>JAQHUG010000401.1:599646-629068 GCA_028555095.1 Dicrostonyx torquatus | reverse complement strand
CTGCAGGGTAGCCCTGCCTCCAGCTCTCTGCAGGGTAACCCCACCTCCAGCTCTCTACACAGTACAGAACACTTTCATAAAACATTTGCTGAACAAGTCACCTTTTTTTATTTTGTATAAACTGCAAATATAATTTTAATTGGATTACCAACTTATTCAAACACTATTCAGCTCTAATTAAACAGAGAGGCCTTTATTCACCATGGAACTCTGAGGTGTTGGCTATGGCAGTGGGAACACAGGAGACTCTTCAGAGCTCCACTTACAGCAGAAGAGGGCTATATTTGGGAGCCAATTAATTTCACAATGTCAAAAACTAATGCATTTAAGATTCTGCTGCTCACATCCATTTTTCTCCATTAAAACATTTAAACCATGCAGGGCCGCCATTGTCTTAGCATGTGTGAGAGCTTCCATGTGGGGACCTCAGGGTCACCAGGCATAACTGCCACTCACACCTCACTTCTAAAACTACAGTTCATTTTAAGAAACCTTCAAGTCACCACATTGTCACAAAGTGAGAGCTGGGTACCCATAATGCCTCTGTGCTGCCCTTCTCTGGTGTTCCACTCTTCCCGGAAGTCCTCACCTTTAGCAACCGCTGTTGCTGCTGAGCTGACAGCTGTGAAGCTGGTGATGGTGCCAATGGTGACATTTCCTGAGTACTGACATGCACTTTACAGTTGATCTGTCAAAAACTAGGCTGTTTCTCTTCCCTTAAAACTGCTTTCTGCTGTCATCCTTACCAAATTCGCCCTGCTCTCAAGCCTTCATTCTTGAGTCCCCTGGCTTCTTCACTCCTGGATCCCAGGCCGCTTGAGCTGGCTGAGGGGAGCAGGGACAAGGCTCAGGGCCTTTGAGAGCTCATTTCAAGCAGCTGGCCCTGTAGGCACTTTGTGTCACAGGACTCTGCCCATCCTAGGGATTGTCACCCTCTTCTGTATGGCACAGACCAGCTCCCCCTGTGTCCTTCTCAAGACAAACTCTCAAGACAACTCCAGTTCTTCTGGAGAGCTGTGGTTGTCTCTGGAAGGAAGTCAGCCAGGAGCCTGCCTACCCCATTCCTGTCTGTGTATCCACACACTAATTTAAACTGCTACCATACTTCCCCAGGCCTCTGCTATAGATAAGGAAGGACTCTCCAGCCGCTATGCCTGTCTCTACTAGTTGATCCCAGAGCCACAGAAGACCAGTCCATGCCACCATGGCATCTGCTAAACTCAGAACAAACTCTTGTGCCTCGTTTAGCTCCATGACTAGGTCCAATGCTATGGAAGGGGGCCTGATGGCCCTTAAGCAAGTGAGCTAAGTCCCTAGCCACTTAGGCTACAGCTACAGAATTTGGGATAGTGTCCAGCAGACCAGTCCCTTGGCCTTGGCAATCCTGTAGGTCACATGGCATTCAGCAGCATGAGCAGAGAAATGATAGATGCAAAACACCATGCAAGGCCTGGCTCCACAAGTCTTCTAGGGAGAACATACAGACTAGTAACCAATGGCTAACTCACAGGTGACTGACAGAGCCCTAAAGTGTTAGGATTGCTTATCTTCCCTCCTTGAAGGTAGGGACCCTGTGGCCCAGTTCTCCTTAGCTGTACATATCGTAACACACATTGTTCAAGGCTGACTGGGTTGAGATGGACTAGGACCTTTGTGGCTGCTCCTGATGGACCTAGAAAGACTCTGCCTCCCCAGACACTTCCCTCAGCTACCCACTGATGCTCAGACTATTGTAGCAAAAAAAAAAAAAAGCCTTTTACTTTACAACAGAAGATAGCTTTTCATAGATTAGCAAATGACAAATTGCTGTTTCACAGATCTTCATGGTTTTCCAAGAATGGTCAGAACAGGTGATATCAAACATACTGAAGACAGCCTGGCCCTCTCCCTTCCTGTGCAAGGGTCACCTCCAAGGAGAAGACAATGGCTGCATGCTCCCATCACTGTCCCACCCTGCTATGGTTTGGGCATGGTTTGTTCCCCAAGGGTCCATGTGCTGGGGGCTTGGTTCCCGGGTTAGTGGCATGGGAAGTGGTGAGCCTTTAAAAGGCAAGATGTAGTGGCAGGGCCATAGGCCAGCTGAGGATATGCTCCGGGAGGGAGCAAGACTGCTCTCAGGAGTCCCTGGCTACATCCTACACTCTCTGACCTTGTGTATTAAGGTGGGACCACTTTCTCCCACCATCTCCCTTCTCTATGATGGGATACAGTGAGAAGACCCGCAGAGAACTCAGCTTTTGCCAACACCATGCATTTGAACTTAGCAAAGTGTGAGCTGAAAAAGCTTTCATTTTGCATATTTATGTTTTGAGGCAGGGTCTCATTCTGTGGCCCAGGCTCCCCTTGAACTCACAGCAATCCTCCCTCATCAGCCTCCTAAAGCCTTGAACTACAGACCTAAAGCACACCATCTGGCTAAGTAGCCGCACCGGTCAGCTTTCCTTTACTACAACAAACACCTGAGAGAACGATTTTGGAAACAGGGAGGGCTCATGGTCTGGAACTTTCAGGTCATAGTCAGACTGCCCTGCTTCTGGACTTGCAGGGGGGCAGTGCAGTGTGCTGGAGGAAGCTGTGCATTCCACAGCAACCAGAAAGCAAAAAGAAGGGCGAGGAAGGGGCTGGGACCCTGTAACACTCTTTGAGAACTTGATGTCAATGGCTCAAGACCTCCCATTGGGTCCCACTTCTTAAGACTTCTACCCTCATCAAGCTTAGAACTAAGCCTTTACAGGAGCCTCTGAGGCATTCCAGAACCCAGGAGAGCAAGCACCTGCTGGGACATAGCCCAATGTCAAAGGTCAGACAACACAGGTAGACACTGTGGCTCCCAAGCTCCCCTTCAAATGCACCCCACACATGGGACAGGCTCAGAAAATGCTCGTTATATGAATGAGTCTACAAGCCCAGCCATTTCCTTCTTCGTATCTGCTCAAAGGATAAAAATCCATCTTCGTGTTATAAATAGCTAACTGTGAAAGAACAAAAAGACCAAATTAATGTGACGTTTATAAATCTCTAATCAAAGCGATTCCATACAATTACCATCTTCCTGGAAGGAAGAAACCCTATGACCAAATTAACCAAGTGATAAATATAGCCAGAAAGCTGGTCGTACCAGGAGTAATCACTGGGAAGCTAAACTACTGCCCTTGGGAAAATTTTAGAATTTAGGGCTTCATCAGTAGAGCAGGGAAATATTGAATTTATTTTTTTAAGTGAACTCAAGTGGCAAGGCTACATAATACAAGAAAAGTATTAATGGCACTTAATACAGATCTATAATATTCTTAAGCATATCTTTAAATTATTATCATTATTTTTCATGTGCTGTTTAACTAAAATACAAATTCCTGTTGCATAAAATGCTATCAATTAACCACCTGGGGATGTAGCTTGGAAGTCTAGTGCTTGCCTGGCAGGTACAGGGTCCTGAGCTAGGCCCACATCAAGCCTACTAAAAGTAGGTAAGCAGACTGCAGTAAGCCAGAAGAGCACAGTGAGAAATAGAGCTGGGCGTGGGCATGGCCACATGACCTCAAGCAGTGACTCAAGTCTCTGAAGCTGAATTTCCTCCTCTGAGAAAGGGCATTTGTAAAGGTCTTTCAGATTGCAACAAGACAAACACACGTGCAGCTAACAGCAATATGTAATAACTATGTGTAGTAACCACATTCTGGAAAAGGGAGGGAAAATGGCAAAGACTGGGATGTTAGTTTCGGGAGTTGGGGAGACCAACATCAAAGGTTTAACTTTAGCAGCTATCCCTAAGCTTTATATGTCACTTGCTTTTCCAAGTGCACACGTGGTCCTGGGGTAGAGTGCTTGTCCAGCGTTGGTGAATGCAAGGTCCTGGGTCCCATACCTCACAGCACAATACACATACACACATGCACGCACCTAGCAAAGTCAGGAACCACTGCCAACCAGTTTCTTTCCTGAACATAGCCCTGGATGATCCAAAGCACTTGTAGCCCTCCAATTCACCCTCAGCAAATTTTTTTCTGGACACTTTCAGCAAATGTTTTTCCCCAAAGTCAATGTGAAGTTCTTTAAGGAAAGTGATCCGCAGTGTGATGATCATGAATGAGCCCTACTGTGGGAACTGAATCTCTAGGATGCTTCTGGAAACGGCTGCTTAGAATGCCATTCTTGCAGTCCACTTAGTCCCCTGAGTCATAGCAGCCCCAAATACACACAAGTTACAAATGCCTTCCACCTGCCCAGCCTTCCATCTGTCTTTCCACTATGAGAAAAAAACCAAAACAAACAAATACAAACCAACCCTGCATACATGGCCCTGTGCAGAGGGATAGGGGCAAAGATGAGTCCAGTGCAGCTGTGACCCCGGAAGGCACAACTGGGGTGTCTAATCCATAAACCCAGCTCACTCATTTCATTCACCAGAAAAATCACCAAATAAACACTTTCTGAATCAGGACAAGGGGATAAACAAATGAAGGCAACGTTGTGCCAAGGGAGGGTGCACAAGTCTTGTGCACTTTTGTGTTGCTGAGACAGGTGTGACCTAAGAAACTGCAGAAAAATTTATCATGGCCCATCATGGTGAAGAAGTCATGGTGTCATCAGAGTTCAAGGACATGTCCATCAATGTGAAGGGGTCATGGTGTCATCAGAGTTCAAGGACGCAGTCATCATGGTGAAGGGGCTATGGTGTCATCACAGTTCAAGGACACAGTCCTTCATGGTGAAGGGGTCATGGTGTCAGAGACATGAGGTTTGCATATTGTGTCATAATTAGGAAGCAGAGAGAGATGAACATCCACATTCAACTAGATTTCTCCTTTTTATTCACTTCAGGACTACAGTCCATGGTATGGTGCCATCTTCAGTTAGGGCGGGTTTTCCCATCTTCATAATCTAGATGATTCTTTCTGGGTATGTTCAGCAGCTTGTCTCCTAGGTGACTGAATCCTATGAAGTTTTCAATATTAACCATTAAGGTCCTGAGCCCTCAACTTAGGAAGGCAGAGAGGGCTTCAGGAAGAGATGACGTAGAGCTGACCTTTTTAGGTGAAAGGTCACTGTGGGAAAACATAGACAAGCGTCATTTGTGGAGGGAAGAGTATTGCCAAACATGTGAAGGGGCATAACACACTTGGGATCTCCAGCACTCTTACCACGGCTAGAGAATGAAGTAGGGGGAAATGTAGGTGGAATCGCAGAAGTCTTTTCTCTTGAACTCCCAGCAGAGCAACCCTCATTTAAGAGACAAAAGTGGTACAAAATACACCCATAGCCACTGCCGACAGCAAGACAAAGCCAGCAGCAAGGAGCATGCCTACACAGGCAGGGGTTGTGGCTGGAAATGGTTCCAAGTCATTAGGGTTGAGAAAGAACAGTAAGCAGGTTGCCATACAGTGCCAGGCTCCTTGGGGCAGGTGAAGCCATTCTGTAGCTACTGCCATGTACAGAACAGTTCACTTACTTGGAAGGTGACAGACATGCTAGCTAGTCATCCACAGCTGCCTAAGACCTGGGGATATTGTTTGTTTGTTTTAAACCTTCAAAAATTCTGGCTTAGTTGCTAGAGATATCTGTGAAGCTCTCTGTTGGTTCCCATATGCAGCCAAGTCAGAGAAGCAGATTCAGTTGCCTACCCATGTCGCAACCCAGTTCTTGTCTGATGTGCACTTGAATTTGAGATCCCCAATATGTTCCACTATCTTTTATGTTGATCATCACTTTTATGAGGTCACTGTTACTTCAGTTTATAAAAGGAAGCTCCAGGAATTGCTCTGCCCCAGGAGGCAGCTCTCAAGTGTCCCAAATCCAGGCCTACCGATGTTTGATGGCCTGTCCTTTCCACCTGGTCATGCTCAATGCGTTCTTTCCTTTACAAGCAACCTACGAAAATTTAGGACCCTTCCAAGCTTATTGTGAGGACACAATGTGGAGAGAGTATTTCCCCCGCGGGAACTGAGCAAACACAGCGCATGTGGGTGTGTGTTTGGTGTCTGGAGGGCCAGTATGTTAGCACTTCTCATCCCAAGGCAAGAGAAAGCAAATGGATGCGGGTGTATAACACACCTAGCAAGATTCTGTGGGGCTAGTGATGGGACTTGGCCAGCAAGGGAGATTCCTGCTGCCAAGCCTGATGACTTGAGTTCAGTCCCCAGAATCTACATGATGGAAGAGAGAACTGACTCCCACAAGTTGTCTTCTGACCACTACACATGTACAATGCTCTCCTCCCCCTGCTAATAAATAAACATTAAAAAGATTTTATTAAAAGAAATATTTCAATTTCAAATAGCTAAAACTGAAAGTTTTTTGTTTTGTTTTTTTAATTCAGAAAGAGAAGCCCTGGGAGTATGGAAAATATAATTCTGTGGTTTTAATGAAGCTGCCATGTGGGAAAAGGTGCATTTTGTGTGCTGTTGTTGACTGGGGACATTTGACTCAGTTACTTCACAACAATAAAAAAGGGAAATCATGGCGAACGGTTCCTGGAACTAGAAATGGTTTCCAGGAAGGAGTGCCAGCAGCCAGTCCCGGCCTTAGTGCCTGTGTGTGCTGAGGCCAGTACTGGCATGAGGAGAAAGTCTCCCTGCCACCAGCAGAAGTTGCTCAGGCTATGGCATATCTCTTCTGTCCCCAGAATGGTTCTGCCATTAGCAGACCTCCATGACTGGGAAGCCCAGTCAGAATGGCGTGTGGTATAGGAGGGTCCTTCTTTATTCCAATGTGTTTGTACCTTCAAGAATTGCCACTTTAGTTTGGATCCCCAAGGGCCTGTGTGTTAAAGGACTAGTCTCCAGTTGGGTATAGCAATGCATACCTGTAATCCTAGCATTCAAGAGGCAGAGACAGGAGGACCAAGAGCTCCAGGACAGTCTTGGATATATATAATGGCACCCTACCTCAAAAAGATAAAGCCCAAATTTTAAAGGGCATGGTCTCCCATTTGGTGCTATTGGAAAGCAGATGAACCTTTAAGAGTTGGGGCCTAGTGGGGGGACATTAGATCATTGGGAATGTGCCCTTTTTAGAAAAAGATGTATTTTTTAATTATGTGTAGGCCTGCGCATATGTGTGTAGGTTTGTGCTTCTGGAGTGCAAATGGCCACAGAGGCCAGAATAGGGTGTGGGATCCTTTAGAACTGGAGTTACAGGTGGTTGTGAGTTGCCTCACAGGGGTGTTGGGAACTAAATTTAGGTCCTCTACAAGAGCAGCATGTGCTTTTAACCACTGAGCATCATTCCAGCCTCCAGGGAACGTGCGCTTGAAGAGGATATTAGGACCCTGCCCTGTAAGAAGAGCAGATTCTGCTGGGTGGTGCCTTTAATCCCAGCACTCAGGGGGCAGAGGCAGGAGGATCTCTGTGAGTTCAAGGCCAGTCTGGTCTACAAGAGCTAGTTCCAGTGCAGGTTTCAAAGCTACAGAGAAACCCTGTCTAGCAAAAACAACCAACCAACCAACAAACAAAGAGCAGATCCATCTGTGTGCTCCTCCACAATGTGCCATCTAGCCACATGTCCAAAAGCACGAGAGCCAACCCACTTTCAACCGGAACCCCCAAAACTGGGTGCCAAAATAAGGTGACTATTCTCATAGATTCTTCTAGTAATGAAAACTGACTAGCACATCTGGAGAATGGAGACAAAGCCCTTCCTAAGAACAGAAGGTGACATGGATTGGACAGATGCCCTGCTGCTCCGGTAGGTTCCACAGAAGTGACATGGATCAGACAGATGCTCCGGTCAGTTTCTCAGAGGTGACAGGGATCGGACAGATGCTCTGCTGCTCTGGTAGGTTCCACAGAGGTGACATGGATCAGACAGATGCTCCAGTCGGTCCACAGAGGTGACAGGGATCGGACAGATGCTCTGCTGCTCCGGTAGGTTCCACAGAAGTGACATGGATCAGACAGATGCTCCAGTCGGTCCACAGAGGTGACATGGATTGGACAGATGCCCTGCTGCTCCAGTCAGTCCCCCGTCTCATGAGCAAGGGAAGAGAAACATAATTTCTAAAGCACAGGGAGGGCTAGGGCAACACATCAGCAGTGATGTTTGCCAAGAAGAGAAGATGTTGATTAATACCAAGTGACTAGAGCAGGAATGACACAGAACCCTCACAGGGCCTCTGTTGGGCATGGAGAAGTGATGCCTCAGCTCCCAACGAGGCTGACATGGGATCTAGCACTAGTCATGCCTGGTTTAAACCCTGACTCTGTTCAAGTCTGGGACAAACACAGAAACAGTAAAATGACGTCAATGATACTTAGTAGGGTTATGGCCTAAATTAAACTAGAAAATTCCTGTCTAAAGTAACCCTCAGTAAATTTGGTGGCAATGATGACAGGGAGGACAGAGGAGCCGGAGAGAGACCATGGGTGTCCACTCCTTTTCACTCCTGAAAGCTCTTCAAGGGCTGCCTCTGGCTCCCGCACTGTCCCTTGAAGCCTGGTGGCTGACGAGCACGCCAGGCCAGTGTCAAATTCCACTAATGATTTCTCAGCATAAATTAACTGGAGCAAACACTTTGAAATGGCTACTACAGAATTATGTGACAGCTTCGGGAGAACCTATAAAAATAGCTGGAATCTGAGAACGGCCATTCGATGCACAGAAGTTTCCTCATTAATTTAATTTCTCTTTCCTTCTGGCTCATGATCCTGTTTTGTAAAAGGTAGCAAGGAGAAGAGCAGGAGCAAGCACCAGTTGCTCTGGCTATTGAAATAAGTAATACTAACAAACAGGAAAAAGAATTCAAGATTAGCTAAAACCACCATAAAACAAAACTACCTCTTTATACTTATATAGAAGCAATTCATACAAACCTGTACAATTTCCTGAGGACACCTGTGTGTGCTAGTTCATCTGACTGACCACAGCCTGGAACATATTAGCTCATGTAATTTTTGAGTGACCCACATTATCTCTATTTTTGTAGGTTAGGTACAGTGTAGACAGAGGGATTCACCTGGAATCACGTAGCTGAACATGAAAGACTAGAGCTGGAACCCCAATCATTTGGCTCTCAGCAGAATCCACTGTTTTTGAAGGCCGCTATTCCAATCCTTGTTTCACCCCAGGAAATAAGCACAGTAGCATATTATTGGGCCTCTCATGGAAGAGACAGAATGACTTTGGTGATGACTGAAATTTGGAGGAAGACAGTGTGATGAGGGGGCCAGGATGCCCACATCTTCCTTATTCCTATTGCTCGCAGGTCCTGACTCTGGTACCCCACAGTCCCACATGTAGGTTGAAAGGGAAGCCTTGCTCTGGATTGAGCATTGAGAAGTTCATCTGTCTGAAAATAGAGGTCTCATCTCTGGGGTCACCTCTTCCATAATGAAGGTGAGATACAGGCTCATTTGTTCATTCCTTGATATTGTTCTCAAGTAATTCTGAAGCTACGTGGGAGGGGAATCTGTCTGGGCTCCCTTCATGGTCCCATCTGACCTTCATTCTACAGGTAGAGCCCAGAGGGACAGAAGGCTCACCTGTGTGATAACTACTATGCTGGATGAGGATAATTTCTTTTCTTTTCTTTTTTAATTTATTTATTATGTACACAGTGTTCAGCCTCCATGTATACGTGCAGGCCAGAAGAGGGCACCAGATCTCATTACAGATGGTTGTGAGCCACCATGTGGTTGCTGGGACCTCCAGAAGAGCAGTCAGTGCTCTTAACCTCTGAGCTGTCTCTCTAGCCTGAGGATAATTTCTTTAACTCAGATGACTCCATATACTTTAATGAGAAAGGGGGGTTGGGTAATATACAGAAATGTGTTAAGTGTGAAACAAACTATAAAAGAAAGCACGAATCCAAATGCATACTGTCAATGGAGGGCACCAAACCTCTCCCAATTTAGAGATCTGAACCAAAGGTACAATATAAGGTAACAGAACAGATATTTAACCAACTATCGAGCAGGAGATAGAACCAGTTTATGGAGACTAGTAAGTATCCAAGAGACCTCATGTGGGATACAACCACACTCACAGGCTAAGTCCGCTTACTGGAGACCTGCCTGTTGCAGGGGTTCGACCCTCAGGCCGAGACTGACTGCAATAAGGGAGAGCAGCAGAGCTGATGGGCTGTTAGGATAGGGAGGGTTCTCAGCAGCTGCTCTTGGGTCATCTCTATTACTGTGATGAAATAGATGATTAAAAAAAAAGGCCACTTAGGGGAAAGAGGGGCTTACTCAGCCTACAAGTTCAGGTTCCAGGCGTCATTGAGAGGAGGTCAAGGCAGGAACTTGGGTACCTGGTCACAGCCGAGAGCAGAGAGACAGAACCGATGGCTGTGCTTCCTCAGTGTATAGGCTCACTGGTTATCGTCACTCGTATACAGTGCAGAGCACAGCCCATGAAATGGTATCACCTTCACTAGGGATAGGTTTTCTAACAACCGAGATAGTGCCCCACAGACAAGTCTGCTCTAGGAAATCCATCAGCTGAGACTCAGGTGATGCCAAGTTGATGGTTAAATTAACCAGCAGATGGAAGTGGGAGAGATGGCTTTGCAGTTAAGAGCAATGGCTGCTCTTCCAGAGGACCCAGGCTTGATCTGAGCACCTACATGGCAGCCCACAGACAGCTGTTACTCCAGTTCCGGGGGATCTGAAGCTCCCTTCTGGCCTCCATGGGCATGGAACACATTTGATGAACAGGCATACACACAAGCAAAACATGCATACACATGAAAAAAAAAAACAGAAAAGCAGCACAGCAGTGGAACCAAGACCCTTGGGCAGATTGGAAAGCTGGACACACAACGCTGTCTTGCAGCCACAGGCCCAATATGGTTCCTCCTCCACTGCATGCATAAAAGAGGCAAGTCAGTGGTAGAGCCGCAGCTGCTACTCAAGGTCTCCTTGCTGGTCTAAAACTCACTACACAGCTCAAGCTGGGCTTGAACTCATCACAGTCCTCCTGCCTCAGCCTTCCAAAGGCTGGGATTACATGTATGAGCCACCATGCCTGGCGTGTTACCCATAGAGACACTACTGTCTTGTCACCTGACCAGGCTTCCAACATCAGCGGAAAGGTACCTCACAAGGCAGCTGGCACAACCTATGGTCAGAGCATAGAAGACACAGAGGTCAATATCTAAAATAGTAGAGAGGAGGACAATTCTGTTCCCCAATTGCTTGCACTAGCTCATCAGTTTCATGAACTCGGACACAGGATCCATGGAAAGCCTCATAATGGCACCCTTATGAAGCATCCAGACTACAACACCAAGAAAATGGCCTTCTGTATTCACAACTATTTTAAGAACCACAAATCCTATTTCTCTTCTTCAAACTAATTAAGGTTTCTAAGCAGTACTGAAGTGCTTCTTGTGACTGTCACGGGGAGGCAGATCACTCCGGTTGGAAGCAAGCGGTGGACGATGAGAGGCTGTCAGCAACACCACACAGCACAGCCACTGAGATGAGAACCACAGCTCCTAATAGGCTGGTCTACAATGTCTGCAACCTCATACCTATTGGGTTAAAAGCAACCAGGAAAATTTGCAGAGTTCAAGGGCTTTTAAAAGATGAAATCTTCCTTTTTGTTTTTTTCTCTCTTCCAAATAATAAATCATGCACACTTATAAAATGGCTGCATTTTTTTTTTTTTGCAACATGGCAGACAGTACAAATGAGCAAACCACAGCCTGAGGAAGAGTGGAGATTGGCTCAAGATCAGGTTCAGAGCACACACTATGGCAAGGCTGGCAGCCCAGGACCTCGCCTCCTAGCTGGGTCTCAGCTGCCTTCCAGGGGCACTGCTTTTATTTAGGGTTCCCACCCACATGGCATGACAAAACTTCATGGAAATGAAAGGAATCCATTTTCAGAGTGAGGCACAAACAGAGCAAATGCTTTGCATCAGGGATCCCTGTAACTAAACTGGCTACATGGGCACTGTTGGCTTTCTTCAGTCTTGTTCAACTCCATTACACTGTCCATTTGTTTAGAGAAATTCTTGTCTTTGAAAAAACAAAACACATGATGTACATGGTAAAAAACTGTATACAGGTGGCCCTCTGCATCTGTGGGGTCTGTGCCTGAGGATTCAACCAAGGATGGGAAATAGTCAGGAAAGAAACTGCATTTATTGACCGTGTATAGCCTGTTTCAAAGGGTCATTTCCTGAATAATACACTAGCAATGGCTTAGGCAGCACTGACATTGTCTTAGGAATCCACAGAGAATCTAAAGTACATGGGGGTGGAGAGAGGTTACATGCAGACACTCTGCTATTCTGTATAAAGGACCTGAGCACAGATTTGGGTACTGTGGGAGGTTCTGGGAAGGACAACTGTATTTCAGTGTGTGTCCATTTATGAGAACTGTAATAATGCTGGTGACATTAGCCCTATGTGCTCAGCACTGTGATGGTAGATGCTCAGAACAATAAGGCTAATTATCGAACAATTACCACTCACAAAACACTTCCCACACCCAGGTAGTATGTGTGTGGTGGGTTAGGCTCTGTGATTTCATTTTACCACCACAATATTTCTGCTACGCAGCTTTTACCATTACATATATTTCACTCATGGAGAAACTGAGACACAGGGAAGTCAGCTGCTCCAGATTTCACAGAGAGCAAGGGGAAAGCTGTCCTCAAATCCAGGCGCAGAGGATTCTGAATCCTGCATCCTGCACCACAGAAGACTATATTTCCGTCTGTAAAAGTATTTCTTCAAATTCTATTTTCATCAAGGACATTTCGAGACCAAGGGCAAGCTAAAGGGGAGAACGATGGCCCATTCTCCACAGGCGTGTTGACCTTCTCCATGGCACGGAGCCAAGGAGCTCCGCTACTCTCCCTAAGGAAAGCAGAGCTCACAAGGCGGGGCCATCAGATAGGGCCGAAACCCAAGTGGTTCGGAGTGCCAGTGAAATTTGGGAGCAAGACAGAATTTGTCTACTGTTCCACCTTAAAATATTCAGGAAGCAAAGGAGCACTTCTGCATTCAATAATTAAATGGCTGAAATCCGCAGGTTGATCAAGAAGAACACATTCCTAGGACTGATGTTTACGTCAGCAGCCTCGCATGCTGCCATGCCACAGTGCAAAAACCAAACAAATGAGACAGAGCATTGCTGCTGCCTAGAGAAAAAAATTTTCCCCGCCACTTGTTCTGCTGGAGAGAAAGGCTGAGTCAAAAGTAAGAATGCATCTAGGGCTTTGCCTGCTAACCAGCTGTGAGAGAATGAAAAGGGATGGGGGCCGGAATCTGCAACTTCTCCCTCATCAGAATTGCTTTCAATGGATATGATGGCACCTTATAGGTTAGGTTTGTCAGTCATTCATACTCGATTGTCTTAAGAAACCCACACAGAAAGGCAGGGGAAAGGAATCAGATGAACGAAAGTGTGAATTTATGGCATGGCCCTGTGTTGTTTTCTACAGTGCTCTGGTGGCAAGCATTATGAACTCAGTTAAACTAGCGTGTCCTTGCTGTTGGAGTTATTGGGAAACTATGTCTCCAGGGTGTCCTTCCCCAGAGGCACTGCCCACCTCTGTCTAAGAATTAGTCATACTGATCTTCACAGTACTCGAACCCAGAGAGGGGCTGAAGCATTGCTTCCCAATGGGGACGGGGATGAGGGGGCAATGACAACAACGACACACAGACCTGAAACACAAGCCAACAGCTAAGTGTTGCTCCCTGTCAGAGCAAGAACAGCACCACACAGTGTCAGCAACCCCAGGTAGGCTCTGTGGGATGGGCTTTCACAGTCCGTCCCTCTCAAATTTGGGGACACCATCTCAGTCTGAGTGGACTCAGTGCCACTGCCTGGGTCTCTACCCAGCTAACAGCTTTATGGTTCTGCATTGGCCCCTGTCAATTCAGAAACCTTTGCTGATTTATGCAGATTGTAAAGCAAAGTACCCATGGATGGGGGCAGTCTGGCTGATGTGGCTTTCTCGCCATTGTGGTGGCCCAGTTGGCTATTCTAAAGGGGCTATGGTTTGGTCCTCAATTCTAGATGAAATGGCTGAGAGCTTATCACGTTCTCTTATCCCTATTCAGGGATTCTCAGCATTGCCTCACACTGGTGACAGTCCATCTTCAGGAGGTCCTGTGTTACTGTCCAGGGTCATAGATTCCCAAGGCCTGAGCCAGAAGAAACTTGAGTTCAGTGTGTCTCTATAGACAGCACAGTTTAGCTCCTGGCCCTGTCCTGAAAGTCCATCCTACCCAGCAGCCTGTCTTCTCTCCTTGCTCCCTGGCTTGCCATCCTTGCCCTCAGAATGCCACCCAGGCCTCACAACGGCACATGACTGAACACATCCAAGTGCTAAACACCACCACTCACAGATCCCAAAGAAACCTTACCCTCAGACTCTGGTCATGGATGCCTGTGCTGGGCTCCAAATTCAAGAGTTGAATGAGGGATTGTTGAGACCAAAGAGACACATAACAGAAAACCTGTACCCTCTCGGCTTCCGTTCCGATACCTAGAACCTAGAGTAGCACACTTACAGGGTTAGCATCTGCCTTCCTAAGCAGAAGGTGTGCCTGGTGCCCTCCCTTTACACTGCAGAGATGGTCAAGGAGCATCAGAACCAGGTGGGGTAGAGACTGCTGTGGCAGGAGCTCTGTGTATGTGTGTGTGCACACGTGTGTGCATACCAGAATGTCTACCCCTCATCATCAAGTGGTGGAGTCAGGAGTGGGAAGAGACCGGAGAGGGTGGCAGAAGGCTGGGATCTCAACTGTACTCCTTCTAGTGCATCACAAGTACTGGCGTGGGCCTGCAAGCAAGCTGATGAGCATGCAGGGAGCATAAGCCACGCCCCTAGAAAGAAACCAATAGACACTCACGGAGAGAATGTACTCTGAGATCTGTTTTGTTCCCTTACTTCCTCCTCACAGCTATTATGGCCTGGAGCTAAAATGTCCACACATGAAAGCTTATGAGCCAAAGGCTTATCTCCCAATGTATTAATGTTCAGAAGCAGGCCCAGTTACCCAGACCACGATGGTTCTGATCTCATCAATGGGTTCATCCATTGGTGGATCCATACTTAATGGGCTCTTGGGAAGTAGAGGGAACTGTGGAAAGAGGAAGATGCATGGTGGGCATGCCTACAGGGTTTTTTTGTGCTCTTCTCTCTGCTGTCGTAGGGTAAGTGGCTTGGCTCTAACACATGCTAGCCATGAGGATCTGAAAACAATGGAGCCAGCAACTGTGACCCCTCAGAAGCTGAGAGCTAAGGTTTGCCTTTGTGCCATTTGCCTCAAACATTGACCTAAAGCTCTACCCAACCAGCAACGCATGCACCATTCCGCCATTGTCCCCACAGTATAGAGTCGGAAGGCAGGCCCAGCTAGGCTAAGAGGTTTGCTCAGTCCCATGCTTGATGTCCGAGCCCGTGTGTACTCATCCCAGACTGGCTTTCCTTTATCCCACACAGTTATTTGACCTGGCTGCATGGAACTCATGACCCCTGTGAGCCAATTCTTAACATTGCAGGCAAAGGAACTTTTTGGTCTTCCTTTTCCTTCATCAAGCTTAACTTTCTCTGTAAACTTGGCCTCACTTCCTTGTTCTGCCACCGGCACCCACAGAAACATTATTTCATCTCCCGACATAAGCTTTGAAGCTACAGCAGCGTCTGCTCTTGGCTCTCATTCCTCTGAGCTGAAACATCCTTATAGTGACTCCCTGTTTCCTACTAGCAGAGGATTCCAGACCCTCCACTTAATCAAGCCTCTGTCCCCCCACTCCCCGCAGCACTCCACAGGGCTCCTTCAGTGCAGAAACTCCACCCCAGTCCATTTAGCACACAGGTGATTGGCTTATTCCTCCTACTAGCAGGGGAGGAGTCCTGAGACCCAGAACTGAGGACAGTCTATAGGATGGGGAGAGGACACGGATGCCTACTGCACATAGTCGGGAGTGCGCTCCATAGTAACTGGTCCAGGGTGACTGTAAGACAGCAGAGCACCACGCAGCTGTGTGGGTAACAACAGTGATGACGAAGATGAGCAAGCTGCAGGGAGGTTGGGGAAGCCACAGAAGCAGGTGCTCAGAAGAAACCCTTCACCTGCTGTACTAGAGTTGGGTTCCTTCATCACTCCACCCCTGGTAGATGCACAACTGGAGCTAGGTGCTCCTTTAGTGTACCAAGGCGGCTGTGTGACTGAGACTACCAGCGAGTGACAGCCACACGCATGGTACACAGGCAACTGCTTCTGCATTGCTGGAATAAAATACTCGATAAAGTCAATTTCAGGTGGGAAGGGTTTATTATGGCTCAAAATATGAGGCTGCAGTTGGTCATGGCCAGCAGGTTTGTGAGACTTTGTGCCCTCATTCAGGAAGCAGAGAGAGATGGGTGCTTATGCTGTTTTCCTTTTCCATTCATCCCAGGACCCAAGCCTGCATGCAGGATGGGTTTTCCTACATCAGTTAACCTAGTCTAGACTTCCCAAAGGCTTGCCTCCTAGGTGGCCTGAATCTTTGTCAAATCAATAATATTAACCATCATAGGCACCTCAAAGACAGGATGACCCTGTGTCTAGGGACGGAGCCAGCAAGCAGGACAGGCCTATGGACATGGTGGCACTGTAAGTAGGGCAGAAACTGAGAGTTCAAAGTAAAATGGGGGATGGGGTGGGAGGACATAGGGTTTTTTTTTTTCTAGTTTAATTTTCATGAGTCATGGCTATGAATATTACAAGCCCCATTTTCTGGTTGCCAAGAAGCTTCATTAGTACTGCACTGGAACTCCTGAGAAGCAGAGGCTTCAACCTGCTTCGCATTCCCTGGGGTAGGCCCAACTCCTCCCCTTGTTGGCATTCCTGCCACACTCTGTACCTCGCCAGGGTTCACAAGCACCCCTGACCCACCCTCTGGCACAGGTCTCCATGCAGACATGCTTCCCCTTTTGCATTCATTGACAGTCTAGCAGCTTCCATGCTGCAGAGGCACAGCCCAGCCTGGAGGAAGAAGAGATCCTCCACTTTAGAGGTGTCATCCACCGGCCTGGAAGAGCTGGTTCTGCAGCTGGGGGTGGGGATGCAGAAGGAGTGGTTTTCTCACCAGCAGCCCTGACTTGCAAGGGTGCAGGGGTGGAGGAGCCTGGGGTGCAGCTTCTACCCTCTCCCACGCCCCACACATTAGCCTCTGCCTTGAGAATTGCCGAAAGTGAAGGAAAAAATGGAAATTGCACAAAAAGACGAGGAAGGAGAGCAGCTGGAGAATATTGCCGACCTGGTGTGGTACCCAGGGCTCAGGGTGATTGCTGAAGCCGACTTTCATCTTCATCTTTCATTTCTTTTAATCTAGCAGGTAATTAGAGGGAAATCAAATCCCTCCCCACAGCCAAAGATTAACCTGTCACTACTGCATCTCTCTTCCTACTGACTTTCCTACCTGTTCTCACACCCTTCCCCCTTACACACACATACACACACATGCATGTGCGCGCGTGCGCGCACACACACACACACACACACACATGTTTTAATTATTTAAAACTGTTCAGATTGGACATTTTCCATGACAAGGACTCTTGTAGGAATAAGCAAGATGCTCCCTCCCTTCAAAGCAAGAACTTTTCATTGCTTTGCAGATTAAAAAGAGAAAAAAAAAAAAACCACCCAACTGAAAACTCCCTTTTATGGATGAAGAAAGCACAGTGAAGAGCATGAGGAGACGGGACCATTTATGGCTATAAATGGCAGAGCCAGGATTTCCCCCAAGCATCTGACGGCAGAGCCCCTGTGCCCCCAGTCTGTGCACAAAAGCCATGAGAGAGAAACCCCTGTCTAACTATTGATGAAAATTCTGCCTACCAGGAATCTCATTTCTTTCTACACATCAGCTTTTGGGACATTATTGAAGATGAAGTGGCATACTGGTTGGCTGGGTTCTTTCTGTTCAGAATCACCTGTTTGTTGCTTACCCCACATAAATTGAGAGACAAGTCCCTGCTGTAGCTCACAGTGTGGCAGTCTGCTCTCCACTTTATTCACTGAGACAGGGGCTCTTTCTCTGAACCCAAAGCAACCAGTTGTCCCCCAGAGATCCCTCTTCCCAAATGCTAGGACCCCAGGTGAGCTCTACCTTACCCACCTGGCTTTTTATGGGGGTCCTGGAGTCTGAGCCCCGGGTCCTCCTGCTTGCATGGCAAGCCCGTTAGCCACTCAGCCCACAACCCCTGATTTATGCTCACTAGGGCAGTGCAGGAGGAAGTCTGATACCTGTCCTTCTTGGAATGATTCTGGGAAGGCTCACACACAGGTCAGCGCTGCGGCATAGCCATGATGGTGACTGACTGGCCCATCCAGTTTTCCATCTACCCCATCCAGAGTGCCAGGGTGGCAGGGCACCTGCACTATCTGCGGTTGAGAGAGTCAGTCGTCCCTCTGAAATGACACTCTTTAGGAAATGTGTGTTTCCCATCAGCCTCAGAAATGGCTCCCCTCAACTCACTGTACACAGAAGAGGTCTCTCCTGGGTGGTGCTCACTCAGTGTTTCCACATTTTCAGATGGGAAAGACAGCACATTTCACGTAGTAATGTACGTGCCATTACCCTCCTCCTGTCTATTTTCCAGTGGGGATCATGCACATGTGTCTAGTTTACTGACAACCCACCCATGCCTGCAACCTTTGAGGTTCAGACAGCTGCAAACCACGATGCCCCAACCTTCAGCAGGTTGTGTGATGCCTCCAAGAAGAACAGCACACTTTGGCCTTGGGTAATAAAATTTGTGGCCTTTTTATTTTTCAAGGAACTACACACACATACATACAAGGTGGCTTCTGGGCTCCTGCAAGACCTCACACAGTCCACACTGAAAACAAACTCGGGTTTCTTTGGTTTGTCGTTCCAGGCCGCCTAGCTCTGGTCTCCGGGCTTCCACGGTGCTTTCTTCCCTCTCGCCAATACACCCTTTTAGCTACTCAAACTCCTAGGGTCCCCTGCCGAGCATCCTACAGGCTTCCTCCACCAGGGACGTCCTGCCTCTTGTATTTGTCTTTCAAACCCTGCTCACCCTTTACACCTCAACTGCAGTGCTGCCTTCCTGTGGCTTTAACAATTCCTTCTGCCGGGAAATGATCCCCTGACAGTCTGTCTTTGCGCTCACAGGACTCGGCCTCCTCCACCTAACATCTTCATGTGTGGGTCTCCCTTACCCTCTGGGGTCTGAACTCATTTGCTTCTGGAGTCCTCTTCATACGGTAAATTCTCCAAAACACTCAAGATAAAGGTATTCTTGGCTCTCTAATCTACCCCTGAATACAATTGAATGCAAATGAACCCACTAAGAGCCACCCTACTTCGACCCAGGCTTCTTTTATGTACATGAGACTGAAGGTCCTTGGGATCTGTGTGTGCTGGTCCTTGGGGTTTTGGCATTAGCTGAAACTCAAAATTTCAACCAAAGATCAGCTGTCTACACAGAGATGGACCCATCAGTAGGACAGTGAGATTATTTCTCTGGAAGAGGCTGTTCCCAGAAGCATGGTCGCCAGTCAGAAGGGTGGCATGCTTAGAACATATAGTTCTGGAGAGGTAGCTGACCAGTTAAGAGCACTGGCTACTTTTCCAGACAACTGGGGTTCAAGTCACAGCACCCACATGGTAGCTAACAATCATCTCTAACTCCAGTTCCTGGGGGAATCTTGATGCCCTCTTCTGGCCTCCATGGATACTGCATCATAGACATAGAAAAAGGCAAAGCACCCATATATATAAAATAAAAATAATAAATCTTGGGGCTGGAGAGATGGCTTAGTGGTTAAGAGCATTGCCTGCTCTTCCAAAGGTCCTGAGTTCAATTCCCAGCTACCACATGGTGGCTCACAACCATCTGTAATGAGGTCTGGTGCCTCTTCTGGCCTGCAGACACACACAGAAGGAATATTGTATACATAATAAATAAATATTTAAAAAAATAATAAATCTTTTTAGAAATGACTATATCTTCCCTGTTATTGAAGTGGTTTAAGCAAGGTGTACTGCCAATTCAAGGGGAGGAATCTGAGTTGGTGAGCTTCCTCTACTGTTCCCAGGACAAGACAAAGCCACATTCCAGAGGCCTGAGGATGGGTTCCTGGGAGGTCCCTCTCCCTGCTGTCTCAGAACACCTCGCCTTTGTTCTAGGTTCCATGTAGAATGCACTGCTTTGGAGCTTCACCTGTTGGTTCTAACGGCAAAGGATTCAGGGCAGATGCTTGTCAGGTAAGTCAAACCTTGAGTGGGCATCTCCAATCGGCACTGACGCTGTCCGGGCAGGCTCACTCCATTCTTTACAACAAACAGGGTTATTATGGTGACAAAGGGTAAGTAAAATGGGAGTAGACTGTGAAATGTGGGAAAGGGCCTTCTGGGCTTCCATAAGTCATGTTCCAAACAGCTGTAGTTGAATCAGAAGCAAGAAGTCTATAATGCAGCTTCTAGGCACTTGGAGACGTCATGGTCTCCATACAATCCCCTCAGATTTCTCCATGCCTACCTATCTGCCACACTTTATAAATCCTGGGGTCCCAAAGGGTTATGACCCCAAGAAGAGTCCAGCTACCAGAAAGATCAGCATTTGGGAAAGAAGAGCAACCAGTCAGATGGGGTTAGATGGGCCTTCCACAATCTAGGGCCTTGTCTGAAAACAGCTGGGGATGCTGTCTATTCAGGTTCATCTGACAGAAGGTTATCTTAAGAGGGATTTCTATTGGTTTTCCTTATTTTCCCCTTTCTTTTTGAAGCTGGGCTTTCAATGCATGGCAGAAACCGGTCTCAAAGTGAGGAGACTCTGATCATTTTTACTCTGCTACTAATGAGCCTTGTGACTTGGGACAGACGAGACACACACCTTTTTCAACTTAGTTTCCAGGTGGAGGCAGGATGGGGGAGATGTACAGGGGAGATATAGGCATAGGATAACTTCATCCAGCACTCAAATCACTCGCGAGGGGGTTCTTAAATCTGGAGTGGCGACCTCTGTGCCTCTCCAGTCTTTAAATATAAATAAAGTGAGGGCTCAGATTACAACAGTGGCTTTTGAGGCAGAAAACCCCTTTCCCTGTGGGTGGAATCTAATACAGAAGACTCAAATCGGAGCTCAGTCTTACAGCCCAACTGCCCATCACCTGACAAACAGTCAATGAACTACAGTATAGCTAAGCTATGTAATAAGGGTACTCAGTTATAAAGGTCTAACATGCTATAACATGGCTGAACCTCAGAAACATCATAAAACTGGAAGAAGTCAAGCACAAAAGACTGCACATCATGTAATTATGCTAAAAAATAAAACAAGCAGCACTACCAAGGACCAGAAATCAATGGCAGTTAGGCGGCTTCCGGTGGGGGGCCAGGTGGAGGCCTGGAGAGCTGGAGATGCAGGGGTGCATACAGGGATGGATTTCTCACGGAAAGTTAAAAGTTTTTGGAGCTAGGTGGACTGATATCTCTACAACACTGTGATATTTAGTGAATTGTATTCTTTTGGGGAGGGAGTTCTAAGGATCGCATCTAAGGCCTCACATATGCTAGGCAACTGTTCTATCATTGAGCTACACCCCAGCCCCCAGAAGTATATACTCTTTAAATTTATAGTCTGTTAATTTTACTCTAGAGATGAGGGTCAGCTCCCGCATTCCCACGTCCAGAGGGCTACTCCTCTGAGCCTCAGGGTGCAAATATTCGCCAGTAATGAAGTTTTCCATTCACTTAGTTCTCTTGTGACAGCCATCTTCCTTCTTTACTCTAAAGCTAGTTTAGTTTCCCCTAGCGTCCCAAACACACATGTCCTGGTGACACCCTGCTGCCTGGAAACATCTCTCCTCCATGGCAGCCCTCTCCAGCATTAGCGACAGTCCACCATGATATCACCGCCTCAGATTTAGGACACAACATTAGTTTTAAACTCACAATTCCTCAAGAAAGGGAAGTGACAGCTAATCATCACTGTGTTTGCTACCTGTCCAGTATCAGTAAATGAGCATAGTGAGAGCCTGCTGTCAACAGTGTAGTGGCAGTCACCTATGACTCCAGCACCCAGGAAGCTGAGCCAAGAGTTCCAGGCTAGACGACACAGGGAGACTCTGCCTCAAAAACCAAGGCCAAACCAAACAAAAACATGCCCACTAAGTTGTTTCACTTGAACGTGCTCATCTTTGTTTTATTTACATGTTATTATCTGCTATGCAGAAAAGGCTTCTAGAGGCTCAAAACAGCAAAGCAACTCTCTGAAGCACTTAGGAGTAGCTCACCTCAGAGGAAAGATTTGAATGCCATTTGTTAGGCTCAAAAGAAAGCACTTCATTTGGTTTTTTGAGATCGTGTCTCATTCTGTAGCCCAGGTGTGGCCGGGAATTCAGTAGGTAGCACAGGTTTTCCTTGAATTTATGGTAACCCCATCAGCCTCCGCGTGTTGGAATTATAGGCATAAATCATCATGCCCAGCAAAGAAAGTGCTGTTGGCTCTGCTTGGAAGGAGGTCAGCAGGGTCAGGCTCCTCTGCCACAGAACACCTGTGACTGCTGTCAGCCTCACCAAGACAGGTCCCTGGGGCTACAGGATCCAGGGTGTATGGAGGTGCAGGGTATACAGAGGTGTGGAGGTACATGGAGGTGCCAGGTGTACGGAGGTACGAGGTGTACAGAGGTACGGGGTGTACAGAGGTGCGGGGTGCACTAAGGTTCGGGGTGTATGGAGGTGATTCTTCTGAAACTTTTCAGAGAAGTCTTGGGGCTGAAAGGCTTAGTCATCTGCTTCTTAATTAAGATTGCATAGGTCAAGGGAACCCCACTCCGGCTGCCTTGATGACAAACACCCAGCCGGAAGCTAATAAGGACCAGCCACGAGCTCTAGACCTGGGCATGGAGACACCTGTAATTCCTCTGCCTCTAGGAAGGCAGAGAGAAACAGGAGGATTGAGAGTTCAAGGCCTGCCGGGACTTCACAGTGTGCTCCAACTCAAACTACTAACAGACAACAGCAAAAATAAGTGAAAACTTTGCTTTTTCTGGGCGAGTTCCAGCCTGGAATGCTACTGTGACGTCACTCAGCACAGCTGGAGTGGCGTGGTCTCAGAACGGCAGCCATGGTTTTTGGCTCCACAGTCCTGCATATTTTCCTTGGCCCCCCGCCCTGGGCTTTGTCCAGTTATCTCGAGCCATAGGGACTGAGAATTAATTCATCCTGGAACCTGGTGAAGTGAGCCCAACAGTAACTGCCTACATAGTACTGCACCTTGCAACGTGCTCTCACGGATGACCACTGCTGGCTAAAAACAAAGTAATATAAAATGAAAGTAAGGGAAAAACCGGGAAATGGCATATAGCTTTCCACACAGCTCCTCTCGCCACTGGTGAGAAAGTGGAAAATGAAAGGGCTTCTACATTAGAAAGGAAGCCAGTCCTGAAATTCTGTACCTAGATATTGATACAACATCAATGCTTTTTATACTAAAAATGAGATGCGGCTACTTATGACTTGATAAGTTATAAAATGCGTCTCTCATCCTTGCCAGTCAATGGTTCCAAGCTCCACTGCAATTAAATTTCAGATCTTCAGCTCATATGGATTGTATAGGTAACGTGAAACAAGGACAGGGGAAAGCAAGCTCTGTCTTCGGGCTGTTTATTGTGAAGGACTGGACCTCTGAGTCTTCTGGGTTGCATGGCAGAGGTCAGAGATCTCAGAATGCTCAGCCTCCCTGTGATTACTAACCAGCCCTCACTCTGCTTAGGGTCTGAGCTCTGAGGAGGCAGGGTACATTCAGGGCCGCATGGCCATAGAGGAGGCCTCTGATAGGCTCTCCAATCCCAGTCCTAAACACACATGTATAACAGTGACACTAATGCACTTGGTAGATTTTTATCTGTACAATAGTTACTGAAGAGGAGGTCATGAATATTGAGATGGAGTAATAAGGACAGATGATGAGCTGGAGAGGGTAAGGAAGGGATGAAAATTATGTAATATAGTACTCAGGAAATTTTCAAAAGAAAAAATTAAATTTTAAAAGTATGCTCAGGCCATACTGTTTTAACTTCTTATTCCAGTGAAGAAGTCAGAATAGCAATGTGTCAAGGTCATCCTAAAATAATCTGCACACTCATGCTACAGAAAGCCACCCATTTCTCTCTGCATAGAACACAAAAGTCTCTTGGGATCTCATCTTGATCACTGAAATCAATAACCATTACAGAATAGATCTTTGAGGAGTGTGCTTTATTGCAATTAATCTAACTAAATTACAGCTCCAACCAGTGTTTTCTCCTGAGGGGTAAGGAGTGAGAGTAGCTGAATGTGTTTAGTCAGTGGCCATATCATTTGCCTACTGTTGGGCCTGAGGTGCTCAGAGGACTTCGTGGCCCAGGGACATCATCTCTAAAGCAGAAGTTCATGGTGGCCACACCTGAAGAACTGTCCTATGCAAACCACAGATGAATGTTCCTGGGATGCTGCCAGAATGGTGAGTTGCTCTCAGATGAGATCGGGAAGCAGGTACTAGCCAGCTTGCCTGACATTTCTTACAAGGTGCAGTTGCTTAACCACAGCTGCCAAAATGCAGCAACCTAGAGAACCTGCAGATCAAATCTCCAAGCCATGGTCACAACATTCTGCAGAACTGATGAAGGTGGGGCCCTTGCGCTGACATTCTCGAAGCTGCTCTGGGTGGGTCTTAAGTGCACTCAAGGGTGAGAAGCATTGCTGTGTAGGAACGCAAGTAGGAACTGGGCCTGAGCCCCACTGATGAGGAGTCTCAGCAGAGGGACCTAACAAATGCCACTGGCTGGGGAAGTGAGCATTCCTCTTGTCTCGAGCCACAGCTGGCAAATACTGACATGTCTGGGAGCTTTGGGTCATCTGACACATCATGGGTATGAGAAGTACCTGAAATGCCTGCCTTAGGGTTCTGCCTAAAAGCTAGGCAGAATGCTTATCAGTCAGCATGTACTTTGTGGAAGCCTGAAATGCCTGTGTGGTGGGGGACAAACAGAACAAACTGGCCATGTGAAACATTCTTCATATCTAGGATGATTGCAGGAAGGGTGAGGCAAGGACATACATCCTTTCCTTCATGTCCCCATGGGCGGCCGAGGGTGTGTGTGTGTGCAGAAACTTAATTTGGACATTTGCTAGAGGTGTCAGAAGTCCATGGTATGTGCTCTGCAAACATGGAACTCAAAAGCTTTCACCACAAGAGCGTAGAAGACCGTGAGAGGAGACAGGCAGATCTCTTCATGTTCAGTCACTGTAGCACTCTCCTGTGCATAAGGATTTCACACGGTCTGGGAAGAACAGATCCTATCACGGAGGGGAGGGGATAACCATGGGGACTTAGCACTGAATCGCAACTGTGACATAACTCCTGGTTCTATTTGGGTATCAATTGGTTGGTTGGTTGATTGGTTGTAGTGCTGGGAATTGGACGTGGGTCTCACACACACCAGCATATTCTCTACCACTGAGCTGTATTCCCAACCACTCCTGATTTTGAGCTGCTGGTTGCCTGGGACTATTTGTGAAATAAAAAAAGTGATTTATTCATTTAGATTTCAAGAAGTTCCTTCACCTGCTTACGACACATAGAGAAATGAAAGAATCAGCAGAAATGAGCGACATAAGACTTACTGCATCTCCTTCTTTTTCTTCAGAGGATTCATGAGGCGCAGCGTGTCTCTAATCACGGCCACCTTCACCTCTTCATCCACCAGGCTGGGGATATTTTCAAACACCCCTGGAGAGAGCTTGGAAGGTAAGGATTCCAAATCAGAGCTGAACTGTGACCCACTTCTGATGCTTATCCCTGCATACCTCCATCTAGCTCAATGGTTGTGCAATCATGCATCTGGCCTATGCAAATCCACAGAAGGGGGTTTTAACCCTCCTTAATCTTAGCTTAAATATGAAATCATCTTTTTATAAATTCACAAAACCCACACCAAAAAATTAACAACACTATGTTTTTATTGTTATTGGTTAGATTTTATTTTGTTAGGCCAGGTTGGCTGCCAACTTAATCTGTAGCTGAGGATGGCCTTGGCTTTGTGATTGCTCTGCCCTGCCCTCTGCACTCCTGGGGGTACAGGTGTGCAAATACTATGCCTGGCCTTAGCCCTGTGCTTCTTGGATTATCAAGATTATACATGCTCACTATGTACAAGCTGGGAATGTGGGAAGGGTTTAAGAAAATTAAAAGAATCCAGATAATCCCCCAAAAGCCCAGTAGTATTTTAGGGGTATTTCCTCTGACTCCTTGACAGCATTTGTGGGGGTGGAGCATGAGCACTGTTAAATGTGCTGTTTATGTTAGTGGCCAAGCATACCGACATGGCTAACTCAAATTATAGAATTTCAGTCAGTTCATCTCCTGAGGCTAACTAATTAGTTCATGTCACAATGGACGGAAAGGCTCAGCTGCTTCTAAGTTTCCCACCTTTATAACGAGAAGAATGGCATGCTGGGAAATTACCAGGGGTCGGGAAGGTCTTATATTAATAGAATCTCTTTGGAGCTCGACAGAACTAAAATTATTTGACTTGAATGGAATTTAGCTGTGAAATTTCGAGGAGTCAAGGGGCCACCTCACAGGCCCATGGTCCAGGAGATGATGCGATCACTTACTTCGTATTCATGCTCAATCCTCATGCTGGGGTTTGCATTCACTTCAAGTAGCATAGGCTTCAGGTTTTTCATCAGAAGGATGTCAAAGCCTAGAATCTGGGCAGAGCAAACATAATTCAGAATTACTCCCTCTGGCACAATTTCTTCTCAGGAATTGAGTATGGTATTAGGGTCATTAAAGCGAAAATAAATTCAAACTCGGGCTCCAACCTTGGCCTTGACCCTGGTCTCCTCCTCCACAGCCCTTGCTCCACTGGGTGTACTTGTCGGACCAAATGGATAGCAGAATTTTTTTTATGGAAACCTTGGTAACAGATGCAGTTCCACAGTGCATCTCAGTAGTATCTCTGTCATCCCAAGTGCCATGAAATGATGCCCTCTGTCCTCTTTAACAGGTTTTTATCATGTTAAGGATCACCAGCAGTCCACCAATTTCTCTCCCAGCCTTTCGTTCTACTCTCCTCTGTTAGGTTGCTTCCTGGATATATCTCTGGAAACCTAAGGCCACCTCTCTTAGCCTGGAGCATACATGAGTGTTTTATAAGGGATCAAGAAGTAGTTCATCCTCTAGGCCATACCTGCTGTTAAAATTTCTCAGAGCAGAACATGGGCAAAATGTGTTTGGGAACCATCAATCACTCTCCTTTGGTGAATCTGATATAACATCTTGGTGTGTGTGTGCGTGCACACACACACACACACACAGAGAGAGAGAGAGAGAGAGAGAGAGAGAGAGAGAGAGAGAGAGAGAGAGAAAGAAGAGTGAGGGGAGAGGCTTATTTTGGAAAATATGACACTGGGGGGTGCCAATCACCACCCCATTTTCCTGCTCCTAGGATCCCTATGGTTGTGCATGCTACACACACACACACACACACACACACAGCAGTACGAATTATACAATGCACCAAAGATTCACAGTTCCATTAGATCCTATGAAGAAGACAATCTTAGAAGGGAGCAGAATTTGAGCCCCCAAAATGATTATGGGTCCTCAGTCCTGCCTACCTAGTGAGTGGCGTGTTGGCTTTCACGCCCAAACAGGACTAATCACATGTGCCTCCAGTGTAAGATGAGTATGTGTGTGTGTGTCTTTGGTCAAAAAGCATTAACAGTTTTCAGATGGTGACATCAGAGCATGAGACTAAGCTAGAAAACTACCTGAATGTGAACCCCTGTGCCGTGACCTCACAGGTCACCGCCACAGGCCAACCCTGCGCTCAAGGCTTACTCTGGCACCAACTGCTGCAGGCAAGGCTTCATCGTCCAGCCACCCTGGCTTCTGAATTCCTCACAAGTTCTTCCGTTAGACAAACTGCCATGTGCATCTTGCTTTCCCCTCACACAGCCCTTCATCTGGGTGACTCTGCATCCTTGAGATCCTTCCAAATGAGATTTAGACTTGAACTACATGGACCTCAGATTCTCTAGAAGTGATAACATTAGAAAATATCTAACAAAATTGATACAACCTCAGAGTCTCAAAAAATTAAATAAATAAATAAGGTAGAAAAGGGCAAAAAAGAAAAAGATATGGTATAGACTCCTCTTCCTCTACAGACTCCAGAGGGAAAGATGAGAGGAAACCATTTGTTCATCCATAAAGAATATGCATTAGTTAAATGATAATTATCAAACTGTAGCTTCATTTATATTAATGAAATCAAAGTCTGGATGACCATTTTTGGGAATGATTCAAGATGAACTTATGTCTCAGTGAAGGGCAATCAGAATGAGGAGCTGGGAAAAATCACCCTTGTACTATTTTTCTTTCTATGGTTCTGAAAAGGAAGGAATGGAAATCAGTAGAAAATGCTGTATGTATTACAGATCTGCTTAATAATTAATGACAAGTGGCTATGAGTGATGAGGCCCTTAGGAGACTGGTGACACCAGGAGTGTGATTTTGGACCTGGCCTGAGCCATGTGCTGCAGATGAGGCTGAGGACAATGGCTGGCCAACTGTGCCGGCACTGGGCATCCTTGGTTGTCTGCCCTAACTTCCTACTGTATCTCAGAAGTATGGAGTTTCACTTTTTCAAACCTGGTTAGACTTTTCTGTTCCAGACCCAGTGGACTAGTGAATGTGAAGGGGATGTTGAGAGTAAACAGAGATTGCTCCTTTGTCTCCTGACTGCTCAGACCAGAATAATCACACAAAACTATATTAATTACAACACTGTTTGGCCCATTGGCTCAGGCTTCTTATTAACTAACTCTTACATCTTAACTCATTTCTATTAATCTGTGTATCACCCCGAGGCTGTGGCTTACTGGTAAGTTTCCGGCATCTATCCTCCTCCTTCGGCAGCTATATGATGTCTTCCTGATTCATCTGTTATCTCTATCTCTGTTCTGATTTCCTGCTCCTGGCTTCTACTCTGCTAAGGCATTGACCAAACAGCTTTATTTATCAACCAATAACAGCAACACATATACAGAAAGACATCCCACATCAGTTGAGAACTAGAGAAAAGGGCATGGAAACCTCTTCCAATGGATTGGTTGGTACCCACCAGGGCCGACTATTTAAGAATCTGAAGTTGGGTGCATTGTTTTGAATAGATTGAATCTAACACAGGAATGCTTTGGAGTTAGAAAGTCCTGGGCTCCGGTCTCAGCTCAGTCTCTCTCACTAGCTCTTTAACAGGCTTTTGGGAAGGTGTTTAGCTTCTTTGTACCCATGACCTCATTGATAAATGGGTATAACATAGAAGCCCTGCAGGAGCATCGATAATGGTTATGCAAAGTGAGCCTAGGACTGTGCTCTCCGTATAGAAGGTGAACTATCGCTTAGTGAGCCTAGGACTGTGCTCTCCGTATAGAAGGTGAACTATCGCTTA
>JAQHUG010000401.1:553171-587329 GCA_028555095.1 Dicrostonyx torquatus | reverse complement strand
AAGCTAGGCAAGCATGCGACCAGCTGAGTCACCTCTGTGCAAGCTAGGCAAGCATGCGACCAGCTGAGCTACCTCTGTGCATGTTAGGCAAGCATACGACCACCTGAGCTACAGTCTCAGCTCCAGGACTGATACTGGGCTAAGGATTCAATGAGAAAATAAATGTAGCAGACTAAGAACACAAAAGCTGACATGTGAGTAATGAAAGCCCAGCCACTATCATTTTTAAAGATAGAGTAACTTGCCAGTTCAACTGGGGGAGGTGGCAGAGTTGGAACTGAGGACTCTAAAGCCCTGTGCCTTCCTCCATATTCCTTTCATTCTTCAATGGGGTAATACAGAGATGTGATCAACTGACATGTACAAAGCACTAAGCTCAGTCACCCCGAGTTAGCACATGAGAAACAGGTTTTCTGGTTTGTTAAGTGTGTCTCACAGACTTGACCTATCCTCCGATCTGTTTGAACCTTTTGAGAATTAGGTTCTGTCTCCTGCAGCATTTGCTTTCCTCCCTGATCTGGGTCAGCAGGACACTCTCATGATGATCCAGGCACTTGGCCAGTTCAGATAGGAACCTGTGGTTGTGTATAATTTATAGGTAACTGCGTCCTCCAGGCTGTGGCTTCACGGTATTCCTCTGGAGCTCACATGCTGGAAACTTAACCTCTATATGTATAAATTAATGGTATCTCAAAGTGGAAACTTAGCAGGCAAAGTTGGAGAAGCTATAAGAATGGAGGCTTGTGATAGCACAGGTGGCTTCATAAGAAAGGAAGAGAGACCACACCTCCCCACTGCCCCCGGCACATTTGCCATATCTCATCCTGTGATGCTCTCTGCCACCTTGTGGTGCAGTAAAAAGGTCCCTCACCAGCTACCAGCATCTTGACATTGGACAGTGGAGCTGAAAGACATACGTTCTATTCTTTACAAACCGACCGGGTGAGACATCCAGACGTCCGTCCATGTTGGGGTGCTTTGGGAAGCTATGGAAGGAGAAGACTGAAACGTTGAGGGAGGATGTCTTAAGTGGGGACATGTGAAGATGAGCAAAGGTGTAGAAGACACCTTGCTCTCTGCAGCTCCTGGTATGGAAGCTCTGTTCTGAGCTGTCACTAAGAGCAGCGCCCGGCAGGCTGGCAGAGGTGGTGATGGTCCAGTGCTAGCCTCCCGTCAGCCTTTGCCTTTGCTGTGGAAGCCTGACCCAGGCCGTCTGCACTCTGGAATGTACTTATCTCTCTGACTGGCCTATATTTCTAACGGAAGCTTTTGCCAATTCCTCAGGCTTGTAAAAGATCCTTAACAATGGAGAAACACTTAAAGCCCTAGTAATGGTTCACATCAATTGCTTCCTCCATGTCAGCAGGATTCCGGAATGGAACTTCACAAAAGATCAATCCGCTCTCAGGTCCTCCACAGAGCCTTTCCTGCAATGTGACCTTGACATATATGTCATTATTTAATATTCATCCAGGGCATCCACATGCATGACCTTTACAGTAAATATGAGTGTGATGAACAAATGGATCAGCCAGTGAAAAATGCCATGTTTGCCCTGATGGGTAACTTCTGCCTCTGGAAAGCCTTTTCCAGGCCAATGATACTAACAGTTCAATATATTATCAGGAGTGATATTTTCTTCTTTGAATTCGGGGTATGTGCCTTAAATAAATTAAACTACATGGTCAATAATCCCTGTCATTTATTACACTGTTGAATGTTTTTTTCTGCTCTTTGCCAGAGTCGTCACTACAAATCAAGATTATTAATTCTAATAGAATCATTGAATTTTCTGAACTGAAAGGATCCTTGGAGATGGACATCATCCCATCCACTCATAATTCAAAGGGGAGGCTGAGGCTCACTTAGGCAACAGGACTTGCCTTGGGTCCCCTAGCTGGCTAGTGGGCAGCTGCGATGAGAGTCCAGGTCTCTTGGTCCCACCTCAGGTTCGCTTGGCCATTTTTACTTTTGCTAAGATAAAATCCAAGACCTGTTTTCTGACTGCTGTAGGAAAGGATCTCTTGCTAGGTCAGACATTGCTGACATCTGGGTTCTGACCTCACCCTGAAGATGGCTATCTCAGAACAACTGCTCTATGGACCCTGAGCTGTCTGGGATACACCAGTTTCAAACCTTGTGTCTGGGTTCCTAGTGCGATCAGAATCAGTGTCACAGCCTGGCTCAGTCATCAAAGTAACTGCCATGCCAGTAGGGCCTATTTTTGATCTCTCACAATAAAAAGCTGGACATGCTGGTGTAAGCCTGTAATCTCAGCACCAGGGAGACAGAACAGGGGGATGCCTGGGGCTCGCAGGTGAGCCAGTCTAGATGAACTGATGAGCTCCAGGCTCAGTGAGAGACCTTGCCTCAAAAACACAAGAGAGGAGCACAACTGAGAAAGACGTCTGGCTTTGACCTCTGGCCTACACACACACACACACACACACACACACACACACACACACACGGTCTAGGAAATGCGGTCACTATATCTTCAGTACCCTCAGCTACTTCTTTAGCAGGAAAGACTTTTCAGAATTCATGTCTTCTGACTTCTGGCTTTCCCTCCAATGACTGATGTTCAATACAGCTTCTATCACTAGGCCCCACCCTCACCCTTACCCTCACCTCCCACTGAAAATTTTGACTTGATTTCAGCTGAGCCTGGATATATGATTCTTATGTCTGCACTGAGAACTACTGGACTAAAGTGAATTAAGCCAAAAATAACGTCTGGAGCTACTATTGGAAATGAAGTTCTACACCTTAGTGTTTGCCAGAGTGTGAGGAAGACGGCTCTTAAGCTACAGCTGATGGGATCTCTGGTTTATCCAGCTCCACTTTCGGATGTGAAATCCATTATCTTGTAACTGTATACATGGATGGCTGAGAGAGATACATAGAGGATGCCTAGGCCAGCTTGCTTGGCACTCAACTCAGGAGGCTTATTGAAATTTTCTGCGTCTTTTACTGCCCCCTTGTGGATATTTTGGAAAGGCGTCTGGGAAAGCCAGGCTGTTCAAATTTCCAGCAATTACTTAAATGGGATATTATTAGCCTTAAAATGGAAGGGAATGCTAAGAAGGCAGCAACCTTGAGGACTCTGCAGAGAAATAAGCCAAATACAAAAGGCAAGTACCGAAGGATCCCACTATAAAAGGCCCCCAAGAAGTCAAATCCTTAACAATACATAAGTAGAGGGTGTTTACCAGGGCTTGGGGTGGTGGTTGTTAAGAGTCAACATTTCAGATACTCAGGAATTTTAAAACAGTCTAGATGGATGGAGGTGATGCTTGTGCCTTTGAACTTTACACTCTAAAAGTTATGGAGCACGGGCAAGGAGATGGTTCAGATGGCGGAGTGTCTGTAGCACAAGGGTGTGGACCTGAGTTCTATCCCCAGCAACCAGAGAAAAAGCCGGCATGGTGGTACAGGCCTGTGATGCCAGAACTGGGACAGGGGAGGGAGCACTGAGGCAGGCAGATCCCAGGGCTCCTTGACTAGCCAGCACAGCTGAGCTGATGAGCTGCAGGCTGTCTCTAAAGTTAAAGTGGAAAAGTAGTTCTGGAGATGCTTGCAGCAGTACACACACACACACACACACACACACACACACACACACACACCACATGCATATCATACACACAACACATATACACACACATGCACACACATACACACACCACATATACCTCATAAACACACATACATGCACACACCACACAAACACAACACACACCATATATATACATATATCACACATACACACATACCACACACCACACAAACAGCACACATACTACCACATACCCCTATACAACACACACTACATATTCCACACATACACACATACCACATACACTACATATATCATACACACTCACACCACATATATCACACACACATACACACACAACAACACAACACACACAAACCCACATACCACGTACACCACACACATACCACATATACCACATGCACATCACACACACCACACATACCACATTTTTCATAGCCACACACTACTCATACAATACCACACAACATACACACAAACCACACACACACCACAAGAAAAAAAAAAGATGAGGCTGGTGAACTTTTATGCATATTACTCTAGTCTTTGGTGAATTTAGGTTAAATATTGCCCAGGTCATTTCTAATTGTTGTGTGGCCATGGAAAAACATCAGACCTTTGTGCTCTTCTTCTGTGCTTACCTGTAGAATCAGGGGCTTATTAGAATTAGACAGTCCCGGGATCCAGCTAGCTGACACATGCTGAGTAGGGTTTATCTTGACATTGCCTCTGTTGGAGGCCGTGTCACAAACATGCGAGTTGCATTAACCACATTGGGAGGTCATGCCGTACTTTAGCACCAGCACGCAGGGATGCGACGGCAGGGTGTGGACAGGAGACTCAGGATGTGTTTGGGGCCGTTAGGCGGGGCAGGTGGGAGAAGCAAGCTGCAGTTCTTGGAGGAAATCAGCAGCTGGACTAGGAAGCCACAAAGAAGTATTAGCATTGAGAGGCAGGCATAGGGACAACTTCTGATTAACGATGACACCAGGGATGTCAAAGCTAGTGAGAGCCATACTTTGTCATTCCAGAGGATCTGCATTCCATTATAACCCAGGCCCTTGGTGTCAGAGGCACGGGCTGTGGATCTTTAGGACAAACAAGGCTTTGACAGACAAAATAGATGTAACAGAATGAACAGGGACCCAGTCTTGTGGTAATTCCAACACTTGATATGCAAGATGATGTCTGAGGCCAGCTAAGACTGAGGGCAGTTGATACTTAGGTGACCAAAGCCAGACAGGGAGGGAACATGGGCCATCAGAAGGGAAAACTTGGAGGTGGACTGAGGTAGCTGCAAAGAACTTGAACAAACAACAAAACAGGAGAAAGTAGGTGACATTTACGAGACGGTCAATGTTGGAGAATAGCAAGTGAGAGCTGACCAACGTCAGCACACACGGGTGAGAGAGGACCAACGTCAGCACACACAGGTGAGAGAGGACCAACGTCAGCACACATGGGTGAGAGAGGACCAACGTCAGCACACACGGGTGAGAGAGGACCAACGTCAGCACACACGGGTGAGAGAGGACCAACGTCAGCACACACGGGTGAGAGACGACCAACGTCAGCACACACGGGTGAGAGACGACCATCGTCAGCACACACGGGTGAGAGAGGACCAACGTCAGCACACATGGGTGNAGAGACGACCATCGTCAGCACACACGGGTGAGAGAGGACCAACGTCAGCACACATGGGTGAGAGACGACCAACGTCAGCACACACGGGTGAGAGAGGACCAACGTCAGCACACACGGGTGAGAGACAACCAGTGTCAGCACACACGGGTGAGAGAGGACCAACGTCAGCACACATGGGTGAGAGACAACCAGTGTCAGCACACACGGGTGAGAGAGGACCATCGTCAGCACACATGGGTGAGAGACGACCATCGTCAGCACACACAGGTAAGGGAGACCCAATGGCAGTCTACATAAGAGTTTCACTCATGACGTCAGCAGGGGCGAGTAAACAGCTCATGATGCTATTGTTCAGGCACTGTTCTACACATTTCCTCACATTTAATCCTCACAAACATTTTATAGGGCAGAAAATGGGGGGAAGGGCATAGATGTCTATTAAAATGCCAAAGGTAACACAGCCAATAGAGGGGGAACCAGCGTTTGAACTTAGGCAGTCAGATTCTAGAGTCTGTGTCCAAAATGAATATATTACTCTTTGGTGGGAGAGGTGAGCCTAACTGGCAAGGACCTTGAATTTCATTCCGGGGACTCTGGGTGATACTGTGCAAAGGTGGGGAATTCCTAACGTGCTTTTGAGAAGGAATAAAAGAATTGGTACATGTCATGGAATGATCTTTCAGCCCCTGGACAGAAAATCCTGGGGCAGATGTTCAGGGACTGAGAGAAAATGCTGCACCCAGACAGTGGAACTGGAGAAAAGGAGGAAGGTTGAGCAAAATACACAGAACCAGTGCGTGACAGTTTAGATAGGAATTGCTTGCTCCCAAAGCCTCCTGTCTCAGTGGCTCAATCTCCAATGTATGCAGTGTTCCCAAGTGAGACCCCGCAGACCAAGGCTCTGCCTTTATCAGCAGATTAACCCACTGATGAACTCAGACTATGAATGGACAAGCTGGAGAGATGACTCAGCAGTGGCAGAGCCAGAGTTCGGTTCCCAGCACCCATGTCAAGAGACTCGCAGCTGCCTATAACCCTGGCTCAGGGGATCCAACCTCTTCCAACAGGTGCTTGCTCATGTGCACATGCTCCCCCACACAAATACATAGAATTGAACCATTTTTTTTTAAAAAAAATAATAGTTTAAAAATAGTTCGGATAGACTAGTGGGATGTGGGGCACTGCGGGAGTGGAGGCTAGTGGGGGACGTTAGTCTCTGAGACCCCTTCTTGTCACTTCTCTCTGTCGCCCACCCACATGAGGTGAGCTGCTTTGCTCTCCTGCCTTCTGCCATGATGTTTACCTTACCTCAGGCCCACAACAGTGGAGCCGGACAATCTAAAAGTCTACAATTGCACCTGGTCCTTCCTCCTTTCAGTTGTTTAGATCAAGTGTTTCGTCACACTGCTGAGAAACTAATCTTGGACAAGGGCGAAAGGCACATGGGCTAGGGAACTAAGAGCAGGGAAGATTTAGCAGGGAGTGGGGAGTGGGAGGCAGGGTAAGGGTATGAGCCAGGTAGAGGGACAAAAGGACACACAGCTGGGAAGTGCTTGTCACTTGGTGTCTTAGTGACTTCTTTGCCACTGTGATAAAACACCATGACCAATGCAGCTTACAGAAAGAGAGGTTATTTTAGTTAATGGCTCTGTAGGGATAAGGGTTTATGATGACTGAAGTAGCAAAGCCAAAAGCTCAGACCTTAGACCACAAGCAGGAAGCTGAGAGTGCTAACTAGAAATGGTGTGGTGGTCTTTCAACTCCCCAAACCTAGTGACACATTCTTCCAACAAGGCTGCACCTCTTAAACCTCCCTGAACAGTGCCACCAACTGAGGACCAAGTTGTTTAAATACAGAGCCTTTTGGGGACATTCTCATTCCAGTTCCCACACTTGGACATGAGTCTAGAGTTCGGGGGAGAAAGGTGTAACCAGGTGATGATGGCTGCACAGACCAGATCATCTTGGGAAATAAAGAAGGGTACACCCCGGAAGTGGAGTCAGAAAAGGGCACAAAAATCGTGAGGCATCCATCTTCTGAGCTGACCTGCAGACAACTTATAGATTTTCAGCAAGAGATGGATGCCAGCCCCCACGAGAATGCCACACGGGAGGTCTGAGACCGATACAAGAAGATGTCATGGCCACGGGAACCCTGAAGGCCTGAACAAGGCCAGGGGATTGGGAAAGAGAAGAGGCAGGTTGATAAGAACCAGGTGGATATAGAGAGGTGGGGAAAGAAGAGCTCAGGGTTTAGGGCTTTAGTAGTCATGGAGATGGTGCTGTACCAGGTACAGATTGAGGGACTATGGAAAGAAGTGGGGGAGAGGGGCCCTTCCACCAATTCATCCTGAACTGATCATCAGCCCTTGCCACCAAGTTAATTTCAGCATCTGTAACTTCATTCCTCAACCATGTTGTTCAATATTTCCTCAAGAAAATTAATTTTGATACAGTGACTCTCCCAATCTGAAGAGAAAAACACAAGGGGCTATCTGGCAAGGACAAGCCCTGGGAAGCAGGATAGCTTGTTCTGGTGGTGTAGTTCCCGACACCTTCAGCTCTGACTTAAGGGGGCCATGGACCATGTAGAAAGGAGGGTGCCTGACACTGTAACAGACTCTGGAAGGATTCCAATTCAGAAATCCTAAATTGCAATTTTTAAATGAAAAATAAAAGTATCCTGTGGCTTTATTACAGATAAGTGTTGATTTAAAAGAAATGACACTAAGTATTCCCTCAGAGCTGTTTCTGGCCTTTCATGTGTGACATGCTTACATGGAGGAGCCCTCCTTTGGCAGGCAACCCTGACTCACCCACCCCAGCAGCCCCATTCCCCACCCTGTTCCATCCCTCTTTCATTCCTCTTTCATTCATTCATGTGTGCTTGTCCATGGCTTCTACTGATCCTTTGGCCCCTTTTTGCTTGCAGAGTTCCTACCCAACATGCACAGCGCAGTGCTGTCTTGGTCTGCAACCCCCAAACAGGCCTCTTCCTTCCACTTTGCTGCATGCATCCAACTGTCCTGTCACTCCACACTCAGTCCTTCAAGGCTCAGGAAGAAAATCAGACTGCACACAAGTGTGCATTAGTGCACACTTTATGAACAGAAAAGCCAAGGCCGAGAGGCATGGAGACTTGCCCAGGGCTTTCAAATAACTAGCAAAACAGACAGAATTAAAATCTTCAGACTCCCAGTCCAAAGTTCTTTCTGCCAGGATGACCTGGGGACTCTGATGAAGTTTTTTGAAAGCATCCCTGTTTTTCTGAACATGTGACGTTTGTGGAGGGGTAGTACATATTTCTGGGCTATGCAGAGTACTCTGTGTTTCCAAGTCACCACTCCACAGAAAACAAGGAAATGGGTCCAAGAGGTGTGCAGGAAGCCTACAGCTGCCCAGTCAGCAGGTGGGATGGAAGCTTCAGTCCAAGCTTCCTTTGGAAGATGCTTCAAGTTTTAGCTGAGAAGCAGTTACAGCACATAAACTGCCTGGGGAAGCTAGAGAAAAAGGGGCTGCCATCTGCTTTACCTCAAATGCCTGTGGCAAGGCGATTTAATGGATGTCACACTCTTAGAGTACAAGTTTATGTGGGACATAATCTATCCATCATTAGGGAGCAACCAAAAAGCCACTTGGGCACACATCTGAGGCCACAAACTCTGATCAATAGGAAGGAAACAGTTATTTTGTGTTTGTCTGTTTTTCCTGAGGGCCTCCTCAACATCAGCCCCCTCATACTGCACCTCAGAGGATGGAGGACATCCGCCCTGTGGTCAGCCCTTCCTAGTGCTCCTGACACTTCCCCATGTCCCCAGTCATGTATCTGAGTACCTGTTGGGGGACAAGGATTATAGGCTACAAGGCTTTGATAGGTGGTGATTCAAATCTCAGTAATGACACTTTCTAGGAAAACTTGTCTGTTTCCGTTCCTGTAGACTGTGTAGTCTGTGAAGAAAACTGGTTTACGTGGCTTACAGCTTGGGGGCTCAGGGGTACCACATAAGCTCTGGTGAAGGTCTGTAGCAGATAGCATAATATTCAAGAGGGAAAGATCACATGACCATACAGGAATCCCAGGAGTGGCTCAGGAACTCACTCTGTAGCTGTGTTCTTTTGAGAATTCAAGGGCTCAGAGAACTGCCTATATCACCAAGTGACCTAAGGACTTCCCACCAGGTCCACCCTCTTAAAGGTCCAGCACCTCCCAGCAGTGTAACACTGGGACCAAGCTCCCAACGCACCACTCTTGGGGCACAGGCTTAAAGTACATCCAAACTGCTGCACTGCTAGCTGGACCTGCCCACGCTGTTCAGCTTCCAGATTTCAGTATCCTTGTCTGTCCAATGGAAGAGTGATGGCTGCTCCCAACAGTTCAAGAATAATCCAGTACTAACTAGCATTTTCTTAGTACAGTTCTGTTCTGATTTGTTCTAGCCTGCCTTGTTTTCCTCAACATTCCTTGGGTTCTCATTGGAGGTGCATCCCAACCACCTTGGCTGGGGTCTAAGTACATGCCTGGGCTATCCCATCAATGATTAGGACCTGTCTACTGTCACTACCGGGTCCTTGTGATGTCAAACTCATGTTTTCCTACACCCTTAAGACCAGTCCCTCCAGGGTTCAAGCTCTCAGTCTGGCTCCTAGTCTCATGATCCCCTTGGTCTCCTGTGAAATAACAGAAAGCTTCTCAGCTGCACCAATCCTGAACCCAACACTCAACTGCTGAGTGAGAGCTGCCTCCAGCTAAAGTCGTTTTTCCAATTGTGAGGATTTCCTGCTAATGAACTGGCTAAATAATCTTTAGTTCACTTCCAAGTATATACAACTTCATTACAGTCAAGAGCACTTGAGATCACTGGCTCATATCTTCTTCCTCCCGCCTAATACTGCATTCCCATGTCTCCTGCATTCCTACCATAATCCACACATTAAACTAATCAATGCCATGCTTTGTAACACTCCGTCCAGCTGCCCTCCATCTTAATGTTCTGCCAGTCTAAGTCACAAAACTAAGCACATTCATGAGCATAGCTGAAATAGGACGCCATGAGGTAAGGAACAGCTCTACCCGTGGGCTTTGTGGCTAGCAGGTCCTCCCAGCCCCACGAGAACTGCTAACTCCCGAGGGCAGGGCCACTATCATGACAGGTTGAGAGTCTTCTGCCTGCACTCTCCTGCCTTCTAGTTCTTTACATGCAAGAGCAGGACTTGACTGACATCTCTTAGAACCTGGCTGCCATCTCATCTGTTCAGTTCTGCCATACTGTGTCCAGGATGGTAGACTAACATTCATGTGGCTTTGAATGCTAAGCCTGGGAACTACTCACACCCCTGTTAAAGTCTCCCTGGATACAGGTGACTCTCTCTCTGGGACAGTGTTGCCCTGGGCTGCAGACTCATCATGACATGTGATACATACAAATGAACTCATCTTCCCCTTCAAATCTACTCCTCTTGTGTTTGCTTTTACAGTGAACACTGCCACTATCCACACATGCCCCCATTCCAGAGACCTGAGATCACCTGCTTTGTCATTTACCCACACACATACTCACACGCACACACATGCACATGCTAGCGCCCACATGCATGTGCACCCTCACTTTGCTGCTTTCTTTACACACCTAATGGCTCTGTTGGCATCTATCACCTACATTACTGCACTTCATCCTGAAGACTGCAATGCAGATAGTGTGAGCATTTCCCACACATCATGTTCAGCTCTTATAAACAATACTATAAGGCTCCGAAGGGTGAGCTATGTGAAATTGCCATTTTTATAGGCCAGCTATAATTCGTGTGTGTATGTGCACACAGGTTCATAAATCTAGTATTACTTTCAATCACAAGTCAAACTGGTCAGATGTGGAGTGTGGGTGTTGTTTTGGTTTTTGAGACAGTCTCAAAGCATTAAATTTTATGTTCTTTTGTATGTCTGGTGTGTGTGTGTGTGTGTGTGTGTGTGTGTATGATATTGTTTTACTAATGTCATAAGAAAGGAATTCAAGGTTCCCAGAGATCAAACTTGTTATATAGCTAAGGCTGGCTTTGAACTCCTAATCCTCCTGTCTCTGCCTCACAAGTGCTAGGATAAATTAGAGGCATGGCTCACCACACCTGGCTGCTGTTTCTGCTGAGGCGGTGCACCAATGTTCAGAGTTTACGTGCTAGCTCCTGGAGGAATGTTCACAGCTTCATGCTTTGAAATGCAATCAATATGTATTGAGGACAGCATCTCCCAGCACCTACACTGTGTTTCACATGTGTTATTTTACTTAATCCTCAGAGTCATGCCATAATAAATCTGCAGGCATTAAATAGTTTTGCTCTTCTGTGCTGTGCATTAGGGCAGTAGGGGGTGGGGAGACTGAGAAAGAACTGAGGCCCCTAGAAGTAAGTGAGCCTTGAATGACACAGCCAAAGGTCAGAAGGTGGGAATGACAACATCAAGATAATGCTATGGACTTGGCTATGAATGTGGTTCCTTGCTGTCCTGACTGTCAATGACATGGCCTGTGGATGGGTGTGGCAGGCTCAAGTCCTCAAGTGGGCAGCCTGGGACACCAGAGCAGGCGGGCCTTCTGGGAAGACTCTGACCTTGCACAGAGAAGCCTGTGCAGACTGTGAGCACCTACGGGCTAACTGTCAAGTATCCCCACCAGTGTGTGGAGTCAGGATGCCCTGGCAAGTGTCTGGGTTTCCATGCAGGTGAGTGTGAGTGCACTCACCTGAGAAGCCTGCAGGTGTTGACATGAAGAGATACTTTCATATGCCTTTGATCACCTGGAAAGGAGAGCTGCTCGCTGGAAACTGAGCTGGTCACAAAGGCATTCTCACTGCCACAGAGCAATGGGAGAAGCCATTCCTCAAATGAACATTATTTGTGCCTCCTTTTATTTCAAGGGTAGCAAGTGGGCATTGTGCAACCAGGTCTGGGGCTAAGTTCCCTGTAGAGGGCTCACAGGAAATGTCTCCCAATACTCCTTCCTCACCCACCTCAAACAGGGACCTTCACCTTGGAGCATCTGTGAAGAAACTATCCTCTTCCTTGACGATCCCAAGAGGGGCTACAGAGGACAGCTTTCTGAGTGACTGCTGACCTGCCACCATCCCTCTAAATGTTTTCTTCTTTTGGGAGCATCCCACGGGTCACAGTTGCGGTTTGAGAGGAGAGGCTGACTCAGAACCATGCCTAGGCCCTAGCTCTTATTTTCCAATATAGGCAACCTAATCAATAACTTTGGAAGAGATAACAGGAATGGGAAACAGTGGAAGAGCACATAGCTACACATTCTTCTTTACAAGAGACTCTAACCTTGGAATGGAGGGCTCTCCAGTTTGCCCTTTTGAAACAGGTCCTCATGTGGGCCAGGCTGGTGCTGGCTTGAAACTCCTGGTCTCCCTGCCCATACCTCTGAAGTCCTGGGATTAGAGCGCCAAGTCTAGCTGACCCACTTTCCTTATGCAGGCCTCACCCAGGACCTACAGGACAGGGCAGCAGTGTCACTCACAGAAGGACAGCCACCGCAGGCTACCCGAATATAATAACTGAGGTGAACCACACACAGAAAAGACAGGTATTATAATGAAGGTGTCTGTCACACCCCCATGTTGATGTCTTCATCTGTCAAGAGGGTTATAATAAACCTTCCTAGTTCTGCATTTCCCAGGCTTGCATGGCCAGGGTACAATTTCAAATTATAGAGCACTTGAAGAACACCCATAGGCACACACATCTCTTCAGATTAATAAAGTAGGCTGATTCTCATCTCAAAATATGGGACGAGCAAGATGGCGGCATTCGTTGGTGGATAGGTTATAGTCAGTATGTAACACCACCGCAACCCAGAAAACCATTTCTCGTTTTCCTTTGTCTTTTATCCAAATAAGCACAAGCTCCTTATTTATGTTTTGCCCATGCAATTTAAATATTCCACATGTGTATATATGTGTGTGATGCATGTAAACATGTTTGTGGGTGCATGCATGCATGCCATAGTGCATGTGGAGGTCAGAGGACCATCTTGCCTCTTGTCCTGACACAGGGTCTCTTTGCTCATGGCTGCCTAGTTCCACTGTATACACCAGATTCACTGGCCTGTGACAACCAAAATTCTCCTGTTTCCATCTCATTTTAGGACCCTTGGGATTTTAGATGCATGCTGCTACATGGTTATACATGCATACTACTCCAACTTTACATGGGTTCTTGGGATTCAAACCCATGACTCCACGCTTGCACAGCAAGTACTTTACCCACTGAGCATCTTCCCAGCCCTTGCCCGTGTCCTGTAGAAGTCCTGCATGGTTATCTAAGCCCAGGGTGAAGGGCAAGAACATGGGGGGAATCACGTTTAGCTGGAGCGTTCTGCGCTAAGTGTTAGGAAGCTGCTTAAGCACGTCACGTTGGGGAAGGAGGGAGAAACAAACTAATATTAATGGCCCCAGTGTTGGGGGCACTATCTTATTCTTTTGTTTGTTTGTTTGTTTTGTTTTTGTTTTTTTGAGACAGGGTTTCTCTGTGTAGCCCTGGATGTCCTGGAAATTGCTTTGTAGACCAGGCTGGCCTCAAACTCAGAGATCTGCCTGCTTCTGCCTCTGGAGTTCTGATTAAAGGCATGCGCCACCAGCACTGGCTTCTCATTCTTATTAAAACTCTATCTCTTGCCGCCCTTCCATCAGCCCTCTGAGATGGTCCTTATCAAGTTCTGCACAATGTGAAGGCAATGGTATCAGCTGCGGCCTATCCAGGCTGCTTCAGAGCCCAAGGGGTTTCCTTGGTTTAGACCACAGTGCTAAGTACATGGAGGTCAGAGAATATGTTCCTCCTGTGTCCTGTTTGCTCCTCAAAGAGAAGAGCCATGCCAGGTTTGTTCTTCTCATGAACAGCAGTGTCACACGTAGAGTATAGTTTAGAATGCCCAAGGGACATGGAGACCACGTTAGAATTCAGAAAGGTCTGTCACAGAGTCTACAGAACAAGCATGTTCCCTGGAACCATACTTACCAGAGAGAGGAGAGAAACGGTGAAGGGCACAAGTCAGGAGTATTTACAGCTACAGCTGTCCCACTGGGTGGGTAAATTGCCTTGAAACACATTGAACTGCCCACTTATGAAAAGAGGGACCCACCTAGAAAGAGATGTGGCTTTTATATTCTCAGGTTCTTTCCAGTCCCCAGGATTTCTTTGATACCAGTTTCTTCCATTCTAAACATAATTAGATTTCCAAGTCTTTGTACACCTTGGCCACGTTTCCTCCCCCATGTTTCTTCTCTAGGTTTCAATCCTCTCATCTGTATAGTGGAGGCTTTGCTTATTGACATTTCTGAGAATTCTCTTGGTTAAGGCTCCCACAATTCCTTGTGCTTTCTGATTAACTGGTTATGACAAGCTTGCCAGCAGGAAGGCTGCATGCTTTCCTGAGACTCGGTGAACTCGGCTGTCCCCCCACTTAGGCAGAGAGACCGACAAGGCTCATTTTGATTCAGAAGGTAAGGTAGGAACTAGGCAAATGCACTGAATTAGACACAATTCTAGGACTATATTAAAAATTAAATGCCTCTGAGCAATATACGAGGTTTGCATTTCTAAGAAATGGACATGAAAATGCTTTTGCTTCATATAGGTCAACCCATTGTCTCAAGGAAGTTAGCACTGCTACCTAGGAAGAGTCTTGGAAATTCCTGGTGGCATTTGTCATTGTCACAGTGACTAGAGCATATGACTGACAGTTTGTGGGCAGGGTCCAAGGATTCCAGAAAGACTTCAAGGTATTGAGTCATTCTGTCATGGTTTTGTAAATGTGAAAGGCTGTTTTATAGGTGACGTGAAGACAGCCCAGAATCTTGCTCTGTGTCCTGTAGAAATAGGGAGACGTTTTTTGGTTTGAACTGAGTATCACAAAAAAAGGACTGGGTAGATAGAGGGAAAAAATTACATTTCCCCCTTTTGTCGTTCTTGAAATTTTATCTAGTATATTTATTAGTTCAGGAACATTATGTCACTAATGGTAGAACTATCATGCATATAATAATATCCAGTGATTACATATAGAAATAGTTTTAAAGCCGGGTGGTGGTGGTGTACGCCTTTAATCCCAACACTCGGGAGGCAGAGGCAGGCAGATCTCTGAGTTCAAGACCAACCTGGTCTACAAGAGCTAGTTCCAGGACAGGCTCCAAAGCTACAGAGAAACCCTGTCTCGAAAAACCAAAAAAAAATAGTTCTAAATATAGAGAATATAGTCTCATATATAAATATAAAGAATAGAGTCAAACGTAGACAAATAGTAAACAGAGGGAGAAACTGTGGTGCTTGATCACATATTACCTTATTTTTCTTATATCCAAACTTGCTCATTATAGGTAGGGGGTCATCCAGGGATTCCCCTCATCATGTCACATGGTATAGTGATGTGAACTCATTGATGTTTAGATCATTCATTTATAAAGGACGTTTTCTCACATGTGTGCTCTAGAGGGCATACAGGGAGATTTTTTGTTTGCTTGCTTGCTTGGTTTTTTTTAACTATATGTTCAGGTTACTTATATGTCATTCTAGGATAGCAAAGAGAATGCCATGATTTGTCTCTAGTGTAGTTTGAGATAGAGTCTCACTGTGATAACTCAGGCTGGTCTCAAACTCTTGATACTCCTGCTTCCATCTTTTAAGTACTAGGGTCACAGGCACTCACTAGCTGCATTTATATTAAGAAAAGTGGTAAAGAGAAAGCACATGACACTTGTGTAGCATTGAGCATCCATTAAAAAAAAAAAAGAAAGAATCTAAGACTTATTGGAGAATTGGCTGATTCTATGGCTGGGACAGGAGGGACTCGGACTCTTAGAGTCAGTGACATGGTGCACAAAGAACATCAAAGCTGTTAAAAGGCCTCAGGGTTCTGCTAGCCAAAGCTTGGTTAATTTAAGCATTCAAATAAATGATAGTAAAGGATTATAACTTGATGGACAAGAGTGCACCAGTTCATATTAACATGCATGTGTACACACAGCAATAAGGAAGTGAGAAAGCCAAGTGTGAAACAAAACATCACCAGTCAATCGAACAAGGGCTGTGGTATTATATGATAAGCATTTGGCAATCACCATCACCATAAGAGGCTGGCAAGGACTATTAATAAAGGTTAAAGCTAGAAGGGAAAAGGTGGTGAAGAACCTTCCCAAGATATTTACTGATTACAAAAGGGGAACAGTCTTTGCCTTGGAAACATGACACACATCATCTCAACCAAATGACTAATATTAACACCCCAATAATTGACACGTGGACACCAGGTACTTGCAGATGTGATGCGATACCCCCCAAGCAATACACAGCCTGGCTTCTGCCATATATTCTAAATCCAGTAGTGTGGAAACCTCAGACAATCCTAGACTGACAAGCAGTCACCTCATCAAAGTGCCAGTCAATGGACCTAAATGACACACAACTGAGAGATGCCTATGATCTAGAACTTTCTTTTCTATACACGACTTGGACAATTATGAAAAAACCTGAATAGGAAGCAATAAACAAGGAAAGAAGCAACCAACAGAATTGTGGAGAATATTTTCAAGCCACATATACAATAAGGAGAAATATCTCAAGGAGATGAGGAACACAAACCACTCAAATGCATCTGTGCAAGCATGGGAGTCTGAGTTTGGATTCCTAACACCCACATAAAAGTCAGGTGTTGGGGGCTGGAGAGATGGTTCAACAGTTGAGAGCATTGGCTATCTGCTGTGGGATAATGCTCTTGCACACTGTAGAGATTTGTCACTCATGTTAGTTTAGTAACATACTGATTAGCCAGTAGCCAAGCAGAAAGTATAGGTGGGGTGATCAAACTAGGAGAATTCTGGGAAGAGGAAAGGCAGAGACAGTCACCAACCAGATGCAGAGGAAGGAAGATGAGAATGCCTTATTGAAAAAAGGTACCAAGTCACATGGCTAAATATAGACAAGAATTATGGGTAAATTTAAGTTGTAAGAACTAGTTAATAATAAGCCTGAGATAATAGGCTGAACAGTTTATAATTAATATAAGCTTCTGTGTGTTTCTTTGGGACTGAATGGCTGCAGGACTGGGTAGGACAAAAACTTCTGTCTACAAATGGCACCCAAATGTTTGGCAAGAATTTTCACATAAAGCCTAAGAAAGCATAAAAAAAAAGGATTCTAGACAGATAAAAACAGAATCAAGCACAGCTTCTTGGTAACCATTTTTACTCCAGTTGGCTCTGGTGATAGCAAGAAGAGGCATGGCCCTTTAACAGAGGCTTCCCGACTCAGCATTAACAGCAAAAAACTGCATGGAGGCTCTTTTAATATGCCACCAAATACTTAAATGGTGTTTATGAACAGCCAGTGGCAAGCTTCTTGGTGGTGACATGGACTTAGAAACTCCATCAAGTTGTGGCAATAAACACGGCTCCCACCAATACTTCTTCCATAAAGCTAGACTCTCAGGAAACCAAGTAATGGGCAGAGCTAGCGACCAAAGCTTCTGCTTTAATCCTAGCCATGCTGCTTAGCAGATTAAAGACTCATGTGTTCAGAAAAAAAATAGAGATTTACAGTAAAAGCAGATTCATATGGAAAAAACTTCTAAACAGTTTATAGTGTGTATTAAAATATGTATAGGGCCGGGTGATGGTGGCACACACCTTTAATCCCAGCACTCAGGAGGCAGAAGCAGGTGGATCTTTGTGAGTTCGAGGCCAGCCTGGTCTACAAAAGCTAGTTTCAGGACAGGCTCCAAAGCAACAGAGAAACCCTGTCTCGAAAAACCAAAAAAAAAAAAAATGTATAGGCTTGGGAAAGAAAAGAAAAAGAGTAATAATAAAAACCACATAAAGATGGAAAATACACAGAGAGTCTGGATACTTACTGTATGTTATTTGTTGTCTTTGAATTGTTTGATTGCTGAGGAATGAGAAACAGCTGCTAAAAGACATTTGATTATAAATGCTGATGGATTAAACCAACTTATATTTTAAAAATATCTTAACTTCAAAATTTAAGTCAAAAGATATGTTACTTTGGAAAAGAGGTTCTGTAGAAGTTAGCTTGATTTGGAAGATAACCAGGCTAGCTAAAAGATAAAACAATTATATTTTTATTTATTATAAGGGAAAAACTCATGAAACAGGAACAAGAAGTCCAAGCTCAGCTGTGTGGCGAGGGAAGCAAAGAGAAAGAGAGAGAGTGCCTGGGCCATGTAGCTGTTTTTCTCCAGGTCCCAGAATGCCACACCCTAACTTGGTCCCAACTCTTAAAGATAATTGGTTAACAAAGCTTCCCCATCAAGGTTTTGCTTTTATTTCCACAGGAAATGAGAGGCTGTAGATTCATTCTGGGTTAAGAAAAATCTAGGAATACCCTCTAAAAAGCTCTCTAATAGGAGCAGATGGCCCAGAAGATCCAATGTCTCAGAGTGCCTCTGTTACCGTTTCCTCTGAGTTCTACATATATAACAGCTTCAAGGTGACAGGTTGAGGTGATCCAGCCGCTCAGAATACTCAAGTCAGGATTTGACCATAATCCTAAATTTTCTTAGGGTTCCCCAAAGATTACCAGTGCTCCTAATCAGCAGGAACTAGCCTAGAAAACTATGCCCACATTTCCAAAAAAAAGATTAAGGATGTTTGTATTTGTTTAGGTTGTTGGTTACAAATTGTTATAAATAACTGTTGGAGACCAGCTTAAACAAAAATACTACTTACCAGGGTTAGAAAAGTTAGTAAAGAATATGAAGACGCGAGTGAAAATAATAAAACAGAAGCATAGGATAGTATCAGGAGGGAGTTCCAGTGAATACTGAAGTCGCCTGCATTTAATTTCCATTTGTTTAAGTACCCCAACCCCAAAAAGTAAAAGTAAGATAAAAAACTGCATTACCACGATACAAGGAAATGAACAAACCAGTTGAAGGTTGTGGGCTACATTATTAGTTAAATAGTCTGTCACTAGATCACGTAACTCTCACACCCTAGAAACCCAACAAAACATTCTGTAGGCAAACCACTCCCTGGGTGAAATCCATTGCTATCTCCCTAAAGGAGTAGGAACTTAGTAGGATCCTTAGACTTTTGTTTGGGCAAGAAACATATCTACTTCTCTATTCCTGAAATATGAGGTCTGAATATTAGCCACACCTGTTGACAATAACCTTGAGAGAGCAGAACTCTCTGATCTAAATCTAGGTGGGACCTTTGTTTGAGGTAGAAACAGACAATAACCTTCAAGGAATAAAAATAGGTTCCAACTCTCTGACCTTTGGTCAAGATGGAAATAGGCTCACATTTTTGGGCCTCCACAGTTAATGGTCAGGAAAAAAGTTAAACACAGGAGAGTAGATTCAGGGTTCTTGTTTTAAAAAGAAAAAAAGGGAAAATGCTGTAGGATAATGCTTTTGTTCATTGTAAAGATTGTAAACTCATATTGGTTTAATAAAACACTGATTGGCCAGTAGCCAGGCAAGAAGTATAGATGGGGTGACCAGTCTAGGAGAATTCTGGGAAGAGGAAAGGCAGAGATACAGTCACCAGCTAGATGCAGAGGAAGCAAGATGAGACTGCCATACTGAGAAAAGGTACCAAGCCACATGGCAAAACACAGACAAGAATTATGGGTTAACTTAAGTTGTAAGAGATAGTTAGTAATAAATCTGAACAATAGGTCAAATAGCTTATAATTAATATAGCCTCTGTGTGTTTTTTTGAACTGAATGGCTGCAGGACCAGGTGGAACAGAATTTTGTCCTTCCAGAGGACCTGGGTTCAATTCCCAGCACTCACATGGAAGCTCACAACTTTCTGTAATTTCAGTTCCAGGGAATCTGACAGCCTCACAGAGACATACATGCAGGCAAAATGCCAATGCACACAAAATAAAAATAAACTTTTAAAAAGGCAGGTATGATGGCACTTGTCTGTAAAACTGGTATTGAGAAGGCAAAAGTCGGGATCCCAGGGTTTGCTAGTGAACAATTGACCTAAAATGGCATTAAGGTTCAGTGAGAGATTAAAAAATTAAGATGGGGGAATGGTTGAGAAAGACATCTATCCAAAGTGCTCACCTGCAGGACAATAGCAGGACAAACAGCACAACATACAAATGCAAAATGCAAATACAGCGAAATGATAAGGAACTGAATAGATATTTCCCAAAAGAAGATATGTAAAGTATTACCAGGTATTCAGGGGAAATGCTTGTTATCACTAACCACCTAAGAAGAGCAAGCTAAAATCTGTATCATGGCACACTTGTCAGAATGGCTATTACCAAAGCAATGGAAAACAAACACTACTAAGAATGTGTTGTAGTTGGGGGGAGAGGTGTGGGTTGTGTTCCCTGGATCCAAAGCCCCCAGCTGCTGGCCCGCTCAGCCACTGGTTGCTTGCTTATGCCCGAAATAACCACATGAGACCTGTATTAATTTAAACACTGCCTTGCCCATTATCTCTAGCCTCTTCCCGGCTAGCCCTCACCTCATAAACTAACCCATTATAAAAGTCTATATGTCACCACGAGGTAGGTGACTTACCGGACGGATCTACAGTACTTCCATCTGTGGCGGGAGCTTCATGGAGACTGGCTCTGACCCAGTCTTCCCAGCGTCCTCTTTTCTTTTCCCCGCCTATCTAAGTCCTGCCCTATCAAATGGCCCAGGCAGCTTTTTTTTTATTTGACCAATCAAAGCACAGAAATACAGATGAACCCTCCTTCAAGAATGTGGGGGAGAAACCTTTGCATATGGCCCCTGTGGAAAACAACAATCAAAATTTTTATGGTTCCTCAAAAAGTTATATATATGATTATATATATGATTTAGCAGCTTGTTTACTACGTATATATCAACAGGAAGTGGAGTTAGCGTTCTGAAGAGTTACCCACACACCAGTCAAGACAGATTATTCAAGCTTCTATCAACAGATGAGGAGTACATAAGAAATGTAGTATACATTCATAATGGAGTATTATTCAGCCTTTAAAAAGAAAGAAATCCTGCCACTTAAAACAAAAATATGATATTCAGTGAAATGAGCCAAGTGGTCTCATGTATACATTAAAAGGGCTGATGTTCTAGAACAGAGGATAGGTTAGTGGTTAGTAGGGCTGGCTGGGTGGGGTTGGGAAAATGCTTGACAAAGGACATGAAATTAGATCAGAGTACATCCAAAAGGTTTATTTCACAACACGGTGATGGTTATAGTTTGGATCTGTGTGGTGAAGGCTTGACACAGCTGGTAGTGCTATGGGGAGATGGTCGTAGTCTAGTGCACATGGAAAGAGGTGAGCTCATTAGGGGTGTGCTTCTGAAAGGGATAGTGAAACCCGGGCCTTTCCTGTCTCTCTCTGCTCCCTAGCCACCATGAAGGAATGATTTCTTCCATCATGTACTTCTGCCAAGATAGTCTACCTCACCACAACCCCACAGCAATGGGGCCAACCAAAGCTGGACCAGGACTTCAGCAAGTGTGGTCAAACCCAGTGTCTTAGGGCTACTGTTGTTGTAATCAACACCAGGACCAGAAGCAACATGGAGAGGAAAGGAGGTATTTGGTTCACATGCCCTAAGTTGCAGTCCTCTGAGGGATGCCAAGACAGGACCTCAAATTGGATGGGAACCTGGAGGCAGGAGCTGATGTAGAGGCCATGGAGGCTTGTCAAGTTCTTGTTCTCTTACAGCACCAAGGACAACCAACCTAGGGGTAGCTCCACCTGCCCTGGATTGGACCTTCCTACATCAATCACTGATTAAGAAAATGTACTACAGGCTAGCCTACAGCCTGATCCTATGGCAGCATTTTCTCAATTGTGGTTCCCTCCTTTCAGGCAACTTTAGCTTCTGTTGAGTTCACATAAAACTCGTCAGCACTGTCAATCTTCCCTCTTCTAAGTTATCTCACTTTTCCTCACAGCATGGAAACTAAGCCTGTGACACAGCAAATGCCCATGTGTCGACTCTGAAGGTTACTGAAAGTAAGATTTTCCTGTATGTATATGTGTCTGTATGTGCATGTGGGCACAGCATCTGTGGAAGACAGAAGAGGCCATCAGATCCCCTAGGGATGGAGTGACAGGCAGTTTTGAGCCTCCTGATGTGGGTGCAGAGAACTGTACAGGTCCTCTGCAGGAGTAGTGCCCACTGGTGCTGCTGAGCCGGCTCTCTAGTCCAAGAGAGCAGATTTCCAGTGTTCTCTCCACAGAAGAGTGGTATGTATATGAGCTAATCCACATAACTGATATGTAATTATTTCACTGTCGTATAATCTACACATGTGCTAAACATAATAAACATAATTTTATCACTTGATTAAAAGTGCATTAAAATATATTAGTAGCTTTACTTCACTGAATTTTGGGGGAGTTCATGTTTTTTACTTTGCATTTACTACACTACTGGGGATCAACTCAGGGCATCACATATGCTAGGTAAGTGCTCTACCGCTGAACTGGGCCCCAAGCCTCATAATTAACCTTTTGCTGTGAAGATTTAATAAAATCAAATGTAGGTAATTATTATAAATACACTACTTATTGTTCTTTATACTCTATATAGCTAACAGGCATAAAATATGCCTCTATATATACTTTCTATATACAGAAATAGAAACATCGCAAATACACTATATATGTATACATTCCATACACTATACAAGAATAACAATGCTGTATGTATATATGTGTGCATTCACAATCTGCTGTGTGAACACACAGACATGCATACATAGCTATTCTGGTGCCCAATAACTAGTAAATTATAACAACAAAGCTGCAGTTTATTCAAGAGACCCAGGCTCCCGTTCTGTTACTTCAGATTGTTAAAAATTTAAGTGAAGACTGATTTGCTTTCGTGCCATCGCTAGCAATGGTTACTGGACTGAAATAATTTTAATAGGCATGTAACTTCACATAAAATCATAAGTTTAATTTTCTAATATTACTTTCTTTCCTTTTGCTTTCTTTCTTATCTCTGTATCTCCCCAGTGAGACTTTCCAGCTGGGAGGCTGTCAGTACATTCGGGGATTCTGAGCCTTCCTCTGCCCCTTAAGACCCTGTCTTATGCTCCAATATGCCTCAAAAGCTCTTGCCAATGTCCATCTACAGTATGTTCTTACTTATAAATTACTTTTGTGTTCAGTATTCCCCTTTCCTCTTAATCATCATTTAGCATAACCGACAGTGAAGAAAATAAACCATGTCAACACCTTCTGTAAAACTAAAGGTCAGGCATTGATTAAAATTTAAGCACAACTTTCTTGCAACCATAAATAACACAGGATGTCTCCTGAATGAAATGAGGCTTCTGTAGCTGGCTGTGTGGGAGGCAGACTTTGGACCATGCTGTGAGTCTACTCCTGTCTGTCTTGTGAAGCTTTGCTGGAGCACAGTCATACTCGTTTACTTGTGTACCAGCAATGGATCCTGCACGGCACAACATCTGCGCTGAGTGTGGCAAGGACTCTCTGATGTGGAAAACTAAAACCAGTTCCCAGCTACCCTTGATGGAACGAGTTTGTCAATTTCTGAATAGAGAATAAACACGTGATACCATTCATGCTGCCGCCATTAAAAAAAAAAAGAAAAAGAAAAAGTTACAACACAGTATCACAGTATTCTCAGCTCTAATAACAAATGTGTGCACCATGGGATGCACGAACATCCTCTGTCAAATATGTTTAGAGGTCTCATAAACCTGTAGGTGTGCATGCCTGCATACCACTTGCTTGCCTGATACCCATGGAGATCAGAAGAGGGCATCAGGTTCCCTAGAACTGGAATTACAAATGGTTGTGGACTGCCATGCTGGGAATTGAATCTGGGTCCTCTGGAAGAGCCAGTGCTCTTAACCACTGACCCATCTCCAGCCCCAATGTTTACATTTAATTGTTTCCAAGAAAATTCTCTCTAGACCTGGAATCTGCTAAAATTTTCTCAAAAATAAGTTTTACTTCTATCTTTTGTGCTGCAGAATTACCAGTTATGTGATATTTAAGAACACATGACTTCTGGTGTCTCTCGTAGGACATGGTTCAAAGCATGGTCTTGCCACCCACTGGCTGTTCAATATCAGCTACGTACCAAGAGTAAACCGCTGTCTTTGGCATGTGTCTAGAACTCTCCAAGGCTTATTTTTTCATTTATAAAATGGTGGTGATAGGTGTTATGTAGCTCACAGGTTTAATGTAAGAAGAAAATAGAAAATACACACATGGTACAGTCATAAATTGTGGTGAGAGTGTGCGCCCTGCATGCATAAATAACTGTTATCCATTTTCTCTTTATTTACTTAAGACAGGATCTTGCTATATAGCTTGGGCTGGCCTCAAAGGCTGGGGTTACAGGTCTGCACCACCATCTCTGGTGTGTTTCTTATGATAACCAAAGTAAATGGATAAAACTAATCATAATAAAATGGAATAAATTGTGTGTACAATTACATTGTGGACAGTGTTTGATTGTGAAAGAAAAAAATGCCCATATATATGGGAGATGCACCCAGAAATGTTTGGAGATTGTTGTGCATATAACCCACTGTCAAAAAAGAGAGGGAGAGGGAGAGAGAGAAGAAAAACAGGGTAAATATGTTGACATAGTGACCTTTGGGGTTGAGTGAGGGTTTGTAGAAATTATTGTATTATTCTTAGTTCTTCTGTGAGTCTGAAATTACATCTAAATGAAAAGTTAAGGGACTGAGGACATAGTTCCACAGGTAAGACTACTTGCTGTGTGAGCATGAGGACCTGCCTATGGATCTCCAGCACCCATGAAGCCAGGCATAGCTGCACATGCTGCCCAGCACTCAGGTGGGGCTGGAGAGGGGAGGGTTGCTGGGCTCAGTGACTGGCAGGCCTAGCCAGAAACAGAGAGCTCCAGTTTCAGGAGAGACCCTGCCTCAAAGGAGTAAGGTGGAGAGTGACAGAGCGGGACACCAGCATCCTCCTTTGCTCTACTTGTGAACACATATACCTACACACATGTATATAACACACATGTACACACACATACATGCACACACATACACATGCACACACACAGGCACACGCACACAGAGCAGGAGAAGATGGAAAGGCGGTGTTAAAACAGAGCATAGAGAATGTTGTCACAGATTCAACAAACAAACGCTTTGTTCACCTTCTTGCCCCTCTAGAAAAAAGTACATGGATTTTTTTTTTCAGAGGGCAGGGGAGGGGATGCATGAGCGGGTGAGGGAAAAGGACCAGAGGCACCTGCCACTGATAAGTTCAGGACTCCAATTGTGTCACCAATTCTAACTGCATTTCCCTTTCATAAAAACCTTCCAAGGTGCAATCATATGGAGAAGCTTTGAACGAGAAACCACTGGAGCCTTCACTTCTCTGGAGACGAGCAGAGAAACCATGGGGTAATTTTCATAACAGCCACTGAAGTCAAGGCTGGCTCCACTAGTTTCTTGCAGGACATTAGATATCTCTGCTAAGTGACTCAGACAGCATCATCAAGATTTTCTTTTTTCCAAAATGAGACAAAGGGCTACAAATTGAAGGGGAAAGATGACCTTTACTTGCTTGGGGAAGCATGGTTTTCTTTACCTATAAAATAGTCTCCCTGGGGGGGGAAAAATACCTGTTACCTCTCTCACTTTTACTTTTCCTCTCTAAAAGGTTGCATTAGAGAGAGCGGGGGCGGGGGCTAAAGCAGGGTCTGGAACACACCTCTCAGAACAGAGCAGCACTATAAAGCAGCATGGTTCTAAGAGCTGTGATTTAAAACACTGACTCTGCCTGGGGAAGCTGGGCTTTAGAATGGGCCACAACAAATAAAGCACCTTCAATTACAAGTGTTATTCTACTGGGCTGTCGGAGTTGGGGGGCTGTCTCAGGACAAGGTGTAGGTCTCAACACAGCTAAGTCAAAACAGGGTGCAGTTTGGTCAAAATGTAGTACTTGCTCTTTCTCACTCTTAAGTGATGTGATCAGGAAATTAAGGTAATTTCTCTCAAGGTAATAAATCCAATTTTATACCCTCCCAAAGTCACAAATACCCAAAATTTAACATTAACTTTTAAAATTGTATTTATCTAATCAATGTGTGTGGATGTTCTCTCTCCCTCCCTCCTTCTCCCCTCCACCCTCCGTGTGTGTATTATTTGTGTGTCTGAGGATGCCAGAACACCAGAGTCTCTGGGACTAGAATTACTGCTCACAGCCCTATTGGTGCTGGGAACTAAACCAGGGTCCTCTGGAAGAGCAGCCAGTGGTCTAACCACTGAGCTAAGCATTCCAGGCTTAGATTTCCATCTAACACTTCATTCACTTCTGCACGTCAGAGCATGCTCCTTACATCCCTTATTGGAAGCACAGCTTCTTAGAGACCCCGGGGTTAGCAGAGACTGCAAAACAGGGAGCACTTCCTGTGGGGCATTCGGCGTGATTCACATTGCAGCCCTGTGACACGGGCGGAGCAAACTGAGGTTTAGACTGATACCTAAGTGCACACATAGAGAAGAAGGAAGAAAGGCTCTCAACCTAGGTCTACATCAGCACCTAGCCTTGGACTCTTAACAGAGAATTCTGAAAATACGCTTATCATCTGCCTCTGCTGAATGAGGATAAAATAGGCCATGTGCATGAAAAGCCCCCAATAGGCAGCACGGAGTGACACAGGTGCCAGCTGTCACTTGGGCTAATGCGTGGGACCTAGGCAGACCTTCTCAGGTCCAAAGAGGAGCAGCAATTTGAGCTGGAGATGATATCATCATCCTAGGAAATGCACCAGCTGGTAAGCAAGGGATGCAGGGACACATTAACCATCTCAGCAGGGGGCGACAATCTATTTTTGGAGATAAAAAAGGAAAACTTGAAGCAGATGGGGATGAAGTCATGCCTTTGAATCATCCGACTCCTCTGATATCTGGATTCCCCTCACTTCTGTCTCCAATCTTCTGCTCACTGGACACCACTGCCATGAGCCTAGGCCTCTAGGGAATGCTGTGTCCCATTCTCCAGATCTGCTCCATCCCTTGCTGTAGATGGGAAGAGTCACATGGCCAGGATGGGACAACTCCTGGAAAGGTTGACTAGTGAGTGACCTGGGCCTCTCACTACATGGCATTACTTAGGTAAGTCTCCTGTGCCCCAAGTCTGTTCTATGTTCCTGGAAGACAGGTCAAGTCATGCTGATCAGAGAGGCCAATGTCCCTCCCAAGAGATAAAACCTTTCAGTTCAATTAGGCAGATGTAGTAGAGCATCTACTTTGTGCAGGCAATCAGTAAGACCAATCAGATCTTGCAGGAGAAAGAGGGAAGAAAATGCAGTACCAACCCCAAGTATTACAACAAAAACAGCCCAGTGGTATTGGGATCTGCCCCAGATGTGGGCAGCAGAGAAGGCTTGGTGGAGAAAGAAAACGCTAGGTTTTCTGTCAGAATCAAGGCAGGTGTAGAGGCATATACCTGTTATTAGAAGTAGGAGGATCAAGAGTTTAAAGCCATCTTCAGTTACCTAACAAACTCGGGGCTAGCCCTCTTCATGAGACCCTGTCTCAAAACAACAGCAAAAAGGTAGAAAGACAGACAGACAGAATAGTTAACATCTATTAAATAAGACAGCACTGGCAGCTGGAAGAGAAACAAAAGACGAAACCATGAGCTCCCAGCAAAAACATGGCATAAAGAGAGATTAAGAGGCTGATGCCTCCAAACCAAGTATGGTGCTAGAGAAATAGCTCATTTAGTAAAATGCTTGACTTACAAACAAGAGGATTTCGATTTGACCCCATAGAATCCCTTAAAAAAAAAAAAAGGTGAGTACAGGGGGCCCACATGACAGGTAACATCCGCACCAGGGAGGCGCAGACAGATGGGTCACTGGAGCTTGCTGGGCAGCTTGACATGCTTGGTCAGGGAGAGACTGCACCCCACAGACCACAGTGGCTGCACCTGAGGAATGACGCTAAGTTTGTCCTCTGGCTTGCACACGCATGTTCACACCTGCACACACACACACGAACAAGTCATAGAGTATGGAAGGAAGAGGAGTTGAGACGGTGTGAAGTGAAGCTACAGAGGACTCTAGGCAAGTCAAGCACCTTAAACTGTATCTTTCAAACAGATTATTGGTGCCCCCAATCCAGGCAGATGAGCATACAGTCTCCATGAAGGGAATGTTCCAGTTACACTTGTTGCCTGTGGGAAAACATCCTGGCAAAAAGCAACATGCAGGAGGGAGGGTGTTTCGGACTCACAGTTCCAGGTTATACTCCACCACTCTAGGGGCAGAAGCTGAAAACTGCTGGTCACAGCACATCCAAAGTCAAGAGCAGAGGGAAACAAATGAATACAGGGGTACTTGCTCACTGGTGCTCAGCTAGCTTTTTCCTCTCTTGTACAGGTCAGGATCTTCAAGCCCAGGGAATGGTGCTGCCCACAGTGGGCTGGGTGTTCCCACATCAACGCAGACAATAAAGAAAGTTCCCAACTAGCATGCCCACAGGTCCACTCAATGTAGACAGGACAGCCTGCTGTAAACAATTTCACTGAGACTCTTTTTGGGTGAGTCTTGCCAAGCTAGCAAAGTTAACCGGCATAGACAACCACACAAACAACTGTCACCAGAGGGCTATTGGGTAGAGAAAAAGGTATGACTCGCAGCTTGTAGGTTTTTTTTTTTCTTTCTTCCTGCTTTTGCTCTGACCCATTTAGACTTCACAGAGAACCCTGTCCTCTGTTTTGTTTTCTCAAACAATGCACTTGACTCCACCCTGAGGTGCTGAATCGGAAGAGCTAACTTAGGGCCTTAGGGCGGCAACTACAGGGGAAACTAGCACTCATGCTCAATGGATCCCAACGAGAAGCTCTAAGACATTACTGAGCAGGTTTTTGGCTTTATTCACTAAAAATTAAAAAAAAAAATCTTTGCTGGGAAATACAAACTCTTTCACCATAATAAATGCTGTTTTGATAACAAAACTGTACTTTTCTCAAATACCCAGATGGAAGACCATATGCAAAAAAAAAAGCTTCAAGGAATTTTTTGATTGGCCATCTGCTAAAATTGGAAAGCAAGCCTAGATTTTGCTCTCCACTGAGAAGCCCACTTGCTTCCACCTGGCGCCACCTGCTGCTTGCATTTGGGTAAGGACTTTGCTCACAGGCAGCAGAGGAACTGGGTCCACCCTGCATGGATGAAATGCACTCACTACTAATCCATGCAAGAAATCACAAAGCTCCAGATTTCTTTAACGTTTTACAATGACTCACACACATCTACACACACACACACATGCACACACACGCACACACATGCACATACATGCACACCAATACACACAGAGACAGAGAGGCACTCACTGCAGAGGCACGCCTGATAAAGTTGTGCACTTGGCTTTGCCTGCCAGAGCACAGAGACAACCCACCGACCTGAAAAAAATGCTGGCACCCTGCTCTGAGGCGCTCTGTTCCTTTAGTGTTCTCTGTGAAACAACAATACAGGAAGTGCTACCCCAAGCTAGGGTCTCTCGCATAATGAAATGTGATGTAGCGCTGGCCTGAAAAGATGTTGAACGAACAGGGTGGGGTAAAAGCAAGCTAACAAAGAGCCATGATTAGTATAACCCAATGTTTTCAGAAAACATCTGTATCTGCTTCAACATGGATGTGTTTGTGCGCAGGGAAAAGCCGACAGGGTGTACACTAAACTTTGGTTTCTAATTAGTGGGAACTCTCCTATGGCCATGCCACCCTGAACACACTCATCTCACCTAATAAATGCGGACTTTGTTCTGGAAAACAAGGTCTTACTAGATATCCCTGGCTAGCCTAGAACTCACTATGTAGACCAGGCTGACCTCAAACTCACAAAGATCTGCCTGTCTTTACCTCCCAAATCCTGGGATTAAAGGTGTGCCCTGGATCGCTGGAGATGTTTTTAGATTTTTTTACCTTACCTAATCATTATTAGTTGAACCCTTACTGTGAAGATATTGTGGCGCACGCCTTTAATCCCAGCACTTGGGAGGCAGAGGCAGGTGGATCTCTGTGAGTTCGAGACCAGCCTGGTCTACAAGAGCTAGTTCCAGGACAGGCTCCAAAAGCCACAGAGAAACCCTGTCTCGAAAAACCAAAAAAAAAAAAGATAGTATTTTCTAGCAAACCAGAGGAGACAATACAAATAATGCCACACTTAAAACTCAGGTTTGTAGCCAATAGGAACGTCGATATTGAACAGTCACTGGATGCCCATATACCTCCTACTTCCCTACCTAGGGGTGTTTTCCTATTTAGATGTTAGTGCTGGATCTTGAAAGCCTGGGTGTCACAGGACTGACTGACAGCCTGTGGTGCTATGATGGGTGGTAGGTGAGTCCTCCGGGAGGTTATTTAGGCTATTGGTTTTGTGCCCTAAAAGAGCTTGTAGTGTGTCCTTCTCTTCTCTTTCTGGGTCCCACTGCCATGAGGTGAGCAGGTCTCTACCGCAAGTTCCTGCCACACTGTGCTGCTGCATAAGAAGCCCAAGGCATCAGGGCCAACTAGTCACTGGCTTGGACCTGACGTTTCAAAACTATGAGCCAAAACAATGTTTTATCTCAGCAGGTTGATGGCTTTATGTATTTGATTATAGTGACAGAATACTAATTCACACAGAGATCATGTTATGAGGCTGGAAGAGGAAGGGAACAGAGACCCCGGAAGAAGAGGATGGCAGGCGAGTCAGGCCTGAGTAGACGACTACAGATTTTGTCTGTCAGACTATCCCATCCTGAATATTTCAGCTTCAGTCAAACGGGCATTGACATTACAGCCTGCACACGCCAAAGCAGGAAGACATTACAGCCTGCACACGCTAAAACAGGAAGACATTACACCTGAAGGAAGAATTCACAGTGCTGGGGATAGTAAATATATTTGGTATCAGAACTAAATACATTTGGTTTCCAGTTTCTTTAAAATAAGCAACTTTCAAAAGCTTCTGTAAAGCAAAGAACATGGTCAATAAGACAAAACAACAGTCTACAGAATGGGAAAAGATCTTCACCAACCCCACATCAGACAGAGGTCTGATCTCCAAAATACACAAAGAATTCAAGAAAGTGGTCATCAAAAGATCACATAATCCAATAAAAAAAAATGGAGTACAGACCCAAACAGAGAACTCTCAACAGAGGAATCTAAAATGGCTGAAAGACACTTAAGGAAATGCTCAACATCCTTAGTCATCAGAGAAATGCAAATCAAAACAACTCTGAGATTCCATCTTACACCTGTAAGAATGGCCAAGATCAAAAACACTGATGACAACTTATGCTGGGGAGGGTGTGGGGAAAACGGAACACTTCTGCACTGCTGGTGGGAATGCAAGCTGGTACAACCCCTTTGGATGTCAGTGTGGTGATTTCTCAGAAATTAGGGAAAGAACCTTCTTCAAGACCTAGTAATACCACTTTTGGTTATATATCCAAAGGATGCTCAATCTTACCACAAGAACATGTGCTCAACTATGTTTATAGCAGCATTGTTTGTCATAGCCAGGCCTGGAAACAACCTAAATGCCCCTCGACTGAAGAATGGATAAGGAAAATGTGTTACATTACACAGTGGAGTACTACACAGCAGAAAAGAATAACAACATCTTGAAATTTGCAGGCAAATGGATGGATCTAGAAAACATCATTTTGAGTGAGGTAACCCAAACCCAGAAAGACAATTATCACATGTATTCACTCATAAGTGTTTTTTAAACATAAAGCAAAGAAAACCAGCCTACAAATCACAATCCCAGAGAACCTAGACAACAATGAGGACCCTAAGAGAGACTTACAGAGATCTAATCTACATGGGAAGTAGAAAAAGACAAGATCTCCTGAGTAAACTGGGAGCATGGGGACCATGGGAGTGGGTTGAAGTGGGGAGGGGAGAGGCAGGGAGGAGAGCAGAGAAAAATGTATAGCTCAATAAAAATCAATAAATTTAGAAACAGCAACTTTCCATTGGCCTGGAGGCACATACCTATGATTTCAGTGGAGGTGGGTGGGGTGGAGGAGTGGGGGAGGGTGGTGGTGAGTTTGAGGCCAGTCCAGACTTTGTGAGACAAACAAGATAAAGCAGATAACTTTCTGAAGCATAAAAAACAATGATATGCAACAGAATTAGAGTAAAGCATGTTGTAAAAGCATGTAGGTTGAGGATAGAAACAGGCCTGTTTGGATTGTCTTAGGAATATGGTAAACAAATCCTGAACTATAGGATTAGTATAAAAACTAGAAACATTTTTAAATGGATATGTTTAATAAACCTAAAGAAGTGACAAAGCAAACTTTTAATTCAATTAATCTAAACAAGACAAATAGAAGATAATTAGCAAAAGTCCAGACCCAAATGCCAAGACAATATTGCACACTAAGTGTAAATGGATTACATACAATAATTAAAAGGCACAGACTATCAAGCAGGCTAAAAGACAATAACCTATATACAAGCTTTCAACAAAAAGTACTCTTTTAAACATGGATAGTTTGGAAGTAAAAGAATAGAAAAGTCTATCATGGAAATACTAAGCCAATAAAAATTGGAAGGTGGCTGTTAGTATCACAGAAAGCAGTCTTCAGGACAAAGAAATCATTTTATAAAGGAGTCTGATCATTAAAAGAACATTTCAAAACACATGCAAAGACAGAAATTAAGGAAGAAATACAATTACAACTGTAGTTGGAAATTTCAGTATCTGGCAGTAAATCACTATGGAGAGCTAACTAGGCCTGACATTTATAGAATGTTACACCAGTCAGGACAGAACACAAATAACTTCAAGTACATATGAAATGTTCACCAAGACAACATATGGGCCACAAGAAAACATTCAATACATTTTAAAGGACTGAGGCAGCAGCAGCAGAAGGCACCTGCTGCCAAGCCTGGCAGCGTGAGTTCAATTCCTAGGACCCACACAGTAGGAAGAGAGAACCTATTCCCAAAGAGCATTGTCCTCTGCCCTCCACATACACTGTGGCATGTGAGTGCCCAACACAGACACAAACAAAAATGTAATAAAAATTTTAATCATGTTTTATAAAAATGAAAGAGCTTGAGATAATAAAGAATATAATTTCCAACATTAACAAAATAAAATTGAAATCATTAACAGAAAGTATTTAAAAAATATCAAAATGATTGTAAAACTAAGCAAAACATTTATAAATAGCCCATGAGCAATAGAATTCTCAAAGAAAAGCCAAGACGGCTGTGAGCGATAATAAAACGGAAACTAGGAAACTCTCGGAGAGTGACTCGGAGCAGAACACAGGGAGACATACTGTCTCAGCTGAGAGAAAACAGTACAATCGAGATCATGTCTCAGAGCAAGGCAGAGAGAAAGAGCCAGCTATGCGCGCCAGGTGCTCGCTACTGTCACAGGCCTGGTAGAAATGAAGACCCTCTGAACAGACAGAGCACTCCAACAGACCGCTGTTCAGACAATGGACCATCAAAGAAAGGAATTTCCCCAGGAATCTCACTCTGGGAAAGGAAAGACCCAGGCAGCAGGGAACTTGTCTCTCAGAGGGAGGCCATGCAGCAGCTCCAACAACTTGCCCCTTCACCATGCAGCCTGAAAGAGCAGCCCCAGCTGCCAATTAAAAGAGACAAATCAAAAATTGAAAGCAGGAAAAAAAAAAAAAAACCCTGACATTTATTCACTGTGGCCCCATTGAGGAGTGGCAGATTCAGCAAACCCCTCAGAGGTCCTGAAGTGGGAGCAAAGTTTAGTCAGCCTAGGAAGCGCTGAGACCACACTTTGACCAGCCGCTGACTTGTGCGCTTCCTAGGCTGACTATTGGCTTATTGAGGAGAGGAGAGGTGGCCAGACCTGACTAGGGGCAGGTTGTTTAATGACACCACGGTACACACATGTCTACTACACTTACGCTCTCTCTCTCTCTCT
>JAQHUG010000401.1:514892-530038 GCA_028555095.1 Dicrostonyx torquatus | reverse complement strand
GCCCTTGAACGATCAAGATGGTGTAAAGAGTCTGATTCTTCCACGCGCCTCCGAGAACACACTGAGAGCAAAGCACCAGTTTCTATGTTGGGGCAATGGTCCCCAACACCAGCCTTGCCTGGTGACAAAGAAAGAGGACACCCCAGCAGGAGTCCTCCGAGGAAACTGTGAAGCAGAGCCATCTGATGACAGGCATGCAAATTAATCCTGCTGGCTGTAGTTAAGAAAACCTTAATCTCAGCACTCGGGAGCAGAGGTAGGAGGGTCTCTGTGAGTTCCAGGACAGCCAGGGCTGTTACACAGAGAAGCCTTGTCTCAACAACAACAAAGCATAGAAGAAAAAATACCCAGAGATGAGTGTGAGGTTGGTATGACGTGAGACTGTAGGAGTCAGGGAAGTTGGGTGGATAATGGAGAGCCCCACATGTCTGGAGCTCAGGGCTCATGCAGACAAAGCTGGAGAGACCCACAGGGCCCCATCAAGGCTGAAGAATTCCCCCCAGGCCAAAGGACTGTACTTGGCTCTGCAGGTGCAGGAAAGCTGGGGGAGAGGAGAAACTGCGCAAGCAAAATGAGAGCAAGGAAGGAGGACGGACTAGAGCAGACTCCACGAGGAAGCCAGGCAGGGCTGCAAGAGGAGGAGGAAGCCAATGTGGTGCCTATATGGGGAAGAGGGGAAGACAAATCGAGGAGTTAGGGCACAGGGCAGCCCCAGGTTCTGAGCACCTCCTCGGGCACCCATGAGTCTCCATTCCTGTTTCACCTCCCCCAGTATGCAGGCGGCGGAGACTCCCAAGGAGAGGCTCTCACAGGGCTAACTAGTGCTCAGAGGAGCCTTCCAATTTAATAACGGTGCCGGAGCTCCAGTGTGTTTCCCGGGAACACAGCAATTACTCACCCTCTAATAGAGCCAATAAATACAGCATGAAGATGGGCAATTAACAACCTTCTGCTGGAAAGTGGCAATTCTTGTGATCTACGAAGCTTTCTGTTCCTGCTCCCTTCGTTACTGCAGATACAGTATGACACTCCGGGTGAGTGTGCCATTCATCACTCACCACATTAATGCTAAAGCCCAGTGTATTTATATTAAGCCTATTTGTTTTCTTCTGCTCCTAGTCGTTACAGTTGGCAGAGCTGGGGTGAGGTCTGTCCTCTACCTCCACACCTGGTCACAAAGTCTTTTAATGAAGTCAATATTGTTGCCAAATAGTATAAGTGTGGGGAGGAACTATTTTAGTCAGAGGGAGAGATGACCTTTCACCTCTCATGATGTCAACCTTCCCCTCTGGATACCCACTCTGCTATGGACTTTCTCACCCAGGAAGAATCTTAGTGGTGATTATACTAGGTAGGAGAAAAAAAAAGTCTACAAACTTCCAAAGTTATTTACCTCCTGACTTGCAGTTTTAATTAAAACTCTAGTTTATTTAGCAAATAGCTCTGGAAAGATTAGATACCAATTTAGTACTATGTTTTTTCTCCACTTTCCAATTTATAAGGGTGACACAACCCAGATCGCCATGCTAAATGTCTCTAAGTCTGTCACATCATAACTCTGCCTCCGATAAAGAGAGCCAATCCCAGTGATAAACTCTAAAGTAACTCCATTACAGTCCGGAATCCATCAAGTTTCCTCTCTGCTCCTGAGTCCCTCACAACGGTAAATTGTCATTTCACTGCTAAGTCCCAAGTTATGGAGTCTCTTCCTCAACAGAACTGGAAATGTGGGCAGAGCCGAAGAGGCTTCCGTTTCAGAAGCTTTTCCTCCCAGCCAGGAAACAGTTTCATGGAAGTCATACCTGACACCTCTTAGCCAGAGCTCCATGCTGACTCAGGATGCTCCCAACAGCAGGTCCTGGGAGGAAGCTGCTCTGAAGTCTAGGTGAACTGGGGAGATAGTGCAGTCAGCAAAACACTGGTCTTGCAGGCATGAGGATAACTCATCAGGTAAAAGTACTTGCTACTGAGGACCAGAGTTTGAGTCTGGTACCCAACAAAGAAGAAAAGAACTGACTCCCAAAAGTGTCTGTGACCTGTATTCAAACACACACACACACACACACACACACACACGCACACACACATGCACACATAAATAAAGACATGCACATACATACATGCATGCATTCACAGCACACACACACACGGACACACATGCACCCATGCACACACACACTTACACCCTTGCACACACATGCATGCACGCTCACACACACAAACACACACATGCATACATGAGTTCACTCACAGACACACTCATACTGACACAAAGGGGACAAAAGCCACCACAGTGGCGCCCATCTGTCATCTTAGTACTATAGTGAGACGGAGAGACCTGGGTCCCTAAGGTTTGGTCCACTGGCCAACCAGCCTAGCCCATTACGCAAATTTCAGGAAAGTTTTGAAAAGAAAACTTGGACACCTGAGGAACAACCCAAGATTGTCCCTAGAAATTGCTGCCCTCCCCTATTCCACAGAAGAGGCAGTTGGGGCATGGGGAGGTGGGGGGCACCTCTCCAACTGAGGAGGAGGGTGGCTGTCGAGAAAACAGATGGGAAAGTTCCCACAGTAGGAGACAGCAAGGCCAGGCAGAGCCTGAATGAGGAGGTTCCAAGGCCTTCAGGTCCTGTCCTCTGTGCTCAGGGTGACCTGGGAGGATTCCCTTGATCTCGGCAGGCCTGCATCCCCCCTACCACAGGCAGGTTCTCATCAGCTTACAGGATCTGCAAAGGCCTGCTCTCCATCCCCTTTCCAATAACTGAAGATATTTTGGACTCATCCTGAAGCACCCAGAGCTTCCCCTTAGGGGAAGAGGGTTTGCTGAGGACTCATTAGATAAAGATAGATGGGCTCAGGCCTCCCCTACATTTCTGTCCTCCTCCTGACCCCAAAAGTTAGCCTCACAGAGACATCCTGTTGGAATGTCACAAGCCACATGTTAAGAAGAATGAATCTTATGCCAGTAATTCCTATACTAAAAGTAGTGGCTGTAGTGTTCTGAGTACTGAGCTGTAGTGTTCGATGTGTGATTGGCATGTGCCATGTCCCCCCACCTTTATGGCAACACTATCAAATAGGTAGAAATGTTATTTCTGTTTGATAGATAAAGAGACAGAACACAGAGTAGCTAAACCATTGAGTCTCTGGTAATGAACCATAAGGGGTAGAATAAGAACGGGACCCAGCCCAATTAAATCTTTAGTCCCCAAATAGCCAAGCCCAAGAGAAAAAGATGGCAGTTCCTTCATCCACTAGAATTTAGCGATGGTGGCCTTATCCTAAGTACCTAGGCTAAAGGGGAAGGCAGGTAGAAGAGGGACCAGAAGAAGGGACTTGCCCACGCCTGGTAGCTCTCCAGAGTGGGAGCAGCACACCTGCGTCTCTGCCCCAGTTCTCATCCCTGGTTTCAGTGGGGGAGAAGAAAGCCAAAGCAAACAGGAGCCACATGGGGGAGCCTGGAGAGTGGGTGGGGGCCGTTTTGGAAAGAGCGCAGAGATGTGGAAGTAAGGCTTTCCTCCTGAGTCTCCCAAGGTGGCAGGTTCTCAGCCCAGTGCTGCACGGAAAGGTATTCTGGAAAGGACCACTTTTTAACTGAGATAAAAAACATCAAAGTCATACATACCAACACGGAGCCAAATGCTGTCTGTACAATATTAAAGTCAGGCTAATCATAGCTCTTACCCAAAATATTCCTGTTAGTGGCAAAATTTTCCAAAATCCTTTCTGTTAGATTTTTGAAATGCCCAGCACACTACTGTCAGCTATAGTCAACAGCTTTCCCAGTAACCCTCCAGAGTCCTGTGCCTCTCTGACTGCAGCAAACCCATTGATCAGCCCCATCCACACTTCACTCTGGACAGGCTCAGGTCACTGCTGCTCTCCTCTCGGCCTTGAGACATTTTTTTAGGTTCATGTGTGAGATCTGGCAGTCTTTCTGTGCCCGAGTTTCCCCTCTTTACAGATGTTTTAAGTTCCACTCGCAGTGTTGCAGAAGATGGGGTTCTGACGCCCTCTCCTGCCTTATTTTTAGCCAAATAGTAAGTACCCCATCGTGTCTGCCAGACTTTGTCTGTTTCTTCCTGTGGACATGCAGATAAACTTGAGCCGCCACATTTGGTGTCGGGCGCCTTTGCTCTATACTTTACACGTCTTCACTTTGGAGCCAGCTCTCACCAGCCCCTTTTCTAGTTTTGGAGAACCCACCACGCTACTTTCCATCATGGATGCGCGAATTAGGCTTCTGCCAACAGCATGCAGACATTCAGGCGGCCTGGATTTGACTGTCCTTGGGAGAAAAATCACAACAAAGAGGAAAACTGAAACTGTTCAGCTATGGGGTGACTGGATTCAAGGTACTTCCGTCACAGCCTCAGCTGATGTGATAGTTCCTCCCAGTGAACTGAGAGGCCACCCAGGCAGGCCCTGGACCTCCATTCAGCCCTTTATACTGTGGAGCCTACCGGTCTACAGAACTGGAGATTTATGAGCCACCTTTCCCCCACGGTGGTAAGAAAGATAGTAGAATAGTACTTTCATTCTGTAGTTAAGTCCCCTCCTCACTTCCTATCCTCCTACATACCCTATGTAAGAATATTAGCCACTTCCATCTCTTTTGAACAAGCCTCAGCGTGCATAAACTCAGGATCAAGCCTCCAAAACGATGAATGCACACAGCATCCACGGTGGCTCACAAGTGCCTACAACTCCAGTTCCAGGGGATATGATGCCCTCCTCTGGCCTCTGAGGGCACTGTGTATACATGGTGCATATACATACATATGTGTAAGATATTCATGCACATAAAAGTCATCTTTTAAAAAAAGTTTAGGGTGAAATATGGCAGTCATAGGCAGGTCCAGTCATTCCAAACTGGTTAATAGTCGATAAGAACAGACAAGTCCATCTCCCATAGGCAAACCAAGCCTTTGTGGAAAAGGAAATATTTTGCTCTATCTGGGCCAGTGCAAGCACTGGGTTGGTCCCCAGGTGAGACATGCCTGCTCTTCTGTTGAGGATTTTAAGGGGGAATTCTCAGTTTAACAGACAGACAGAATGGAAGGGCAGTCTGTGGATATCAGTGTCAGAGTCTGCAGTCATACTTCGTCCCTGAAGATGACCACAGGGTCAGGCCCCCACTTTCTCACCTTTCATAGTGCAGCTCAGTTAATGACGATGGCCGGAAGCAGCACCAGTGCTGCTGGCTCCATTGAATGAGCTGCTCCTTACTGGGCAAAGCATTTAAGCGATACCTTCCACTTCACTTAATGAACTTGGGACAACCTGACTGATGGCCCGGCTCAGTCAGCAGTGACAGCTGGCATTTCCCTGATGACCAGATAATACGGCAGTTGAAGTGTATATGTGTGTGTGTGTGTGCGTGCGTGTGCATGTGCGTGTGTGTAAGCTCAATCGGTGAAAGGAGCTAGTAAGACAAAGCCGGGCCAGGGGACTCTCACTAGTCAGTCCCCACAGCATGCAGTTCTGTAAGCAGCCTTGCTGCAGTGCACACACATTGTCTGTGCATTGCATAGAGCTGCTGTGTTCCTGGAGCTGTCTCAGAAACTGGGCCGGTGAAGTCACTTTAGGGGAAATATATATATCATGCTGCAGATAACGACCCAGTAGAAACATCAGAGGATTAAGAATCAGACCAAGACTCCAGTCCTAATTAACTTATCCATTCGAGGAGCATTAATCTAGTACCTATCATGTGTTAGCTTCTGGGTTAAATGCTGAGATATAACACCAAACCCCAACCAGTGGGCTCAGGGGACATTACAGAGGAGGGGTAGAAAGAATATAAGAGCCTGCATAAGGAGTGAAGTGCTGGGGAAGGTTCCAGATATCACAGCAGCTGAGACTATCAGCACAAGACCTCCACAAGACAGGGTCCACAATCACAGAACTGGGAGAGGAGCCCCCTTCCTGAGGATTCAAAGACAGTTAATGGTTGCTGGTGAAGGGGGTGACATGTTCTTCAGTGCTGCAGCCACGGGGAAAGCCTCCAGGTTCCTGTAAACAGCCTTGTCCATGCTGTTGGAAGCACTGGAAAACACAACGCCCCCGCCCCCACATACACACAGAGAGACATGAAAGTAGAAGATGGGCTACTTAGGGAGAGGATGGGAACAACCAGGAATGGGAGAGGGATAAGAGAGGGTAATGGAGCAAAGATGACCAAAGCATTTTATAAGCACGTATGAAAGTGCCATAACGGAACCATTGCTGTATAAAATACATGCTAACAAAAACATTACAAACTGAACTGCTTTCAATATTTGGGCACTCAGTTCTGCTTCTGATGTTTCCTGCAAACATGAACCATTCACATCACCACTGCAAATCCTCCTGGGAAATGGGCCACACACTAATGACTTCTCACTATTCACAGAGAGAAAAATTACGTAAATTTTAAACATGCTCTTGGGACTGGAGAGATGGGCCAGTGGTTAGAGCACCAACTGCTCTTTCAGAGGACCTGGGCTCAGTTTCCAGCAACCACATGGTGGCTCACAACCACACGCAACCCTAGTCTTAGGGCAGCTAGCCTCAGGCACTCATGTGGCACACAAATATACACACAGGCAGCTTACATACATTGAAAACAAAAAACAAAACTCAAGCATACTTGTCATGGGCTGGAGAGGACTAAACAGGTAAAAGCACTTGCTGCCAAGCCTGAGAACGCGAGTTCCATTCTCAGGACCCACTTGGTAAAAGGAGAGCCAACACCTGCAAACTGTCTCCTGACCTACACATACACTCGCACACACACACACACACACACGCACGCACGCACACATACACACACACGGCATAGCACACAGGCACGGGAATCTTGCTAAAGCTAATGTGTGCTTCACTGTCACCTCTCTTCCTTGAACAAGCTGCCATGTGCACTGGGCAGGACTGCTGGTTAATTGGTCCCAGTTTGCCCAGGGCTCTCCTGGTCTTAAGACTCAGAGCTCCCCAAGTGACAGGACAGAAAGGACTGGTCACCCTCATGCCAGGGCAGTTTCCACTTGTCCAAGCTGACTTCTGCCTGGGTGTTATTCCTCTGTGTAATTCCCAGCTAGGGAAGGAAACTCAAATTTTAATTTAAATAGCCTAACAGTGTCTGCCTGGATTTCACAAAGGTTTAGGACATTTTCACCAGACAGTGTTCTTATTCTCTTTCTAAAGATTTCTGGGCAGAGATTTCCAAAAGCTACCTTGAAAGCCTTTCTTCCATCCATAGTCTTTTTAAAATCATTAGGTCCAACCTACAACTCTATTGTTTTATTCTCAGCACCAGACTGAATAAGGAAATCTTCAGCATAGCTAGCCACAAAATCAAGTGGAATTACTGGAGACCTGGAAATGGTACACACCAGAGCAGAGCAGGAAGACCCCTGGAGGGCAGCCTTTTGAGGTGTGTGTGGATGTGGGGGCTGTGTGGGGGCACATTATAAAACTTTGAGAAAGCCGCAAAGTTTGTAGACTGTTGGGTTAAGCAGCCAGCAGCCAGCTGTGAGGCCTTGTTTACAATCTAGCTCAGTGTGCTGACACAAAGTGACCAGCCACAGGGGCCAAGAGCAGCAGGCACCTACCATTCAGGAAGAGCAGTGGGCACCTACCATGCAGGGCAGGGCCCTTTGCTTTCCCCAGGACTGCTTTCACCTCATGCACACCCCCACTGATTGACAACATTTATCCATTTTACAAATAAAAAAAAATATGAAGAGACAGTGAGTGAGCAACATTCTGCTGTCCAGGAGCTGGGCACAGCATACTGAATGTGGAGGGCATGGCTCTTGCTTGCATGGAGTTTGGAGAAACTCTCACAGAAATGTTGCTAAGTAACTCAATGAAGGTAGATTCGGGGTTCAGAAAACGAGATGAGGGGAGACTTCAGAACCTTTCTACTGAGAATAAATGGCACGTAGGCCTTGAGGGAAAGATGTTCAGCTCTGTGACAGAGTTGACACTGTGCAGACTGGGACGGGGGCTCTGAATGCCATGCTGGCCTTACAACTCTGTTTCCTACAGTCCAGCATGGCCAGTTCTGTCTCAGATCCCAAGAGTACACACCATGAGTGGACACCCAAGTGGCATTCAGTTCCCAGAGTTGACAATGTTCCCAACCTAATCCAATCCTCACAGTCATTTCAGGGGCTTATTAAAAATACGGAACAAAGATTCCTGGACTTGCCCCTGCTGGGAAACTAGAGTCAACAAGCCCCCAGGCAATTCTTACATCAGACAAGTTAAGATCTGTTAAATCCTGTCTTCAGAAAACCTAACACAGCATCTTAGTTTACTCAACAGCAGCCTCCTGGCCATTTTAAAGAATGGAGTGGGATGTTAAAATCATTCAGCTTTCTAAGAAAAAGAAAGGGAAAAATAAGAGCCCTGTGGAGCTCAATTAGCCAGTCAAGCAAAGGCTGCTCTCCTGTCCTTCCCAGGGCTTCTCATTATGGCTTAAACAATGTCATCTCAGAACAGAGCCCATGCCTGCTCAGAGGGCTCAGGAGCGTGGTCCTAGTGTGGCGCGATTGCTAATTCAGAAGTTCACAGAGTGCCCAAAGCAACTAGATTATAAGACACCACTGGCTTTGGGAAGAGGGCATGGATTCGGAACCAAGGCAACCTAAGTTCAAGTGCCAGACCTACCACTCACAGATGATATGGACACTACATGAACCCTCTAGTCTTTATCCTCCTCAGCTGCAAAGGAGCTAATCAGCCCTGCTCTCCACACTACTCCCAGAACACAAAATAATGGAGGTGGTAGCTTGACCACTGGGCCCTTAATAGATATTTGCCAACAAATAATGAAGCAAGTAAATTTTTAGCATACTATGAGAGAGATGACACTAACACGAAATCAAATTAGTAAAGAGGCTTTTTGAGAGAGTGCTGCCTGTGGAAATGAGGCCCTTCCCAGTGAGACACTGGGGGGAAGGGCAGCTAGGCCCTTGCCTATGCTTTCACGTGGAGGACAATGGTGGCCTGCAGCCCTCCAGGTGCTTCTGGGAGCTGTGGGAACTGAACCCATGTTCCAGAAAGGAAAGCAGACCTCAGATTTTGGTGACAGCAACTGAAAAGCTGGAGAACTGTGGAGAAGCCGGGCAGGTGGTCTGCAGGTCACATTACTAACATTGCCATAGAATTCAAAATGCTTTCTCGTGATCCTTTAGAGACGATGGAAAACATAAGGACTTTCCCGAGGAGAGAGGTGCTGAGGGACAGGAGATGGCTCAGATAGAAAAGTGCTTGCCAAGAGGGCCTGAGTTTGATTCACAGCACCCACATGAAAATAGGTGTGGTTGTGTGTGTCTATAACTGAGATACTGGGGTAGGGCGGAGCTTACTAACCAGTCAGCCTAGTCAAATTGATGAGCTAGCTCTATGTGGTGAGAGACCCTGTCTCAAAAGTCAAGGTGGAAGACCTCCACACACACGCACAAGTGCACAAGCACATATGTACAAAACACACACATATCCATGCATGTGCACACATGCACACTTGCACAGTGCACACAGGTGGGGACACTGGAAGACACAAATCATGCACTAGAGTCAGCATGTCTACAAGCATTCAGTGAGAAAGTGGCACCACACTCTACCACCATGGACTCTGGGTGGCTGGTCCCGTCCCGCTGGCCTTAGGAAAAGGCCCATGCATGCTAATAGCATCTTATTGTTTTATTCCCACAATGGTCTGAATTTAACTCTGCAGCTTTTTCTCCAACAAAGATGAAATACATCATTGATTGCTTAATGACCCTTCCGGCAATGAAGCTTTTATTAAATAGCAGCCAAACACCCAGCACTGAGGCTGGGAGCAGGGCACAAATCTCTCCCCACTGCGCTGGGGAAGACATCTGCCCCTTGGCCCCCTCCTCTCACTGTGCAAGGACACTCAGCAAAGGGGCATCATGGCCTGGAGGGAACATGGAAAACAGCCCGCTGTGGCTGGATGCCTGGAGAAGCCTCTTTTGGATCCCCACTCACCAGAACGGAGGACAGTGACCCCTGAAAGAGACGTCTCTCCTGCATTCCCTAGGCACAGCCTGGATGGGGCAGACAGAGTGCTTGACTGGCACCAAGCAGATGCAGGCGCAAGTTCTGGTTTACCCTGTCCTCATTCCTACAAAAGAGGCGTGATCCTAACCTGCATGGAGGCTCAATGATGTGCGTGTGTCCCCCTATTCCGTACTGATGACGCAGAAATCCTGCTTTGCCATAGTCTCCAGAGATTGGCTGGGTCACCAGATGTCCCTATGGAGGATTTACCCACTCTTCACCATTTCACCATCCCACTCCTAAATATACCTCCACAGCATAGCCAGAGCAGCTTCTCATCTGCAAATCTATGGATCTGTTTTTTCAGGCATATGCACATGCCTCTTAGGCAGGCGCGCGCGCGCGCGCGCGCGCGCGCACACACACACACACACACACACACACACACACACACACACACACACACACACCTCCATCCATAGCCGTTCTTCCTGCAGCTCCCTCAAGTCTTAGTCTGAAGTTCAGGTGTCTGGGGCTTGGTTCCTGCATACATCTCAGGCCAATGCCGGTCACTTTCCCCTCTCACCCTGTGCTCCAGAGGGAGTTAACTGCCTGCAGTGCCCCCCCCCCTCTTACCAAGTCTTAAAGCACAACTACCTCCTCAGTCCTGTCCCCTGACAGCTGGCTTGCCCATGCCAGACTCAGCTCAGGGCTCCTCCCAGCTGAAGCCTCTCTGGGCCCTGAGCCCCAGCTGGGCACCTTTGCCTTGGCCTATGCCCTCCCTCCCTACTTCTCTCACCATAGATCAAGGCTCCATAAAGAAAAGCTCCCTACAGGGAGCCGCTGTTTTGTTTGCCCAAGGCTCAGCAGGGTTTGTGGCACAAAGTCAAGCCTGAGAAAATGTTTGAGGAAGGAATGAAAAAATTATTCCAGCCAGTATTTATTAAAATCTGATTCTAGACTATCGCAGGCATTGTGCAGTGGGGTATGAGGATCCAATAGTAAGCGAGGCAGACATGGCTCTTGCACTGATAGAATTTAAAGCCTACTGGGAAAGAGAAAATTCAAGAAGCAGTAACAATAAACCTGATGCATGTTGTGGAAGAAGAGCCCAGAGAAAGAGTATCTAACCCAGTGGAGTAGTTTTTCCTTTGGACAGGGAGGTTTTAGCCGATACTCAAAGATGGAAGAAGGTGCGGGCAGGAGGAAAAGGCAGCAACAGGCCACTGATCTGGACCTGAAAACAGCGGGAACAGGGAAGAGGCCAAAGCCTGTTTTGCCACACAAGTCTTTCTGGATACCTCCAGGCTGACCATCCCACCACACTTCATTATTCAAATAGAACTCAGTGCCAAACACAGGGCTCACCAGCCCACATGGCTCCTCTGATCGTGTTGTTTCTGTGCAGCCTTTTTGCCAGCATTTGGAATTTTGTTTTAGGATAAGGACTCTCGTGAAGTTGTCTAAGCTGATCTGAAACCCCAAGCTCAGTTGATCATCCTGCTTCAACTTCCAAAATATTTAGGATTATGGGCTCTGGCCCACAAGGCCAGCCTAGAATATTTTAACTCTATTTTTAACTCTCCAGAGCACAGCTTATGAGCAATAGCTATTATGTAGTATTGGCATGCTGTCATAATAAAATGATTTGTTGATTTAAACTAACACCAAGAAACATTCCATCTTAGTAAGCAAACAAGATTATTTTCTATTTGGGTGACTTAATATTTGTAACAAGGCTTTTCTGGCAGATGGCAATCAGTATCTTATTTTAACAAGCCAATGTGACAAGTTGACAGCAGAAGACACTACTGATCTAACAGCAACCCGTTTTTCCAAACAGAGGTGGGTTTAGCAGGTGAAGGAAGACTAGGGACTACACTGAAAACTGTCCGAAGTCCCTCTTTAGAATCAGTGCAGTGGTTAAATTAGAAAATTACAACTCAGTTGTCTTTACATCTGAATTCAAGTTCAAATCAACAAATACTCCATTATGATAAACAGCAACCAGCATTAACTTATTAATAAACTATTACTCTAACAAATTTGTCAATACTAGGACATGTAGAATGTTGACAAGTATATGTTTGCTGAGAAAAGGACAGTATAAAACAACATGGTCCTGGCTCAAAGTGCAGTGTCTCCCAGACAAAGGGCACTTTTTCCAACAAGAATGCCTTAGGAGCAGGGAGTTTTCTGAGCAATAACAATCATTAGAGAACAGCTTTGCAAGGTGCCGAGAGACTCGTAAAGTTTAGTGTTTCTGAGAAAATGTCATAAAACCCAGTAGACAGTAAGATTTTGTGTGAGCATTCTCAGACAGTCTGGGATTCCCGATCAAAGCCACAAATGCACAAGCTAAAGAAAATGATGTGATCCCCGAAAAGGAACCTTGCCAGACCGAAGGCTTTTGGGAACTCTCAAACAGCTGGCCCTTTACTTCTGGCCTGAGCTTTGCAATGCAGAGACAGGCTTGAGCACACTGGGGTCTCTCTCTGTCATCGCCCTTTAAAGAAAGTCGTCATTCTAAAGGGAGTCCAAGAAGATCCACAAGTGTTGGCACAACTCAAGCCCACTGTCACCAAATGGTTCTTTGTGCCCGGCCCGGAAGACGATGCGCTCTCTGCCATGGAACTTCTCACAGGCCTGGGACACAGTCTTAATTGGTATGCTCCCCACTCACCCTCACCCTGTCCCAGGTGTCTTGACTTTGAGGTCTGCCAAGGCATCCTGACCTACCTCTCTGCCTGCAGTCTTCCCTGCAACCTATTCTCCACGGGCATTAGAGGCATCTGAGTCTTCCTGACACTTAGTAAATGGCTCAGTCTTTGAGTGTGCTCTAGCCAGGGGAGAATCAGACCAGAAGCTCTCATCCAGGCTAGGCACCCTGAGAGGTCACATCTTCAGTAGGTAACTAGAAGAAAACCTGCTTTGTCACAGCCATGGTGAAGGCAAAGACAAATAAGAGGAAAATCTCCCTTGGGATACCTACCATAACACTTCGTGAAAGAGTCGTGGGACAAAATTCATACTGTGTCTAGAGTTTAAAAAGTACAGCTCTCACACATGTATGTGCACATGCACGCACTCTGGCACAGGCTCTCTCTCTACACACACACACACACACACACACACACACACACACACACGATTAAAAGTTCTGGTTGGTAGATGCTTCTGCAGCAGTCACATGAAATGAAGACCTCACTTCTCACTTTAGACCACACTTCAAAGAACAGCTGGAGATCTAAGTTCCAAGCACACGAGTACACCACCAAACAAGGCTTGAGACCTCAATCAAAACCCCAAAACAGAAAGATGGGAAAGGGAGGCTGGATGAGAGAAAATATCACAAGAGAAAATGGGTGAGAACTTTCTAGAATCAGTAGGATATCAAAACTTAGAAAGTGGAATTTCCCCCCCCCAAAAAAAAAATTCTAAGCAGAATAAAAGAGAAAGCCTCTCTCCTGGAAGTGCTTCGGGGATTCAGGAGACATCGGAAACAAACATAAAATTTTCCAAGTTTCCGAAGGAAAAGCACACGCAGCCAACACAGGAAAAGGATGGCTAGCTCTCCCCAGCAGCAAGATTCTTCAGAGGGTGGGGGCAGGTAACTAACAAGACGGAACCACAGTGAACCAGCTGTATGTGCCACGACACTGTCCCTCAAAAATGAGGAAAAATAAAGGTAATTTTCAGCAAAATAAAACCTGATAGAATTTATTATAAATTGCAAGTCATTAAATTAACTGCTACAGGATTACATCCAAGGGAACATTGTGAGCCTGAGTAAAAAAGTAATCAAAGAAAATGGCAAATGTGGGTAAATCCAAAAGATACTTAGGCTATATAAAATAATATTTAACTTTTTAAATGGAAGAAAGGATAAAATAACAAAAATATTAGCTACAAAAGCTTGTAAGAATATGGACTGAATGAAAACTCCCCCTAAGGTCATTATGTTGCTAAGAGAATAATCAGACAAGCAAGATGGCTCAGCAGTTAATGGCGCTTGCTACTGAGCTTGAGGCCATAAATGTGAATCCCAGGATCACATGATCGGAGAGAACAGACTCCCACTAGTCCTCTGACTTTCATACAAATACATACAAAATAACAATAAAGAAAAGGGCTGTAGACACGGTTCAGCAGCTAAAAGCACAGACTGATCTAGCAGAGTACCGGAGCTCCCAACAATACCACATTAGATATCCCATGATTGCCTGTAACTCCAACTCCAGGGGACCCAACACCCTCTTTTGGCTTCAGTGGGCACTAGGTTTACATGCACAAATCTACACACAAATACATAGACATGATTTAAAATAGTGACGATAACCTAGCCTACTACCCGGGGCTAGTGAGGGACAGACTTAGAGAACCGACTGCCACTCCTTTACTAGACAGGCATAGATCTTTTTTGTTTGCTTGTTTTTTGTTTTGCTTTTTTAAAACAGGGTATCTCTGTGTAGCTCTGGATACCGTGGAACTTGCTTTGTAGACCAGGCTAGCCTTGAACTAAGAGATCTGCCTGCCTCTGTCTCCAGAGTGCTAGGATTAAAGGCGTCATGCCGCCACTATCACCTGGTGGACTAGCATAATTTTCAACTGTATTCTAAAGCTTACCCTTACACCCACAGATAAATGTCACCGCTCATCAAAGAAGCGTCTCTTTATGGAAAATGGAGACCATTACAGAAAACCACAATTGGTTATAACACAGTGATCAACAGACCAGATGGAGTGTAGTCTCTATAGATATAGCTATTAACTCTAAGGCTCAGGGACCACAGCAGAAGAGGGGAGCAGAAAGATTGTAAGGGACAGACGGCCAGGAATTCTGTGAAATTGTTCCTCCTAGAAATGACAGGGAAACTGCATTCATGGTGCCTCAATCATATGACCTAAGCAATGACAATATCAATAGATACACTAACCCAGAAGAGGGAAATCTCACAGGAATTCACCCCTAGATAAGAATTACAGGCAACTAATGGCTGCTGAGAGAGGGAGAATTAGCCTCTCCCAGGGATGAGCCCCTAATTGGTAAATCAATACATAGTGGTCATCCCTGAAACCATACATAGACAAGCAACAAAAATGACTCAGCAGTTTACATTTTACATTTGTGCGAT
>JAQHUG010000401.1:500615-510733 GCA_028555095.1 Dicrostonyx torquatus | reverse complement strand
GGGGGAGGATGGCGGCCTGCCTCACTTTCTCCAGCCATAATTGGGGGAGGAGGTGGGGGTGATGGCCGAGCTCCTTGCAGGATGACTTTTAACAAAGGATAGCAAAAAAGATGGTTTAGGATTGTACACCAGTGACAAATTCTAGACCTGGATGGCTTTGCCGCTTATCACCTGTGTAGCCTTGGGCCAGTCCTGTACCAATCTCTCTCAAACCTTGGTTTTCTCCTCTCTGAACAGGAAATTATGTTAGCATCTGCCTGAGATTAACGTGAGGAAGAAATTAAAAAACTCGGTGCTCCATCCACTTGCTTTCTAAATGTTTTACTACAGTTACTCATTTAAATTGTTTTTTAATCATTCTGTGTGTATGGGTGTTTTGCCCACATGTATGTCTGTGTACCACATGAGTGCCTAGTTCCCATGAAAGTCAGCAGAGAGCACTGGATCCCTCGGAACTGGAGTTGCAATCATGTGAGCCACCAAGGGGATGCTGGAATTCAAACCAGGTCCTCTGGAAAAGCAGCTAACTGCTGAGCTACCTCTCCAACCCTCGATTTGTTCAGTGGTGTGTGTGTGTGTTTGTATGTGCATGCACATCTGTACATGTGGTCATGCCAGAGAGTTCCTGTGGAAGGCAGAGGACAACTTACAGGAGTCAATAGTCAATTCTCATCTTTCACTATGTGGGTCTTAGGAATCAAACTCCAGGTCACCAGGCCTGGAGGTAAGCATCTCTACCCACTGAGTCATTATGCCAGCCCCTTGATTCATACTCTTAAAAAATTATTTATCTAATATTTTTATGTGTGGGGGTGTTTTGTCTGCATGTATGTCTGTACACCATAGTCATGCAGTACTGACAGGGGCCAGAAGAAGGCTTCAGATCTCCTGGAACTGGATTTACAATTGTGAGCCTCCCTCCATGTGGGTGCTGGAAACTGAACCTGGGTCATCTAGAAGAACAGCCAGTACTCTAAACTGTTGAGCCATTTCTCTAGCTCCTTCATCCACTTGGTGCCACACCTGGCACATATACCTAATAGTAATTCACATGACACGAATGGTAAGACACGACAGTAGTGTTCCCGTGCATTTCAGAAGATATGCTGGAGTGTCAGCAATGGCTCTCAGGACAGGGACTGTGCAAACCATTGCCACAAATGACCTACTATCAAATCTCTCAGATCCCCCTTTCATGTTTTCTGGTATTCATGTTCTGACATCTTCAAGGAAGGTGATTCACACACATCTATTCTCTGTGGTGTCTTTTCTCCAAGGCCTCCTTAAATGAAGGTGGCACGTTAAATAAGAAAGGAAGGAAGGAAGGGAGGGAGGGAGAGAGGGAGGGAGGAAATAAGGAAAGGAGGGAGGGAGGGGGGGAGGAATGAAAGCATACAGGAGATGGGAAGGGAATTTTCTATGGAGTCTCCAAATGTGAACCAGGAACTATCCCACTTTGTCAGTGGCGATTTGAGGACACGTGACTTTGTCAACTGAGAATCACTTTGTTCATTTCTGCAGATTTACAGAGCTACCGTCTGTGAATTCGCTCTTGCAGAAACAATGTGAACATGTGGACACAGGTGAATTTGACCCGCCCAGAACAGAAAACTGAGCCATCTGAGTTAGCATGAGGCACGTGGACCAAGGGAAACTGCAGAGCAGTGCAGACAGGAATGCATGCTTCTCAACATGGTCTGCAGCTGGCTCTCTGGGCCAGCAACATGTCACTCCTATACCTGAAACCTGGTCCTGACTCCCTGCCTTAAGCCTACTGTGTGGGATTTCCTTCGCCCACTCAGACCCCAGACAGGACTGACCATCTGGTTTGCCTCTTCAGTGAGAGCTCTTGTACAACAAAGAGCCTAGTTTATTTACGTCCACTGCTGCAGTCTGCAGATGAGCAGGGAACTGAAGCCTTTCCACCCTAAGTGCTAGCTCTGCCCCTGACTACATATGACCCCGCATACATAGGTCAGCATTTTTGTACTTCAGTTTTCCCATCTATAAAATGGGTATGATAATGCAGTTACTGTAGTGAGTGATTAGGAAGTTTAAATACTTGTCTGGTATAGACTAAGGGCTCATTATTGTGAACATCATGGTGGTTTTTAGATATGTGTGGAATTACAAAGAAACCAAAAAAGGAAGGGAAAGTGTTCCCAGTAGCTGAGCACATTTCTGCATTCAGGGCCTCCTGTGAAGCACACCACAGTGGGAAGGTTTTTCCTACACACCTGCAAAGAGAGAGGGAACCTTCACGCTGATTGACAGTCCTGGTCTTCCTTCATTTATTTGTTTTGTTTTTTGAATCAAGGTCTTGCTATGTAGCCCAGGCTTGCCTTGAGCTCGTGATCTTCCTGCCTTGGCTTCCCAGGTCCCCAAATGAGAAGCAGGTGCCACCACTCCCGGCATGACCTTACTTCTTTTGGGCTACCTACTCACCTCCACCATAGCCAGCCTGCAGAACTTCCACACTCTTCAGCAGTACAGCCAGACACGCAAGAGCCCTGCTGCACATCAGCCCACATGCCCCAAACAGGCTCTCCACAAGTTAGAGGATCTGTCAAGACCGCTTCTACAACACATGCAGAAACTGAGGCCTGCAAAGGCTGTGTGCCTGTACTTTGTTAGTGCCAAGTTCATCTCGATATTACTCGTCATGCATTACATTTTGTCTTAGATGCTAAGAATACAGCAATTATAGGGGAAAGTCAGTTCTGTAGGTTGTTTTGAAACCCCATGTTTTAGTATATCCAATGACATATATGTTATGTTACAAACATTCAGACATTCATTTGTTGGGTATCTCTTGAACACAACACCAGGGACACAAGTGAAATGCCATCCTCCCCTTAGGAAGGTATTAAGGAAATCATTAAGTAACAATGGAGTTTTTTGTTGTGACTGAATTATGTTCAAATATGCTAGAATGAGCATCTTTACCTACATGCCAACATGTTTTACCTGTGTCAGAAGGCAGGCCTGTGTCAGAAGGTGAGGCAGTCAAGGTAGGGTCCAAGGAAGTGCCCATTCTGCTGGGCTCACTAGCAAGGGTTTAACCCTGTCATCCGGTGCTTACGGTGGGAGACTGGGAGCCTACCCTCATTGTTCAGATGAGCACACTGAGGCCTGAAGGATTTCACTTGATTGTCCAAAATAGTACAGCTGATGGTCTACAGCGCTCAGACTTCTGCGTGGGCTTGCAAGGCTTCTTTTCAAGAACAGGCCCAAGCCCATCACACAATCTGACTCCGGCTCACTGCTACTGCCTTCCTTCCCTCTCAGCTGCGCTCCTACTCTGGGAGCCACTAAACAGTGCTCCTCTGCGGGGCCCATGCGGCTCCCCTACCAGAGACCCAGAGGCCACACCACTAAAACACCTCTGCCCGCTGTGGACACTCAGGACTAGTTTGGGCTTCACTCTCCCAGGAAGCTGTGCTGGAGCTGGCCTCCTCCACTCCCACAGCATATAGAAACACTCATCACATAATATGTTCATACATTCAACAAATGTTTATTGAGCAACTTCCATATGCCAGACACCTTTGAGTACAGCAATAACAAAACAAAATGCCTGCCCTCGAAGAGCTTACATTCTGGTGAACAAAACAATAAGCAAACAAAACACAGTGTCAGGCAGAGCTCAATGCTATGAAACAGCAGCAAGGCTGGAGATGGCTGGGAGCATCGTCTGGGAGACCTCTCTCAGGATGTGGCATCTGATCAGAGCTCTCAAGAGGCCACAGAGTAAGCCATGCAAACAGCTGGGGAAGGAGTGCAGTGCAACAGCAGTGGCGGTGGCAGCAGCGACAGCAGCGGCAGCAGCCCTACCTACCGATGCACAGACTACCTACTGCATTTCCTTCCCTGCTGAACTACCAACGCCTGAAGGCAAGGGCACAAAGTGTGATAGCCTCAGCCCAGCACAGAATTTAGTATTGCCACAGGGGGTATTTAGAAAATAAGAGAATGAGCCGGGCGGTGGTGGCGCACGCCTTTAATCCCAGCACTCGGGAGGCAGAGGCTCTGTGAGTTCGAGACCAGCCTGGGCTACAAGAACTAGTTCCAGCGCAGGCTCCAAAGCCACAGAGAAACCCTGTCTTGAAAAAACCAAAAAGAAAAAAAGAAAATAAGAGAATGAACTTGTGTTGGGTTGGCTGAGCTCTCCTTACACCCAGTGAACAAGATCAAGCCTGCTTCCTGTGCCGTGTCAGGGCTGAGTTGAACACTGGCCCTGGCTGGCCAGACTGCGTCCTTAGCCAGTGTCTGTCCCTGGACTCTCTTCATTAGGACTGCACACTGACAAGTCCACGGTTACCTTTCTGGCCCTCCTCTCTATGGGCTGGACATGGGACTTTATCTACAAACCTAGACACTGTAGATCCGAGTCTTCCCACTCCTCCCGACCACAGCAGACCTTCCTGCGGTCGTCTCTCCAGTTTCTGATTTCATTAAACCACGTCTACCATAGCCTCGCACAGGCTCAGCCCATCCTGGTGCTCTTTGTGGCAGATAGCTCCCAAAAGCTCGCCAATAGCTCCCATGCTATAAACCAAGACAACCGGCCTTATTTACTTTGCTGACGGCAACAGAAACCTCTCGGATTCATTGGTGCTTTGCTGCACACCCTAAAAGGACAGAAATGACTTCAAGGATGAGTAATCCATCTCCTCACTCACGCTTCCAGCTCCCACTGACTAACACCTGCTCCAGGCCCGGAATCATATACTAGCGTGGTCTACGGAGGTGTCTGCGGTGGCGGGGATGGAAGGGAGAGTGATAAAAGTGGCTTGTCACTTATAGCAGACTTGTGCGATCACTAGGCAGTTAGCCCCCTCATGGTAACTACCCACCTTCACTTTACAGAGGTTAACAGGTCAAAGAAGAAGAGCAGCTTGCTCAAGGTCGCACAGCTAACTAAGTAGCAGGGTATTAGCAGGCTGTAGTGAGGCGTTGTCGAGTACAAACCTGGCCCAAGAGCGGAGTGGAACTTAGTTTACAAAACTTTAAATAGGACTGAGATGAAGAAAATGGAAGTCAGTAACGGAGACTACAGACATGCGGAGCCAGAGCAAGGGCTGCACTGCCCGGGAAAGCGGCTCGGGGCCTGGAATGACGACCCCCCTGTGCCCACGCGCCGGCGGGCCTCACCTCCTTCCACCTGAGCTGCCGGAGGCTGATCTTCAGCGCGTCTAGGGACGTGCGCGCCTTGGAGCTGTCCACGGTGACCGGCCGCAGCGAGCCCGAGCCGCGCCGGTAGCCCCGGGCCCGGCCCCGACCCCGGGTCTTCGCGAGCTGGCACAGGGCCCGCGCCGCCGGCCTCGGCGGGGCCAGGGGCAGCGCGGGCGGCAGCCGCCGGGCGACGCGGACGTCGCCTTCCTCGGCCGCGCGGGGTCGCGCAGGGGCCGGGAGCGCGGCCTTGGGCTGCTCCTCCCGCGCCGGGCGCTCGGGCTCCCCGGCCGCGCCCCCGTCCACGCTCAGCTGCTCCTCCGCCGCCGCCGCGTCCGCCAGCTCCCGCTCCGGGCTGCCGCACCGCATGGCGCTCAGGGCCGGTGCCGGCGCCACAGCCACCGTCGCCTCCGCCGCTCCGCCGCCCCGGCCCGCGACCAAACTGCCGCCGCCGCCGCCGCCGCCGCCGCCGCCACGCGCTCCCCGCCTGAGCCCGTTGCCATGATCGCTCAGGCTCCTGTTGACAGGGATAGTCGCCTCCTCGGGACGGGGCCCGGAAAGGGACAATCGCCTGCCCGGGCACCGCGACCTCACAAGCGAGCGCGCCCACGTGACCAGTCCTGTCACAGAGGCGGCGGCGGCCATCTTGGAAGAGGGCAGAGAGCCGCGCAGTCCCTATCACCGCGGACTTGGCTAAGTTGCTAAACGCCCAGAAGCTGGCCAGCAGACGTTCAGGGTAAAAAGGTGTTGAGCTCCCGTCCCGCCCGAGCCTGGAAGGGGAAGGACATGTTTCGCAAACCCAAGCCTTACACTCACTCTCTGGGTAACTCCAGATCATCCACCCACTCATCCCTATTCTGTGAGCGCCAGACTGAGGCCGGAGACCACCTTTGTTGGCTTTCAGGTACCTTCCACGGGAAAGAGAAGCTCTGAAGATTTCCATATACGCAGGGGACATCAACAATTTTTTTTTTTTTGAGACAGTGTTTCTCTGTAGCTTTGGAGCCTGTCCTGGAACTAGCTCTTGTAGACCAGGCTGGCCTCGAGCTCACAGAGATCCGCCTGACCCTGCCTCTCTGAGTGCTGGGATTAAAGGCATGCGCCCGGCAGCAACACTTTTTTATAGTAAAATTGAGAGTGTGTGTGTGTATCACAATTTACTATTTTTACTTTTTTATTTGTTATTTTGGGTGTGTAAGTGTTTGCATATATGTATGTGTACTACGTGTGCACCTGCTGCCCCAGGAAGCCAGAATAGGGCATCAGATTTCCTGGAACCGTAGTTAAAGTTTTGAGTTGCCATGTGGTGCTAATCGAAGCCAGGTCCTCTGGAAAGGCAGCCAGCGCTCTTCCCCTGTGAGCCATGTCTCCAGCCCTCACTTTAACTATTTTTAATACACAGTCCAGTGGTACGTATTACTTTCAGATTGCTGTGTGTACCATCACTATGGCAGATCTCCAGAACTTTTCATATTGAAAACGTACCCATGAACTAACTCCTGGGTTCTTCACTCCACCCCCAAGTCTGGATACCACAGTTCCACTTCTGCCCGGATGAATCTAACCACTGGGCCCTCTTGTGTTAGTCTTGTTTGGCTCTCGAGGTCTTCACATCATAGCAGGTGCCAGAATTTCACTCTTAAAGCTTACAAATGCTGTGTTTTCATACACAGTATTTTCCATATGCCTATCTGTGTGTTTTAGGTTATTTTGACCCTTTGACTCTTGTGACTATGTGCCATTAATATTTGTGTACAAGGATTTCTTTGAACCTCTGCTTTCAATTTTTCGTAGCTGCCATAATTTTGTTGTTGTTGTTGAGATGGTCTCTTTATGTAGCCCTGGCTGTCCTGGAACTCACTATGTATACTATCTGGCCTCAACTTCACAGAGATCCACCTACCTGTGCCTCCTGAGTGCTGATATTAAAAGTGTGCATCACTATCCCCAAGTAAGGTTGCTGTAAAATTTTAAAACCAGTCTAGAGGGGCTACTTAGGTGGGCTTGAGGTTTTAGGAAAAAGAGAGTTGTAACAGAAACCTGGACTGATCAGCAGCCATGACTGCTCTTGGGTGAATTCTGCCTCACTTAGTTTAACAGTTCTGGAGGGAAGTGGCCCCTTCTCCCATTTCTCCGAAAGTCTCATTTCCTTGGCCAGTAATCTCAGCGCATGACTTAATTGCCTCAAAGCTCACCATAGCTTCAAGAACACCAAGCCTCCTTGCAGCAGCCATGGATGCTTTTGTTCAAGCACCTGTACTTGGGATGCTCATCCATGAAGCAGGACCAGAAACCCTCTTCCAGAGACTGTGACATAGAGCATCTGGTTGAGCCTGTGCGTGTGATTGTTAAAATTGCTCCTCTGCTGGTTCTAAGGCAGTCAAAGTCAAGAAGGGTGAAGTCAAGCTGGAGGCTCCCAGAGCTGTCCGTGGTATCCGAAAGATGCTTTCACTGCCCAGCCATTCTTTCTTCTACACCCCAAAATCCTGTTCCTCTTGCCCTCCTGGTGTCTGTAGTTTCATTAGTTGCCACCACCCTCATTCACTAAAGTTTGAAAATTGCCAAGGCTTAACAGACCCCACTCCCTCCTTTCTTAAAGCCAGTCCAACCCTAAAGTCTTGTGGCTTTTACATTAAGGTACTGTTCCTCTTGCCTATCATCCCTGCTTCAATCAGGGATTCTTCAATCAGAGTGAACTGTTGCAGCAGCTTCCTCCTGGGTGTCCCTGCCTCTTGTCTATTATACTCCCATCCATTCACACTGAGGCTGGAACTTCCTGTCCATTGACACTGCAGCTGGAACTTCCTGTCCATTGACACTGCAGCTGGAACTGCTCCCTCCTTGCTTAGAAATCTCCCCTAGTTTCCCAGCATCTCTTCATAAACTTCAAGCATGTTAATTGTCTCAAGACTCTTTCTGATCCCCATTTCTGGAACACACCCTCTCTTTGCTTCTGTGACTTCCTTAGTACACACTGTTCTCCACACCTGGTGTCCCTGGTGATCCCTCCTTTGTGTCTCTGCCAGGGGAACTCAGGCTCATCCTGGATGCTGTCTTTTTTGAGCAGGTTTTCCCAGTGCCCTCAGGAGGATTTAGTTACTCTCTGTGCTGATGCATACATGATAACCCTCCGCCACAGCCCAACTGTCATAGAAAAATCATCTCAGCCTCCTCCCTCAGTCTAGGCAAGGACAAATCGGATTAGAAGAGGCCAGAACATGGTGGTCTGCAAAAAGCAGTATGAATTCAATTACAAATTGTTTACAACTTACCGAATCTGGGAGGATCAGCCCACGTAGGGATAGCTACTTTAGCAGTACGTCCATGATCGCTTCTGCCTTTACATGTGCCCTTCCTCTGCCTAGAACACTCTCACTCTAGGGTCTGCCACTTCTTCAGCTTTCATTGTACGTCTGCTGAAATGCCTCCAATCTCCCAACCTACAGCAGTCCTCTCCAGGTGAGATAACTACAGAGGACTGAAAATCAAGACAAAGCCTGAGGCCACATGATTCAGTACCAAGTGAAGTGAAAGACCTACTCAGGAGTTCCAGGAATGGTAAGTTCCCCAAGAATTAAGTCAGGCTCTTCATCAGACAGAGAGACTAGAAGCTGAATTTTGAGACTGGGGCAGGCAGAAAGACAGGGTGGCCACTGCAGAGGCCATGGTTAGAGTCAGTGGAGAAGAAGCCAAGTGCTCTGCCCGCTGGGTCACAGTCCCTGAGGCTCCATCCACCAGCTGAGGATATCCCTGCTTCAGATGCTCCTGCGCCAGTGGAGGGCCTCACTGAGAGAAGAGATCGGGAAAAGATGCAGTGCTGTGAATGCAAGCAGAGAACGTCAGCCTTTTGGACTAGGGATGCCGACTGGACCAGATGAAATCCAAGTCCTGGAGAAGGAAGAGCAGGACCCAAAGGGCCCATTGGAGCTCCATTGTCAGGGACTTTGGACACAGTCAGGTACCTCTGACTTCTCAGGAAAGCCCCCCAGAATATATAAGTGGGCATCCCGACCCTGTGGGAGGCACCTCCAAGAGAAGCCCCCAGGATATGTAAGTGGGCATCCCGACCCTGTGGGAGGCACCTCCAAGAGAAGCCCCCAGGATATGTAAGTGGGCATCCCGACCCTATGGGAGGCACCTCCAAGAGAAGCATCTACTGTGACTGCTGGGAGCAAGAGTAGGTCAGGGCGAGGAACTGCCTTACAGCCCCAAGGTGGGAGTTTGTCTGTTTCCATGACTGTGTCGTCAGTCTAGGGGCCAGAAGTGAGGGATGCTCTACTCCTGTGGGCCACAGTGACCCAGGGCCAGTGCAGTGTCTGGCAGAGAGGAGGCACTCAGGATCTTACGAATGAATGAGTGAGGGAAAATGTCCATGGTTCAGCTACTCCACACTGAGGAAACAGTTAATTTGGCAAGTGCTGCCTGTGACAGCCTTAGCCCTAGAGGAGAACGTCGGTGACATATTATCAAGGGAACGGTGCAAGCACTGTAATTACTGTGTTTAAAAACTGCCCAACATAAAGAGGGCCTGAAAGAATTTAGAGACAAATAGGAACATCTGTGGTGCTGGAAACACGGGATCTTGCTTGAATTTTTCCTTTCAGTTTTGGGAAACTGTAGCAGCCTTGTGGCTCTTCATGTCCCTGAACCCCCAAATCAACTCTATTTCTGGAGGCTTCTTTTAGGACTCAGAAGACAGAGCTTTGCATCCCAATCTATTATTGGTGAGTGACAGGCCCTGGACTGATTATTTTGCAGGTGTCCTGCTATTTCACTGGGACAGCTCCAGGAGCCGTGTTTCATAGATGGTGAAAGAAATTGCTACTCATTTGTCCAAGTCACACAGTCAGTAATGGCAAAGACAAGATTCTAACTCAGGGTTGGCCCCCAGCACCTGAGAGGCATTCTCTCTCTCTCTCTCTCTCTCTCTCTCTCTCTCTCTCTCT
>JAQHUG010000401.1:437755-455719 GCA_028555095.1 Dicrostonyx torquatus | reverse complement strand
TGCTCTGCGATCTGCATTCCTACTGGGCTCTGCGAGCTGCATTCCTACTGGGCTCTGCAATTTGCATTCCTACTGTGCTCTGCAATCTGCATTCCTACCTTGCTCTGCAATCTGCATTCCTACTGGTCTCTGCAATCTGCATTCCTACTGGGCTCTGCAATCTGCATTCCTACTGGGCTCTGCAATCTGCATTCCTACCTTGCTCTGCAATCTGCATTCCTACTGGGCTCTGCGAGCTGCATTCCTACTGGGCCCTGCGAGCTGCATTCCTACTGGGCACTGCGAGCTGCATTCCTACTGGGCACTGTGAGCTGCATTCCTACTGGGCCCTGCGAGCTGCATTCCTACTGGGCTCTGCAATCTGCATTCCTACTGGGCTCTGCGAGCTGCATTCCTACCGTGCTCTGTGATCTGCATTCCTACCTTGCTCTGCAATCTGCATTCCTACTGGGCTCTGCAATTTGTATTCCTACTGTGCTCTGCAATCTGCATTCCTACTGGACTCTGTGATCTGCATTCCTACCTTGCTCCGCAATCTGCATTCCTACTGGGCTCTGCAATCTGCATTCCTACTGGGCTCTGCGAGCTGCATTCCTACCTTGCTCTGCAATCTGCATTCCTACTGGGCCCTGCGATCTGCATTCCTACTGGGCTCTGCGAGCTGCATTCCTACTGGGCCCTGAGAGCTGCATTCCTACTGGGCTCTGCGAGCTGCATTCCTACTGGGCTCTGTGAGCTGCATTCCTACTGGGCTCTGTGAGCTGCATTCCTACTAGGCTCTGCAATCTGCATTCCTACTGGGCTCTGCGAGCTGCATTCCTACCGTGCTCTGTGATCTGCATTCCTACCATGCTCTGTGATCTGTATTCCTACTCTGCTCTGTATGATGCAAGCTGCGCAGAGGAACAGGACTTCCATCACTGTGTCACTGCATAAGAGCAAGGACTCTGAAATCAGGCTGTCGTTCCAATCTCAACTCTATCACTAGCTTGCTGTGAGTTCTTGTCTCAATAACTTCTCCTCTCTGTGCTCTGGTTCCTTCAGGGGCACAGTGAAGATAATGAGAGTCCCTGCTCCAAGACTGTCACGAAGACTGCATGAGAAAGCATCCACAGAGCACAGCTATAGAGTCCTCAAGGGGCAGTGAGACGGCTGAGCAGGAAAACATGCTTGCAGTGCAAGCCTGGAAACCTGAGTTCTCCTGGAGGAGAGAACTGAATCTGCACAGTTGTCATCTGACCTGCAGGCATGCATTGTGATATGCACACCCCATGCACACTGTATACAGTACACACATATGCATAACAAGTAATTTAAAACACTAGGTACAAGAGAAGCATTCAGGATGCTTGTGACTGCTCTTAGGTCTCTGTTCCCTTGGATTCGTAAGAGTGTTCACTTCACGTTCCCTCTCCAGGACAAAGTTGGGGGTCGGGGAGATGGCTTAGTGCTCACTTCACGTTCCCTCTCCAGGACGAAGTTGGGGGTCAGGGAGATGGCTTAGTGAACCAGGTGCTTGGTGCACAGGCATAAGGACCCAAGTTTGAGCCCCAGGATCCAAATAAATGCCAAGTGTGGCAGTGCCCATGGGGGATGGCTGTCCATGGAGACAGGTGAATCCTTGAGGTTTGCTAGCTGGCCAGTTTAGCCAAAGCAGTGAACTCCAGGTTCAGTGAAAAACCCTGTCTCAAAAAATAAGGTGAAGGGTGATAGAGGACACCACTGTCAACCTCTGGCCTTTACACATGGAAAGTGAACACACACACGTCAATATGACAGTAGGACTGAACAATGGCCACTCCTTTACATGGACTGGGAGTTCTTCTTGGTTCTCACCTCCCAGCCCCACAAGCCCAACACAGCAGTCACAGATCTTGGAGGTACGTCTGATCACAGACCTTGGAGGTACGTCTGGTCACAGACCTTGGAGGTACGTCTGGTCACAGACCTTGGAGGTACATCTGATCACAGACCTTGGAGTATGTCTGGGCACAAATTCAGCACTCACTGCATGAGGCAGGTGGCACAAGTGAGCAGCAAAGAAAACACAGGTGCCAGAGAAGGCAGGGCTGCTGCCTGCAGGCTCTGGAGACTGCAGGACCTGAAGGACAAACAGAAAGAGAGGGAACTGTCTAAAGCTGACCCAGTGATCCTGGGGAGCAGGCCGGTATGGGGATACTCAGTTGCTCTCATTCCAGGGACTCCATTCTCCTAGGGCACCTGGAACACAAAGCCTCAAATGGGGAAGGCTGCCTCACAGGTGCACAGGCCCAGATGCAAGAATGTGGGAGGGCCCAGCATTGATGTGAAGGGGAACTTCCAGTCTCAAGAATCACCAACAGCTTAGGCCAAGACCAGTGCTGCACAGCCTCCCTCCTGTCTGAGGAGCAGCTCAACCTGACGCTAGTGTCTTAGGCTCAGGCATCAGAGCAGTAGACTCGGAGGGGGGGGGGTTGGAGGCGCCTGTGAGATCAGGTAGTGAGCAGGTGAAGGGCACCCAGCACATCCCAGTTGCCTAGGTCCTCAGAGTGTTTCCCAGAGCTGGCCTGTGCTCAGTGATTTGCAGGGCCTGTACCTGCCAGGGCTCCCATCACCTCCCAGGACTCCTGCAGCGACAAGAGCAGAGCAATTCTCAGTGAGAGAGTGTATGATCCAACTCAACCTGGATCCTGGAGGACAGCAGGGCTAGCAGGAGAAGGAACTTGGAAGGCCTTGCCATGTGTGGCAATGGCTGCTTAGGGACCAGGGACAGAAGGGTACTTGCCTGAGGCCACCTGGGAGGAAGTGGTCACACTCTTGTGATTATAGTCCTTGGATTTGCTGTTCCAATCCCCAAGCCAACATGTTGGTACCAAGATCCAACTGAGTTAGATCACTCCCAAATCTGGAACCCTAGTGGATTCTAAGAGAAGGATTGGGCCCTACAGTCATGTGGATGGTCCGGGGTTTCTCCTCTGCATACCAATGCTAAGGTTATCCAGAGTCCGTGAGATGCTGCCCAGAATCCTGGGTATGTTTCCCTGCAAAGGCTAGAGAGGGCTGTCCTCTGGATCAAGGTCACACATCAGGGAAACCTGGACTAGCCACCTTGGGTCCTGTGAGTACTATCCTGCCCTTTTTGCCCAGACTGCCCTGGGTTGGCTTAGCTTCCGTAGGGAAGCACTGCCCGGCAGGCAGGCAACGTCTCTCTATGCAGTCCCTGGCTCTGGTTACCCCACCATTTCATCAGTAGTGATCAACCAAGGCTGGGTTTATCAGACATAAGAAGGGAGCCCATCCCTTCCCTTCAAGGCCACTAGAAGCCCCCAGAGCAACAGTTTCTCTGAGGATCTGGTCATAACACCTTGATCAGAACCACCCATCCAGACCCTTGGCCTTGCCACTGTCCTCAACAGGCATCAGAGGACACACAGGCAGCTCTGGGGGTGGGGGTGGGTGCACCTCAGACATCTGAGGAAAATGAGGTGTGGGAAGCAAACTCTTGGATGATCAGTTGGGCCCAGAGACCTGCAGAGGGCATGAATGTGGGCACATCACAGAGAATGCTACCAGTGTGGGGGGGAGGGGGTTACAGCGCGAGAGGGTGGGCATGACTTCCCTGGCACTCCTGTGAAATGTAGCCAGAAGCACTTTCAGAGACGTGATCATGGGCAGCTCTAACTGGAGTTCGGGACCTGTGTGATCTTCCCTTACCCCTTGCTTATGCCATGGGCCAGCACACTCTGTTCTCATCCACACTCCCCGTGCCTCTGACTGTGGGGCTGAGTGGAGACACAAGCTGCAGAGGGAAGGCTTCCAAAGGTCTCGGTGTCCAGCTTCTTCACCTTTCAGAAAGGAAGCAGGCCCAGATAGTCCAAGGACATGCTGCTGCTGAAGCCAAGATCTGGAAACCCACCCAGTCCTTAGCTGAAGCAGCCTGGGTCAAGGCGGCCTCCTCTGCTGCTCTCTAGTGGCCATAGTGTAAACTGCAGTCGGGCGGACCAGACTGTGCCTTAAGTGACTCCAGCGATCCTGTGTTGGTTCCTTTGTGTATTCCTGGGGGGGGGGGGGGGTCTGATCTCCTTCCCGTTTCCCATTCTGAAATGTCCTGAAAGATAAAGGTCATGTTAATGTCCTCACCAAGGCACTGGGAAGATGGAGCAGCTGAGTGAGCATTGATTTCAGGGCTCAAACAGTCACTCCCCAGCCACAGCTGGGCATGATCCCCAACCCTCATCTGCTCCTGCCCTCTTGATTCTGACACTGCTTTCTTGAAACCTTCCCTGTCCTTGGCCTCCTGGGTTGCCTTCCTACCTCCATGGTTGTTTTTCCTCGGCTGTCTCTGCTCTTCCAGGTCTCTTTGTCCCTGCCTGTGGGTGTTTCCTTAGCCCATGGCCTACTGTGCCTGCTTATACTGGGAGCTGGGTCACCAAACAGGCAGGTGTCAACATGAAACTTTCAGACCAGGAGCCCCAAAGGTGTCAGTGTCTATGATCTAGTCCATTTGATGAGACAGAGATTTGTGTAGTCCAAGTGCTCACTTTTTCAGAGAAGGCTCCTCTTCAGTTCTTAGGGCCTCCCAGGGACCTACCTTAGTGGCTTCTCACTGTCTTCAGCCACTGTCTTCAGTAAATTTCCAAGTCACACATGACCTTTTTCCAAGCCTGATGTCACTAACTTCTAGACAAAACCTATATTAGTCATCTTTTATCACTACTAAATTACCTGAAAAATAAAAATACCTGGTGGAGGATGGATTTATTTTGGCACATGGTTTCAATCTGTGGGTCTGAGGAAGAACTGAAACATCATGGTGGAAGGGTAAAAAGGAAGGCTGCTCACTTCATGGTGAAGGCAGCAGAAAGGCAGAAGGGGACCCAGTGACCAGCTCTATCCAGCCATGCCTTATCTTAGAACTATACAGCCACATTTGCATGAATTCATAGATACAATTAGTACTCTGATAATCTAATTGTCTCTCAGCAAAGCCAGGCACCAGGCCTTCAACCCTTGGAGCTTCTGTAGGAAGCACCTCATATCCAAATCACATCACCCTGGATATCCTGGCTCTTGGGCTTGGCAGCGCCAAATCAGACACACCATTTCCCCCATTCTTGCCTTCCAATGCTGATCCCTCCCCCAAGGCTGTATGGTCCAACCTTCTCCACAACTATGAAACTGGTATACTTCTAGTTACCCACTGCTTGTCCTTACCCTGGTCCAAGCCTTTGTTTCCCCTTTCAGTTGTCCTGCCTCTCATCTCCTCAGTCATTTGATCCTCTCTGTATTAGCATTAGCAGACCCCTGTTGCCCTCAGGATAAGCACATGCTCCCCACAGCGGCCTGCAAGAGGTCCAGAGGTAGCCTCCTTTCCTGGCATCCAAGGTGTTACACCATGCTCATGTCCTGAGATAGCTCAACAGCTGCTGGAAACACACAGTGGGAGAGTGGATGGGATGGGTGGAGGCAAAAGACAACTAGAAGTGACGCCTGATGTCCATTCTACCGCAGAAAGTGCAGCTTCTCTGCCTTCCTGTACTCTCCCAGTTGCTGAATGGGTCTAGCTATGAGCAAGTTCTGTGCCTGGGGGATGGCAATAGGGAATTTGAATGAGAACAAATGTTGCTTTTAAGACACTTAAATTTCTGAGCCCATCTACAGAGGTCCCATTTCTCTGGACCTGGGGTACTGATAAGCTCTGTAGTTTCTAAGGAAGTAAGTCTGAACACAGAACTCCACAAAGATCACCAGGGGGCAGTGCTGCCCAACTCACGGTCCCTAGAAGGCCTGTCTTTGTGTCTCGACATTGAGGTCTTTTGAGGCGAATCAGCACCATGTGTGCGTGTGTGTGTGTGTGTGTGTGTGTGTGTGTGCGCGCGTGTGTATGTGTGTGTGACTTTTTGTGTCTCCTTGTAGGTTGGGGTGTCTATTTTTGTTCACAGCAGTGCCTCCCAATCTAGTCATTTTGTGGATTTTGAGCAGGATGACAGGATGGAGAGCCTGGACCACTATCATTTTCCATGAGTACACCTCTGTTCCACAGTCTGCACATGACCAGAAGAGTTATGAACTCTGAAATTTGAAATGAAGTTTATGCCCTGGCAATGCTGAAGCATGCATGGGAAGCCCGTATATGGTGGTTCTGTTGAACTTGTCCATATTGAGTTTCATGGTCTAAGTTGATGAGGATGACTGACCAGGTCTGTCCTCAAGAGGACACCAGCCAGATCTCATAATAGATAGTTGTGAGCTACCATGTGGTTACTGGGAATTGAACTCAGGACCTTTGGAAGAGCAGGCAGTGCTCTGAGCCAATGAGTTATCTCTCCAGCCCCGTTATGAACTCTGCTCAATACAAAACTATAAACGTTTTTAAAACATTATGAAGGGGTTGGGAGGGGGGCTGCTCAGCTTCTCTCCAGTAGTTAAAAGTGCTCACTGCTCTCTCAAAGGACTGGGGCTTAGGTTCCATCTCAACACACACACCAGGTGTCTCAAAGACTGCCTATGATGCCAATCCCAAGAGACTGGACGCTATTTGGCCAGTGATGTACATAAACTCATGAAGGTACACACAAACACACATAAACAAAAATATTTGATGGGGCAGAACCTGAGACTATAGCACAGCATGCAGAGTGCTTACCGGTTATGGTAGGAGCATGGTACCATTACCTCCAGCTCTCAGAAGGTAGAGACAGAGGGTCTGAAATTCAAGGCCATCCTTAGCTACATAAGGAGTTTGAGCCATCCCAGGCAAAAGACTATCTTCAAAAAAAAAAAGTTGGACATATCTAACTGAGCCTTACTGATGACATCCAGGTCTCAGTCATCTATCCATCAGAGCAATGACCTTGAGAAGAACCAGTTGTTCTTGTCACTGGGTAGGATCTGGGCTGACCTGGCTGACTGGAGGTTCAAGGCATTCTCTACCCATCTCATCCATGGGCCAGCCAGCACTCAGCAGTGCAGATGATGGCTGATCATATGCCTACACGGCAGAGGATTTGTGGTTTTTCTCAGCCCTGAGCCCCACACTAGGACTCTTGGGGACTCAGCCAGCCCTAGGAGCCTCTCAGGTCAGACCTGGGGAAAAGAGTTGAGTGTGCTATGCTAGTAGCTATATCAAGACATGCTTGGAAACAGGGTGCTCCTGGGAGGGAGCTGTCTCCTGCCTGGGAAGGGAAGGGTGGGTTAGTTATGCTGGGAAGGGGCCTGCATGCTGAAAGGATGGGGGTGACTACACAAGGTAGACACCAGACAGGGAGGGACCTGAAGTCTTGGGATGTGCCTCTTGGGGGAGGGCGGTGGAACACCCCCTTACTGCTCCTGCTCTCTCCTATGGCCCAGAAATCCAGGAAGGCAGGGAATGTCTGCAGTTGGAACAGGGAGGTGAAATGACTGACATTCCTTTGCGTGTTCCACATTCTATTTACTCATTCTTCTGGTGCTAGGGGCAGCCCCCAGGGTCTGGCGCTTGCTTCACATGGGCTCTACCACTGGGCTTGCATCCCAGCCTGGGTTCACGTTGTATACCTGGGGGAGGCACACACGGAGCTGGAGAGCTTTAAAGAGTCAGAACCTGTGTGGAGCACGGAAAAAGGAAAAAGGAGAGGGAGGAGAGACCCCAGCAGAATCGGGGACAGGGAAGGTACCGGAGAGGGGGGCAGGGAGAACTTTCTTGGCCTCCCTCTCCGCGCCCTCGCGGGCAATCAGGCCGACAGGAGGCAGGTGGTCCGGGAAGACAATGGCGCGGAGGAGTGCGGAACCTGGGACTAAATTTGGCGTTGCCTTTGCAGGGCTCGGGGCCGCCCGTTCATCTCCATGCAAAGGAGAGACGAAATGAATATGCAGCGCGGGCTGTAATTGGGCCGCCGCGGCCGCCGCCGCCGCCGCCGCACTATAATTTTCCAAACAGGATCTTGCAATCAGGGCCTTATTCATTAGCGCATAAACAATTTTGTTTCTCGGCACTCGAGCCTGTCAATCATGCCGAGAGGGAACATCTTGGCCGAAGGCGCGGGCCGTCGCGCGCGCTCCTACGCGTGCCCCCTCGAGCGCCGCCAAGTGGCTTTGTGCCCGGGAGCTCTTGGGTGCTGGGATGGAGGGGGAAGGGGACATGCTGCAGGGTCCTCTGTCAGCACGCGTTTGGGAAAGCCATTGAATCTGCGTCTGATCCCCAGCCTTGTCCTAGGGCCAACCCGGCTTCTCCCTCCAAGCCTCAGTTTACCCCTATAAGCCAGCTGGACTAGAGCAGCTTCAAAGAGAATAAAAACGACTACAGCTTTTGCTGCTCAAGCTCCAGGAGCTGAGGAATGCTGCCCAGCCACCTAGTTCTCCTTCTCCTTCTTTTAAATCAAAAAGGCTGTTAGGGACCCGAAGAGGGCCCTTCATCTCAGCAACACCACTCAAGACAGTCTTCTGGGATAGTGTATGCCTCTGATAACTCAAGGGATTCTGGGAAAGCTGCACCCGATCCTGGGCTTCTCACAAAGGGGCCTGCTAGCATGTGGGGGGCCCTGTGCTTGCTGACAGTTCAACCTGCCCCAGGGCACCTGTAAATCTACAAGTGGGTGTGTGACATCGTTAGGGCTCTGGGATTGTGGGTGGCTGCGTGTGTGCGCATGTGACTAAGTCTGTCCACACAAGCTCAGGTGCGGACATGTTTGTGGGAAGGCTATAATGGTGGCTGTGGCTGTCAAACTGCGGCTCAGTGATGGGAATCCAGGCTGTGGGAGCACCAAGAAGAAAACCTTTGGGGTCCAGGAGATCCAACGAGAACCATGTGTGGAGGAGACTCCAATATTGGCAGACTGTTTCTCTCAAGACAGATGACAGCTCTGTTTGTTGTCTTAGCCTCCTTGTCTATTATCCCTTTCCAGGGCTGCCAACCTGGCTTTCACTTCTTCCCTTGGAGGCTGCTGATTCAGCCCCTACTTCTTCTGCTATTGAGAGAGTTCAAAGTTGCTCTGGAATGCCAGGGCCAAATATTCTGATCAGCCCAGTTTTACATGGAGCACATGTCAGAGCTGCAAGCCCATTGCCCAGATGGAGACACAGAGGCCTGGGACAGGAAGACAGATTGGCTAGAGGTGCTTTTGCGAGTGAGGAGTGCAGCCAAGGTTTTGAAGTCTTTTGTGGTCTCAAAGCTGCGGATCAGGGCTTGATTTTCCCAAACACGTGTGCATGCACACACACACTCACACACACACACACTTACCCTAGAACAAGCCTTCAGGCTACCCAACAGTGGGGGAAGGATCAGCAGGCTGTGGAGACTTGTACCACCCCATATACTGACTCCTCTCCCTCCTATTATGCTCTGTCTCTCTTCCCCACCCCCTACCAGTCCCCACTTGAAGAGACAAAGAATTTGAGGATGTGCCGGCAGCCAAATGACAGGCCATCAGTCTCTGCCCAGACACTCTCTTCACAGTTCTAGCCCAGCCCGGATGCCACTCCACCCCATGGTCACCCCCAGCACCGGGCCAGGAAGGGAGGTGGCCCAGGGAAGGGGCTGCTGTGGAAGGCACGGAGTCCGGAAGCCCAGAGGAACAGTCTTCAACCTGCGAATCCGGTCACGCCTGGCCCACAGCCTCCCGGCCCCTGCCAGTGTCCCTGGATACACGATGCAAGCTGACCCAGCCCGTGAGGGACAGACTATTTGTACTGTGACCTCTGGGGGCAAATCATCACCTTTATATGCTAGGCAGAATGCAGAAGCAATGGCTCTGGACAGGGAAGCCCAGGTTAAAAGTACCATGGCTACTTCCTGGCTGGCGAGTCAAGTTTCTCTGTGACTTGGTTTCCTTGTCTGTGAAGAAGAGCTATTTAGTCCACTTGGCATGATAAAACAAAGGAGAGGAAGACCCCGGCCCCCAGCCAGAGATCCCAGACACACTCATGAGGAGCGCCTACTGGAGGCTTAGAGTTTTTACATTTTAGGAACTGGAGCTTTCCCCCAAAACCTTGTGCCACCCTTTCTAAAGCACCATGCACCTTTGCGGCCATCACGTGGCCCCACTGGGGACGTAGGCTAGTTTGTCCACTTTTTCAAGGTACAACGTGAAACCTAGAAGGTCAGGTCATCTTCCCCAAGGTCACTCGTTACGAAAAAAAGGAGTCAGGACTTGAACATGTGGCTCCACACAGAGCCATCCCTGCCCTGCTTCCATCTTTTTACTGCCTCACTGAGAGGTAGCTTAGGCTGCTCCTAATCCCACCTCCAGAGCTGTTGGGTCACGTGGGTGTAGAGACCTGAAGGTAAGGCCTCCTTGGAGATTCCCCCAGGTCTCCAACCTCCTTCCCTTTGGAGCTTTTCTTACCTCTTGGTTACTTATGCAACATGGGACAAAAAAAGGCTGGGTGACCCCCAGAAAGCCACTTGCCTTCTCTGGATTTCAGCTGCTTTGCCAAAGAATGGCTGCTCTTAGGGCTGAGTTCTAACCCCAGTCCCTAACTGCACCCCATGCTGTGGTGGTGGAGACAGGAGGATCACTTGGGGCTTGCTCCACAGTTAGTCTAGTTGAACTAGTAAGCTCTAGATCCAGTGAGAGATCCAGTCTCAAACACAAAGTATATGAGTGCTCGACCCTACTTTATATCACCCATTCCAAGGCTCTGGGAACACAGTGGAAGGGGGCAGAAAGCAAGAGCGGGCAGATGGGGGGAGAGGCCACCTTCTGAGCAATGCACAGCCTTCATGGTCATGATCCTTCAACAACCTTGGACTGCACTGGGCCTGCACAAGAAGGGCATCATCAACCCCAGGCAAGGATGGAGGAGGGGTTCAGCACCCTCACTACTAAACCATTTCCTGCTGGTAGAGTCAAGGAGTGAGGGAGTTGCGGCTTTCAGTCCTGCGCCAACTAGTGAGCCCACCAAGCTTCAGTCACACAGACAGTCCTGGTTCAACTAAAACCAAACCAAAAGGCAGGAGTCTGAGGAAAGGACAGGTAGGAAGGTGAGGCAGGGTGCAGGAAGATAAGAGAGCTGGCGGGAGTGGGTGGGGTGGGGGTGGGCGATAACCAGAATGTGGTTACGTACGTGTGTGAAATTGTCAAAGAACTAAACTAATAAAAACATAATAAAGTAGAGAGCAACAGAGGATCTGCTGTCTATCTTTAGCACACATGGTGTGCACACCTGTGTGCTGCACCAACAATACACATACACAACAAACAAATCCTGTGTTCATTATTGTAGCCCTAGTTCCTAGCACCATGCCTTCCACACAGCAAAGGTTCAATAGATGTTTGTCTGTCAGACAGAAATGAAGGCTAGACCAAAGAAAGCAACAGGATGGGGGCTGAGGGGCTCATGGGCGCTAGTGTCCCCTTCTCTCCATCTCCCTATCCCCAGTCAGGCTGGAATCCCTGGGGTCCCTCAGAGACTCAGCCCCACCCAGAACCTCATTGCTGGTGGGTGGGCTCCAGGGCCAGCCTGTGCTGTCTGATACAGTAGCCCCGATCTTGTGGCTACCAGCACATGGCCTGTGACTACTCCAAACTGAGGTGCGCAGCAGACACACACTTTGCCAAGACTTTGCACCCAGAAAGGGAAAGGTGAAATAGCTCCTACACGATTCCTGTTGAAAGCCTATTGAGGTGATCAGGTGGCTGAGTGGGATGAAGTAAACATGTCACTAACCTTTCACCATCCCTTTATAGTGCTGTTTAGATGGAAGACCACATTAATACTTCACGAACAAGCTATGTCCCTAGCCCTCCCAAGCACATGTGAGCTGGTGAGTGCATGTGCCTTTGAGGTCTGCTTTGTATTTCTACAGGAAGCTTCATGTTCACCTGAAGTCATATTTGTGGCTCTCCCAATGCACTCAGGTCCAGGACAACCCATGCTCTCTGCCTCAGCCTACTTTCCAGCTCCCCACTTCTGTCCTGCCAGGAATTACCTGACCTCATCTGAGTGCAGACAAAACCACAAGCTCAGGAGTCCTTGGAGACCTGAGGCACCCAGCTCCCACCGACTGAGGCCCCCACCTTAGTCCTGTCAATCATTTTCTGTGTGTACTTCTCTGCATCTACCGCCTCTATCCTCCACTCCCCTCATCCAGCAAAGACCTATTGAGGCACTGATATCCTGGCCTCTTCTCGGAGCTTAGTAAGTACCTCAGTGGAAAAAACGCCATCAACTCCTCTGTTCTTGTGAGTTCACATCCTAAAGGGGAAGACAGACAAGACACTAGCGTTTGGTATCTTCTAATAAATGATATTTATTAGAAGGGGAAACTAATATGAACAAGGCTAAACCAGGCTGAAAGACCATCATTCCCACTGGTCCCCCACCTTCAGGCTCATCCCTTTGACTCATCCTTTGTGGGCAGCTGGAAGGATTTCATGTCCAGCCAGGCCAGTCCTCCCTGATTCAAAGCCCTCTCTTGGCTTCCTAATACCTCTAGATTTAGGAACAAGTTCTTTAGCGGAGCCTGCAAAACCGGGCATGATCGCGGTCTCTTGACAGTTTTCGCCTCCGTTTGGCACTTCCCTGGCCTGCTCTCTCGCGCCCCCCTGCGTTGACTTGTTCTCATTCTAAAGGGTTCCTGTGCAGCCCGGGGAGATTTGGGTCCAGGCACGTGTGTCTCAAAAAGTGGGCCTCGGCTGTACACTTGAAGCCACTGTGGCTCACACACGCGCGTGCCAACTCTCTGTGAGCAGAAAAGCCACGTTTCCACAAATCTTTCCCTCTTGGAGAGACCTAGCAGGTCTCAGAGGCTGCCCAGGTATGTCTGACTTTCCAGAGTCTCAGCGGGATCAGGCTCTGTGATTCAGGAAGTTGCTATGGCAACCGCCGGGCCCTCGTGCCATCTCCTGCAATCAGCGCTGGGACCCGGACACCCGCTGGGCTTCCTGGAGATTCGTTGCCTTTGGTGGGAGGCTGGGGGGGGAGGGGGTATGGGGAAGCCTCTTAGCCCTCCCCCTCTTCCTGCCTGTCCTCCCTCTCCTGGCTCCTCATGGCTGGGCTGGGATACTCTGGTACTTGAGAAACAACTGCTCTGGACTTTAACAAGGACAGAAGTTCTGGTTCACCTTAAGTCACCCACATCTCGCGAGGCCTTGGGTCTCTCTGCACCTCCATTTTCTCACCCCTGGATGTTTCCTTAACTGGGTCTCTGTAGAGGTTCAGGCAATGACATTCCATGCACCAGGTGCTCAGTTAATACTAAGTGGATTGGATGATGTAGGACAAATTCTCACCTTCACGGGGCTTCAAGATTTTCCTCCCTGTTTCCAACATGTGGGAGGTTTAATATCAGTATGGGAGAATAAGAATTTAGAGTCAGGGAGGTTAGGGTTAGAGAGCAAGACCAAGGTCACCTGCATGAACACAGATGCTAACATTGTCCGGAAAGGCTGGCCAGGAGAGACAGCACGTATTACCAGCCAGCAGTGATCCAGCCTCCCTTCTATTTCCTGGATCTCTAGCTTTAGGGTAGATCAAGGGAACAAAGAGGGGGCCTCTCACATCCCAGGACCCTCGGTGGGAAGATCCCCAAGTCACTGGGTCTCATGTGCCTGGTGCTGTAGACAGCACGGCTCACAGCCTGGGCTGTGGGTCCTATTCTAGATCCAGCAAAACTCTCAGTGGCTGTAACCCTGGGCAACGGAAACCTGCAAGGGTGACAAATGCCAGACTCGGACCTCTACTGCTATGCGATGGGTCCTTCTTGATACCTACTCATGAAGATACAGTAAACAGCATTTATCTCCATTCTCCACCCAGAGCCGGGGTTTCTGAATCCCACAGTGTCTGGTTCTCCATATTCCTCCAATTCTTGCCCTCATAAGGAAAAAGAAACTGCATGTTGCTACACACCTTATGCCCTGTGACCTCCTTTAGTCCCCACAGTTCTGCCAAGTAGTGTTTACAGCCTGCATTTCATGGGAAAAGAAACAAAACTCTCAGAGAGGTACAACAATTGACTCAAGGTCATACAGCTAATAAGAGACAGAGACTGGATTTGAACCCAAGTCACTCTGACTCTAGAGCCCAGTAGAGAAACCACCCTGAGGTCTGCTTTGCATAGTTACTTGTCTCACCTCAGTTGATGAGGCCCCTTCTCTGGGGACTACGATATTGCCTCTTTTTTTTTTTTTTTTCATTCCCTCAGGAAAGATGCTCACAGTTCAGAGCTAACAGGAGCCCTTTGAAGAGACCTAGAACAGCCCTGATTGATATATTCTGCCCTGCATAGATGGGGAGCCTGTCAGGGGCCAGGCTTGGCATCCAGAATTAACCTGTGCAGTTCTGTCCAGTCATCGGGTATGGGAGGAAGAAGGCACTGTCCACCCAGCAAAACCCCAGGGTCACAACCCTCAGAGAAAAGGTAATCAGTGGGGCTTTGTGGATGCTTCTAGGGCAGGAAGGCCTACTGGTCAGAGCTGGAAGAGTTTGTAACTGGTTGGCAGAGAGGAGAGAGCGCAGTGCAGATACAGGGTGGGGGCTGAGTGGCCCAGCCAAGTGGAGGGTCAAGCTGCCTTGGCCAGGCTCCCATCTCCAGTCCCAGGGCCAGCTTGTGAGGTGGAGCTGAAACATTCAGGCAGTTTCCTCTCCTTTGTTGGGAGTGATGTCGCCCATTTCCTGGATGTCCAAGAACCCGGCTTCAAACAATGGTGCTGTCAGGAAGCCAGGAAGGGGCTGCTGCCCTGTGCTTGGTCCTGCCCCATCCCTCCCCACCTCCTGAGACCTGGCCAGGCCATCCTTTATGCTTATCTCTTAGAGTCTGATGTCCCACATTGCCACCAACCAGGCTGCATTCCTATGGACAGGCTGCCTTACTTTGCTTCCCAGCTGAAATTCCAGGGATACATTTCCACCAAGCAGAGCTGGTGTGACCAACAGAGGACAGAAACAGGTAACACATTAGTTCAGGTAACAGACATTATGGAAACTTGGCCTTCTTGTAGTCATTCAGAAAATTCCAGTCAGTTCTAAATGACAGGAATCGTCAACTCATTTCTCAAGGTTACTAATTACCAACTGTATCCATGTGTATGCTATATGTTAAGACCGACTCATAGTTATAGCTTAAGGGTCAAACAAAATTGATGGTTGATTTCAATTGTCAACTCCATACAACCTAGAATCAGTTGGGGAAACAGTCTTAATGAGGATTGTCTACACTGGCTTGGCCTGTGGGCAACTCAGCCCACTGTGAGCAGCACCATTCCCTGAACTGTGTAAGAATGGAAAAACTGAGCTGAGTACAAGCAAGCAAGCAAGCATTCAATTCATTTCTCTCTGCTCTTGATTGTGGGTGCCAAGCAAGCTCCTGCCTCTGCACTGTCCTAGGATGGCCTGGAATGTGGACCGCCTCTGCGCCACCCTGGCTATGACGGCATGTAATATGAAGTTGTTTTTGTCAGGGTGTTTGATCACAACAGCAGAAATGAAAGCAGAGCAAGTGAAATCCAACACTTAATGATAACATGTAACCTGGGACAATGACCTGGTGGCCTGTCTGAGCTTCACTTTCTCCATTTGTAAAACAGGGTAATAATACTACCTATGTTAGGTGTCACTGTGAGAAATAGACAATATGTGTGAGCCACTTTGCTCAGTGCCTGGCAAAGAAGTAGGTGCCCAGTAAATGCCAGCAATCGTGATCATCACCAGAACATCGCTGTTGTTATTTCCACGGTGCCTTCATAATTTCCCTCTTCCATCTTTGCTACCAGGGTCCCCTACCTCCAAGCCTTCCTTCTCTGGTGTAGCCCATGCACAGATTATCCAGTCACAGCCTACAGGTTGTCCAAGGTCGGGGACGCCAAATCTAGGTTCAACCCTAATTTCACTGCAAATAGACCCTTTCCTATCTTTGGGGCTCAGCTCCCCCATTGTGAACACAAAGGGAATTATTGATTTCCCCATGCTACTGTCTCAAGAACCATTCCAGTCCTCCTGAAGTTGAGCTTGCCAGTGAGTTGGAGCCTACACCCGGCATTAGAGGGCTGTGTCACCAGTTCCCCAACGCACTGGAATCCTCCCCTAAAGAAGGGAGCTGCTCAAGTGGTTCAAGCTGTCTCCAGGCTTGAGAGCTGACTGGGTGCTTTTGTCAAGAAACATGGCCTTTTCATTAAGGCCATTGTCTGCCAATTAGCCCAGCGCTGACTCCCGGGGAGCACAGTGCTGGGGGCCCGCTGTTCAGGCGGCCTGTGGCTGCAGCATTGTGTTCTGTGAGCCCTGTGTTCTGTCCCTTGGAGAGTCACCCCTCTGTTGCTCTTCTCGGTGGTTTCTTCACCCGCTGCGGGTTGCACCTGTCACCTCAATGAGGACTCATTTGTTGCACATCTGCTTGGTACCGGGCAGTGTACTGCTGTCTTGTTATTGAGTTAATGAAGCCACCCAGAAGGACAGCAAGTATCGTTGTCATTGTCATTCTGCAAAGGAGGCAATGAAACCTCCGAGAAATGTTTCTCAAGGCTCACAGAGTACACAAAACCAACTCATTAATCAAGAGCACTGCCATTTGGACTGTATTTGCTAAATAAGCTTAGAGTTGTGTGGCCTTGGGTGAGTCATATCCTTCTCTATTTACCCCTGGTCCACCCTGTTCCTTCTCATCCCTCCTTTACCAACTCCCAACCCACAGCTCAGAGTGGAGCATGAAGTGTCCACAGCCCCTAATGGGAGAAAGGGAGGCCAACAGTACAGGCAATCACCATGTCATTAACATAGACAAGAGCTACACTCCAGAGATGTTTCCCAGGTCAGTATGGAGTCACCACAGGTCAGGGGGCTGTCCTGCTATTGGTGGGCCTTCCCTTCCATTTCCTGCAAACAACATTTCACTGGAGCCCTTGGAGCAGCTCTGCACACATCTCAATCCACATATCTGCAGTACCACTTTACAGGTGCAGAACTATATGCCCACTGTGTATCTCGATAGCTGTGCCATCTGGACATCAATATATCCATTGTGATTGTCACATTTGGGTCAATACATGATATCAGGTTTTTACATTTTTTACTGAATAAATAAAATGGCATCTCATGGTTTTAGTGTGCATTATTCTGAACACTGGTTAGACATCTCACATGTTAAATTGACAGTCTCTCCAGCAAACTTGTACCCTGTAGCTTTTGTGGGTATCTCTAAAGCGTGTTTATTCCCTATACACGTTTGTTCTCAGCTTCTTGATCCACACCTGCCTTCCTGGCTCCTTAGACATAGACCTCTTCTAGCAATGCCACCTGCTGTGCCTCCCTCCCAGGTTAATCTTCCCAGTCCATGGAATATCTACCTCCAGGCTCACCATGCAGAACCCAAGAAGCCAAAGAATTTCTCTGACTCAACTTTGCTCAGTGAGAAGCAGTTCAAGAAGGGCATGATTCCCAAAAGATTTCTCTGTTGTTTTTTTAAGGTCAAATGCTTTCTAGTATATTGTGGAATATTTGTTTACACTGTGTGAAGGTGTATTACTGTGATTGGTTTAATAAAGAACTGAATGGCCAATAGGTAGGCAGGAGAGAGAGGTGGATTTCTGGGAAGAAAGAGCACTCTGGGAAGAAGAGAGATGGAGAGATACCAGGAGATACTGAAGAGGTTGTACATACGGTATAGGGTAGAGGCAATCGAGCTATATGGCAGAATGTAGGTTAATAAAAGCAGGTTAATTTAAGTTATAAGAGTTAGTGGAACAAGCCTAAGCTAATGATCAGCTTTCATAATTAATAAGAAGGCTCCGTGACGTTATTTTGGGGCTGGAAGTCCCACAAAAGAAAGTATGGCAACATTAGTAGGGACTGTAGAGATGGCTTAGCAGTTAAGAGCACTTGCTGCTCTTACATAGGACCCAAGTTCAGTCCCCAGTTCCATATTTTAGTCCATCCACATGCAGTTGTACATACATTCACACAAACACACACATAAATAAAAATAAAATCTTTTTTTTTCCTCAGGAAACTGGGAATCAACCTACCTCAGGATCCAGCAATACCACTCTTGGGAATATACCCAAGAGATGC
>JAQHUG010000401.1:292993-436495 GCA_028555095.1 Dicrostonyx torquatus | reverse complement strand
ATGAAATTTCAATGAGGGAAATGGAAATTGGAATCTCAGGAATTCTTCCATAGCTTATCCTGCAAATGTCATTGTGGGTGATCTATTTGAACAGGGGGCAGGGCTGGGGAGATGGCCTAGTAAACAAAGTGCTTTGCTGTGGAAACTGGAGAACCTGAGTTTGGCCCCCAGAACCCATGTAAAAATGCCAGGCATGATGGCAAGCACTTGTTTTGTATTTTGGGTTTTTTGTTTGTTTTAGTTTTGGGGTTTTGGTTTTGTAAGACAGAGTCTCTCTATTATGTAGCTCCGGCTGTTCTGGGGCTCAACTATGTAGACCAGGCTAACCTTGAACACACAGAGATCCTCCTGCCTCTGCCTCCAGAGTGCTGGGATTAAAGGCATGCGCCACTACAGCAGGCCTGGTGACATGTGCTCAGAATCCCAGTGCTGGGGAGCTAGATGAGATGATCCTTAAGTCTTGGTGGCTAGCCTAATTGGAGAGCTCCAGGCCAAAGAAAGACCTTATCTCAAAAGAAGTGGATGGTGTTCTGAGGATAAGGTTATCTTCTGCCCTCCATATGCATACACATGTATGTACTTTCATACACACACATGCACAAAATGCACACATACACACATATATAAAAATAAACTAGAGACCCAAAGATTTTTATTCTCTTATTTAAATGTCCAAAATGAATCACCCAGGTGAATATATCTGATTGGAGAGATTCATCAGAATTCCATAGTTACCTCTAACAGGTTAGCCAAAAGGCAGCATGTTACATGAAGGTCCTTTCGAAAGAATTTTTATTTACTCTTTGACAATCATACCTATATACAATGCACCTTAATCATATCCTCCTTCCACTCACTCCTGTTGGACCCCAGCAAAGCTCCACATACACTGCTCTTCTACTTTTCTACCTTTGTGTTTCTGCCCCACCCAGGTAGGGGTGGTTCCTCATGACCCCCTCCCCTTTCACACCGGGACTATTGACTGGCTTGATCTTGTGCAGGTAGCCATAGCTGCTGTGGGCCCATAAGTGTGATGGCCCTGTGACAACCAGGAGACAGGACATAGCACTCTCCCCCATTCTCCAGCTTATATTCTTTTCACACCCCTCAACATTCCTTGAGCCTTGTAGAAGTCGGCATAGATGTCTCATTTAGGGCTGAGCACTCAACAGTCACATATTCTCTGTAGTTTGACCATTTATAAATCTCTGCATGGACTGCTGCTCACTACAAAAAGAATCTCCCTGACCAAGGTTGAGAGCAACACTTACCTATGGATTTCAGCATAAATATTTAGAAGGGCAGTTTGGCGAACATGTCTGGTTAACAAGACAATGGGTTCCCCTCCCTGAGTCTGTAATCTCTGGAATTGTGGCTTTTGACCAGGTTTACAGCCTGAGATGTGAATTCTCTCCCGTACAGCCGACTTCAGACACAAACAGAAAACAGCTGGTTACTTCTGTAGCAGCCGTGTCACTATTACACCAGCAGACATGTCATGCCTGGCAAGTTGGTATGAGAGCATGCAGGGTCTAACGCTGTGTCACAGTCAGTTGATGAACCCCCCACACACACACACACAGCAGCCTGCATAACACTTTCTGGCACTATGAAAGCTAGCCATCAGGGAGGAACTTTCTAGATCAGTTCCAGGCAGCTGCAACCAGAATGTGTTGTGTCTTTAGCAATACGGTCTTACCATCTAGTTCTGGAGAGCAATTAAGAGTAATGGCAAAGACCTATACTGGGAGGAGGGGCTAGGAGCGCTCTGACGACTGCTTATGTGGAGGTACTCCATATTTGATAGTGCGTGTCTTCTGGGGGAAGCCCTGTCATGCTGAGCACTTCCAATTCTGTTTTTTAAAAAGATGGATATTTTAGTTAGCTCACACAATAGTGAGCTTCCGTAAGGCTTTTTCATACATCCTAGTTTTGGTTAACCTTTCCTCTACCCCTCCTCTTCCCATCCCTGGCTCCGATCCTTGGTTAAGCCTTTAAAGCCCAAGTACCCTTCCCCAGTTTCAAATGACTTGTAACAGGGGAAAGAGCCCAGATGCTCATTCCTCCAATCCTTCATGATATAGTTAAAGAACCCAACTCAGAGATGAAGGTAACTTGTTAGGCCTGTAGTGAAGTTAGAGATAGAGTGGCAAAATTTCCTTGTGTCAGCAGCCTCTTGGCCTCCCGACCTGTCACTCTGATATGGCAGTCAGATGCTAAGGAATTTTCCTGAGACTTCTACTTGAGTTCAGGCCTGGGACCACAGATCCTTGGAAGCCACCACAGTAACATATGCTGCATGTCCAACAGATCATTATATAAACAATGTCTTTAAATCAAACTGTCAGATCATATAATGTTCCCATTCCGACAGCAAGAGAAAGGAATGTTATTATCATTTCCTTTTAAACATCAACTCTTCCACCAGAGCAACAGAATTGATTAAAATAAGGCTTCCAGAAAGGGCATGCCTGCTTCATTTGCATCCAACCCTCAAATTAAAGGAATATGGCATGCAATTATATTTCTTATTACCATAGCCTAATTTGACCTTTTATGTATCCTTCCTTATTTCTCCTGAGACTGCCAGGATTTCTGGGCTTTGATAAAGAAACCAAACCAAACAAAAATGGTAAGTTCCCTCTTTTTTCCAGTGGTGCCAATCACGAAGTTAGAATGCCTGGTCTTCCCTGTGTGTATTCTGTAGATGGTACAAGTTTCTTGATGATCCAGGCTTCTCTTCTTGGAGGAATTTTGGTGGAGAATGTGGTCAGATTCTCTTCAAGCGCCAACGGTGTCTGAAGGGCGGAACAATGGGAAATAAGGTGGCTTTCCAGCTCATGGACTGGAGGAGGGCAATGCTTGCATGGTGTTCCTGAACAGAAGGAAGACGGCACTTCACAGAAGGACACGGTTTGAGCAGAATCTTGAAGGGATGGTCCCCCAAGAAGAGGTGGAGAGACATTTTGAGCAGAGGCTGCAGTAAGTGGAAAGGCACAGGTGGATAGCGGGGTGCAATGGTGGGGGCTGAAGCAGAGGACTTCTGAATCTGGGGACACAGGCAGCTACACACACTGCATCTGGGTTTTGTGCAGCAGATTATGGAGACACCATGCAGGACATGCCTCTTTCAGAATAAAGGCACAAGTCAGTAAGCTGCATGAGCATCTGCATGCCTGCATTTCACATGCCGAGCCACACTTCCATCCAAGGAACTTCCAGTTGCTGCCCCAGGGCTGCTGTTGGTGCTGCTGTTCCCTCAGAATAGGGTGGTTCTCTATTAGCTCTTTCTCAAATACCACTTCCCCAAACAGCCGCTCCCTATCCAGCTGCCCACTCTATCCTCATACTTTCCCCATGCTCCTCAGGAGTTAGCGTAACCTCAAACTGCCTTGTTTCTGTGTTTATCTGTGTACTGCTTCCAGCATGCTATGACTGCACAGCAACCAGAAGACTGTAAAATAGTGGTTGGTGAAATAATGAATGTATGCCCAGAGTTCTACTGCAACTCCAGCATCTTCCTCCCATTGACAGAGCATATATGAGTATAAATGAGCAAGCATGGTATCATTGAATCACAATATGTATGCCCAAGCCACACTCTAGACCAAATAAAGCTGAATCTCATGAGGTGGATACAGATATCAGTATTCCATATACTGTTTTATAGAAGGTAGAGACATGGCAAGGAGAGGCTAGAGAGGGATAAAAGGGCAAGGGTGATGGCTAGACTATGATGGGGTGTGAGAATGCATTCAGGACCCCCTGAAGGTTTTAGAACAACATAGGTTTATGTAACATAGCAGAGGGTGGAATGGATGGGCAGAAGATGCTTTTAATGAGCATCCTGGGCTTAAAGTCCACTGATCCCACAGGACAAGAGCATGGCCATTGGAATCAGGCACTTAGCATTGCTTCCCAGATCTACCACTTCATGTTTATGAAAGAAATGTCATGTTTGTAAATTTCAATAACTTTTTTTGAAAAAGTTTCATCTAGCCTATCTGTTCTTGAACTTGTTATGTAGCTAAAAATGGCCTTGATCTCTTATGATCATACTTGCTGGCTCCAATCGCTAAATGCTAGGATTACAAGTGTGTGGTATTATGGTGGTTTGAATAGGAATGGACCCCATAGACTCACGTTTGATTGCAAGGTCCACAGGGAGTGGCACTACTTGGAAGGGTGACCTTGTTGGAGGAAGAGTGTCATCAGTGGGTGAGCCTTGAGCTCTCAGAAGCTCAAGCCAGTTTTCTGCCTGCTGTCTACAGATCCAGATGTCTCAGCTCCTTCTCCAGCACTATGTCTGTCTGCATGCCTCCATGCTTCCTGCCATGGTGATATGGACTAAACCTCTGAACTGCAAGCAAGCCCCAAGTTGAATGCTTTTCTCTATAAGAGTTGCAATGGTCACAGTGTCTCTTCACAACATAGAAACCCTAAGACAGGTGGTTTGAATGAGGAAAGTTGCTCACAGACTCAAGCATCTGAACACTTATCCTTAGTGGGTGGTGATGTTTGCAGAGGTTAGTGCAGGGGCAGGCCTGCTGGGAGAAGTGCGTCACTGGGCTGGGCTGTGAGAGTTTAAATGTTCTTCCCAGTTCCAGTTCACTTTCTACTTCCTGCTTTTGGATGAGGATGTGACCTCTCAGCTTTCTGCTCCTGCTGTCAGGCCTGCTGCTTGCTATGCTTCTTCACCACAATGGATTCTTACCCCCGGAACTTAAGTCAAGCAAAACCTTTCTTCTATAAGCTTCCTTGGTCATGGTGTTTTATCACAGCAATGGAAAACTAACTAATATGAAGTTGATACCACAGAGTGGGCTGTTGCTGAAGACTTGACCATGTTGTTTGTTGGAGAAATATGAAATACTTTGATGAGAAAAGTGGTTGAATACAGTAAGCAGATCTTAACAGGGCATCATAAAAGGCTCCTGGAAGAGGGCAGCACCAAAAACAAAGCCGACTATAGAGGCCTGGTGTTGGGGAATATTATTTTCACATGTGTGACTTTTGTTTAAGCTTCATTTGTTGCTGTGCCTGTCTAAATACCTGATGGTCCTAATAAAGAGATGACTGGCCAGTAGTGAGGCAGGAGCAGGGACAGGCGGGGCTGGTGGCTGAGAGAATAAATAGGGGAAACAAAGAAGAGAGCAACGAGCGAACCAGGAGAGGTGGGTGTCAGGGGCCAGCCACCCAGCTGCACAGCAGCCACAGAGAAAGAAGGAAAGAAAGGATACAGAAATGGAGAAAGGCCGGGTGGTGGTGGCGCACGCCTTTAATCCCAGCACTCGGGAGGCAGAGGCAGGTGGATCTTTGTGAGTTCGAGACCAGTCTGGTCTACAAGAGCTAGCCAGGACAGGCTCCAAAAAAAAAAAACCCAGAAATGGAGAAAAGCCCAGACACAAAAGGGAGTCAGGATAACATAAGAAAAGTTGCCTAGAAACAAGCCAAGCTGAGGCCGGTCATTCGTAACTAAGAATAAGCCTTCATGTGTGATTATTTGGGAGCTGGGTGGCGGGCTCCTCAGAAAAACCAAGAATAAAAGATCACACTACAGCCTGGCTCAAGAGGCTTCAGAGGGAAACAAGGAATTTAACAGCAACTAGGCTAGAGAGCATTCCTCTGATATTTTGCCAAAGAATCTGGCTATCTTCTGTGCTTGTCCTAAGGACTTGCCTGAGACTAAATTAAAAAGCAGTGGTATAGTTTCTTTGCAGGAGAAAACTTCCAGATTGTGTAATGTCAGGTCTGTGGTATGGTTATTATTGATTCTGCTTCCTCTTTCTGCCATCCCTCCACCTGCTGCCATGCCTCCCCAATATAAGGAACTCTTACCTCTCTGAGACTGTAAGCCCAATAGACCATCTCTCCTAGGAGTTGCATTGGTCATGGTGTTTTATCACAGCAAGGCAGATGCCAGCACACTTGGCTTTTCATTATTACAGAAACAAGAGATTTGGGATTTCTGTTACAAATGCTCAAGACCCATAAGGACAGAACAACTCCAAACTGAGATTTTCCCATGAGGTAGAAGCAACTTTTGTTGTTTAGTTGTTCTTGTTTTTCTTTTGACATTGTATTTTGAGACAAAGCCTCACTCTGCAGCTCAGGTTTCACTTGAAGCCTTCAGTGGTTCTCCTGCCTCAGCCTCTCCAGCTCTGGGATGGCAAGCATGAACCATCATACTCAGCATCATATGTGACTTTTTAAAGCCCAAGGATTTCCCAGCCTGTTTCATGGTAAGAGTACAGCCTTTATTACACTCAAAGCCTTTCACCAGGGATTGGGTACCTTAAGGAAACAATTCAATGTGGATGAATTAAGCACAGTTCTACATAGAAGAAATTTGTTGTGTGTGTGTGGGGGGGTGGGCTTTGGAAAGGTAAATGTAGTGGTTAGTCATTTCCTAGATGTCTGTCATGCAGTGGGGCATCAGGACATAGATGGTAAAATAAGACAGACATTTAGCTCTTGCAGTTCAGGACCAGGGAATGTAATAGCCAGAGCCAGGACACTCATGCCACATGTGTCAGGATGCTGCTACCATCTGTTAACACTGCAGTGAGCATGTTGTGTGTAATTCACCAACTACTCATGGCCACACCAGGCAGTAGGTACTATCCCTCTGCTCCTCATTCCTTTACAGGTGAAGAAACAGGTATAGTGCAGTTAAGAGCCTTGCGTAGGGTCACAGCTACAGTGGTTCAGCCTGTATCCAGCCCAGAGCCCTTGTGTGTTCAGCTATCCCGCTGCATACTGTGTCATATCAACAATGTGGCAGGAAAGACCACTTCTGGATGTAGGAAGACGATGCTTCCTGGGGAAGACAGGACTAGTGTCTGCCTTGAGAGATGGCTGGAGGTTCAAGAGTCAGAGACGGAGGAAGGATGATTTCCTGGTGAGATTGCAGCCATACAGACCTAAACTTTGGAAAGCATCTAGGCTCCCAGGTCTGGCGGCACAGGCCTGTAATCCCAGTTATTCAAGAAGCTGAGACAGGAGGATCACCAAAGTTCAAGGCAGGTTTGGGCTACAGTGAGTTCAATGCCAGTCTAACCAAGTTAGTTAAGATCATGTCTCAAAAATGAAAAGTAACTTGGTGGGAGGGCTTAATTAGCATGCAGGAAACACTGGGTTTGACCCTCAGCACCGGGGGAAACAGTGGAAAAGAATCTGGGATTGGTCTTCCATAGAGTGCAGGGTTCATCCTCAGATTAAGATAACCATGGGGAAATGGGCTAGGCGACGGCCAGATCGTGGAGTGTCAGAACGCCAGCAAGGGCTGGGCTTTCCTCAGCAGGCATTTGAGGGCCACAGAAGGTTTTGTTCAGCAGAAGCACACACAGCAAACTGAGAGATGGACTGGACCACGATTAGAAAACAGTTTCAATAATCCAGGCCAGGGAAGCAAAGCAGCCTAGGACAAGAACAGTGAGATAAAGAGGAAGCAGCCAGTGTGAAGCCACAGAAGAGCCTCAATAGGGCTTGGTGTTGGGTCTGAGTGGGAGAGGAAGGAGCGGAAGGAGCCAAAGATGCGCCTCGTGTTTTGACACTGGGAGGATGGAGACAGTGCGGACTCAGATAGGGAAGACAGGAATGGGCTTGGCAGGGGATGGGGTGGGGGTGGGGGCAGATACATTTCCTTTGGGAATGCAAGGAATTAGTCTCACTCTCCTCAAGCCAAGCCAGAGTGTCTGTCATTTGAAGCCCTGCTCACGAACCTTCACAATAACTGCTTTCCAACTGTTATGTGACCTTTTACCTACTGACATTGAGACATGCATTTGTTGTAAGAAATTATCTTTAACTACCTAGACTTTCTGTCCTAGAAGGCTATGATGTGTGACCCCCTCAAGAAGAGTACAGGAAAGCCAAAAGCTTGTTCCTTTGTTCAAGGAATTCAAAGCAAGGTGGGGAGGGTGGAAGACAGAGTTGCTGTCCAACTTGGGTAAAAGTTAAAACATCCTAGAATTGAATTTGAAGACATTAACTGTTCAGGCTGTATTGTTGCAATTCTACGGAGGCAGATTAGCATTTGGGGAGTGATTGGCACTTGAAGCAAGCTAGATCAAGTTAGCTTCTTGCACCCTATAAGCGGTTTTTCCTTTTGTTACCTAGTGAGGAAGGAGTCAGCGGTCTGCTCTATAGCTTGTTAGAAATCTCAAGTCCCCCTTGAGACCTTCTGAATCTTCCCTGTGCTGCATGGGCCGACTTCCATGAGGGGTACAGGCTTTGCTATCAGCTAGAACTGGGTTCAGATCTCAGCTTAGCCACTGACTCCTCAGCTACAATGTGACCTTCTGACTGGCTTCCATATACAAAATCGGCTCAGAACCTTATACCTTAGTTTCACATCAGAGGAGTTTTCAAACCCCTGTCAGTCCACACCACACATCAATGAACGTTGGGGAGGTGGGATCCAGATACTGGTACTTACAGGTTTCTGGGTGATTCAATGTGTATCCATGGCTGTGAACCGCAAATGGTGTTAATGGACGAGTATAGCCATCAGAACCAGAAAAGCCTTTCACCTGTCCCTGTACGCAGGTCTCTGCTTCCTAAGCATTGGTTCTTTTGTCTATGAAATGGGCTAGCTGACATATTATTTTTCTTTAAAAACTTCATTTACTTTTCTTCAACACAGGTGTTCTCTGTGTAGCGTTGGCTGTCTTACTTATAGAACTTACTCTATAGACCAAGATGGCCTTGAACTCACAGAGATCCACCTGCCTCTGTTTCCCAACTGCTGGGATTAAAGATGTGCTCCAGCACTGCCTGGCTAAAAAAACTTTTAAATCATGTTTGCCATGTGTGAGTGCCCACCGTCCAGAGGTGCTGGATCCCCTGAGTGTTACAGAAGCTTGTGAGGCATCTGATGTGGGTGTCGGAAACTGGACCCAAATCCTTTGGTAGAGCAATACATTTTTTCTCCAGCTACCAATGTAACTTACAAATGGCTCTGAACACAAAGGAGTTGACTTCTGTGAAGCACTTGGCACAGTGCAAATCCTCAACAAGTGTTATTTATGTAAGACTGAGCATCTGAGAGGTAACTGAGAAGTCAACTATGCAGACAGTATACCATATATACCTGTCAGTCTGTAGCCCTGCCCAACTTTAGGTATCGTAGCTGACTTTCAACTATTTAACCAACAAGATGTTAATACACTTCATCTCAGCTATTTTAAAAGCCCAAGTATTTATTCAAGAGTTTTGGAAGTCTGAGCAGAGGTGTGGACAAGGAAGTGGTGTGGATGAAGTGGGAGCTTCACTACAAATGTCCCCAGTGGTGAGGTAAGCATGGCATAGAAGTGTTTTCCCTTCAACTGGCCTCGTAGTCTTTGGAAGCAGCCCCTGTGCCTCATCTGTCTTAATGTTTCATTCTCCCCACTGAGAGTTGGACGAACTGAAGGAGACAAAATGCCCCAAAGTTTATTTTCACAGCTCTGCAAAGAAGCCCAAAGCCACCGAACTCTGACGACTTACGCAGCTACTTATGTGGCAATGTAATGCCACAACATAAAGTGCAGTGACCCGGTCAGCTGTAAAGGAAATGGCCAAGTAAGTGAAAGGGAACTAGATAGGGTAAAGGAACTTGGGGGAACCGTGCTTTGAACCAGCATTTTCTAAACACTGGGGCTTTAACCTGCCCAGGAGGTAGATAAGCATGTGTCTTTGGTTTGTCCTCAAACTCAACCTCTCACAAGAGGTTAAGGAACACACCCAAGGCTGGAATTGACACTCAGACCTCCAACTTCCTGGCTTTGGAGCTGGGAGCTCAGCCTCCACCTCATTTGTCTATCAGGAAAAACATCTGGGTTATAACACCAGACGATGGGCTACTGAGGGGAAACGGTGGAAGTTAGGTTCTTTAAGGAACTTCAAGCAACACTGCCTAGGGCCCAGCCAGCAGCCCCTCCCATGCCTGAGTCACAGGCTCAAATCTTCACTTTGTCCTGGACATGGCCCTGGAATGACTGTTAGGGAGAGCTCTCTGCTTGGAATGCTGGCCGAGAAGAGAAAGCTAGAGTTTCACACTCTATGCTGACCTCTCTTGGGAAGCTGCTTCAGGTAGAAAAGCCTCCATGCTGGAGTGTGGCTCTCCTGCCACACAAGCAAGTAGGACAGTCAGGAGTGCAAGAAAGGACAGGGGAAGTCATCTCTAAAGTCTAAAAGGTTACATAAAGCGTAATAAAACACAACTGTTTCCTTTAAAATTTTAATGGACAGGAAATGTATAGAATAACTGCCAAGTCACATAAATTAACTTTTTTGTTAATGTCCGTGATCCAGGAAAGTACACGCGAGCGGTATGGGTGTTTTCATCAGCTGTCCTCTGGGCGCCTATGGACCCATCTTTACATGGTCCGGAAAAAAAATCGACCACCGTGCTTGGCAGGTTTCAGATCCCCTTCTATCACAGGGTTGGGCTCCGGCCTTGATCTTGAGTGGTAAGGGTTCTCTGGTAAAGGGCGCTCCGTTTTCACTTTGGTAACCTGGAAGGGCGCAGAAGGAGGCAGGGTTCAATGGAACTGCAGCAGTAGTAACCCTGAACCCTCTGAGGCCCCATTGCTCCTGTTGCCCCAACTACTCCTCCGCTTCGAACCACAGGCAGATGTGTCTAGCCTCATTTAATCCTTGCATTAACTTCTGGAAGTCCACCTTTTGTCATTCTGCATGGTAGGTGTTGAGGATACAGCAAGAAGAGACAAGCTGAGAAAAGCTGTCCTCTGGGGTTCTCTCACTGGCTAGTGAGCAAGACAGAACTTCTACTGTGCTGTGTGGGGAAGGGCGGACCCTACACAAATCACCCACACTGAAAGCTGGGCCTAGGCTATTTCTGAGGAGAATCAGGAGTCTGCCAGGGAGATTAAGGGGGAAGACAGTGAAAGCAAGAAGACAAAGACAGCAGAGGCAATGTCTACAGAGCTCACCACAACGGCAGAGACCACACCTAAGCAAGTTCTGGTCTTATTAGTGTTGATGTTGAGCGTATTATCCCAGCTCATCCTTACCAGCAGCTCCCACCTGGTGAGGTCCCAGAGGTTCACTAAGGCCACCTTGGTAGGACACAAAGCCAGACCTGTCAGCTTCATGCTTGTAAGTTCCATGCACAGCTAAGGCACCAAGCTGGGTGATACAATGCTGTGCAAAGGTGCTTGGAGTTAACGTGATGGCAACAGGTGCCACTGTTACAGGGATGCGACCGATCACTATCTGCACTGGGAAGCAGGGACGCTAGGCCTGGTGGGGCCCAGAATTAAGAGCTAAACCAACAGTCAGAGGAAACAGAAGGTCCTAAACTGCAGCCAAGAGAGAGGAGAAAAGCACCTACAACTATCCTCCCCAATGATTATCAAAACCTCAACTGAAAAGCAACCAGAAATTCATTTTTAAATTTTGAACTTTGCTGTGGATCTGGGGACTAGACTTGGGCCTTACAAATGCTAGGTAAGTGCTGTACTACTTGGCAATACCTTTAGCCCAGAACTTATCCCTCTGAAAGTTAAGGACACAGGTCCCTACAAGTGGGCCACAGCTACTAAGCATTTTCTGACTTTTACTTCAGTGGTACAAACTCTAAGCCATCTGCATGTATGAGAGGCCAGGCCCATCTGCCTAGATATACCATTCAGAAACATTTCTGTGCCCAGAGTTCCAGGTACACAGTTAATATAACTAACTACCTTATGTCTACGTATTATCTCCAGTTCATAGGACAGTGACTGGGTCACCTAAGATGACATCAGAGCTGGAGCTGGAACCCAAGGCCTGAGTGCATGTCCCTGTCCCCTGCTCTAACTGCAGGTCACAAATGAAGAGTTCCTTGCTGCCTGACAGAGTAATTCCAAATGCTCACTGGAGATATTCATGAAATCAATCTAGAAAACTGTCATTCTTTGTTTTTGAAAAATGTTTCTTGAATATAGAGTAACCAGGGACCCACTGAAAGAACAACTGATCGAGGGAAGACTAGCGAAGCAACTTGCTCTAACACCCCAGAAGAGAGGGAGCAGGGCACCTCAGGCCCATCCCTAAAGGAAAGGCCTGAGGCATACTTGATGATAAAACTGCCGTGTGTAAAAGGGGATTCCTGGGAGGAACTAGGATATGAAGTGCCTCCCCCCAACTTGCTTTTTATGGTCAGGTTATCATTATGAGTAGGAGATAGTTCTGCCTAGGAAAGGGTGTGACATCCAGACTGGGGCCCAACTTGGTCTTTGGAGGAAGAGACAAGTGGACCAGACAGAATGCCAAAGAGAATGAAGCTATAGTTTAGGTTTCCCATGGCTGGTTAATGGCCTTTCTGGAGACTGGACAATGGATTGGAGTGCAATACATGTCAAGAAATACATTTTTGCAGCAATTAGATAACTTTATTTTGGGGTAAAAAATGTTAATATAAAGACTCAAGAATAAATACACTGGTTTAATAGCCTGACTAACAGCTTCCCCTGTGGTGAAGAGGAAAGAAGAAAAGGTAGTTTTACTGGTTAAGTGTGTAAGTCTTACCACTTTCCAACTCTGATTGGCCATTACTAAAGTTACTTTCTCAGTTTAGCTAAGAATGTATCTGAAGTAAAGCTAAGTATGTCAGACTAAAAAAAAACACTAGGCTACCCATCTATTTGTGACAACTATTTGTGGCGCTGGCCCCAGAGGGATGAGAACTAAGATGGATAGCCTGTGTGCCTAGCGCTAGGCAGAGGCTCACACAGGCTCTCGGGGATAGTAGACAGGGTGGACAGGGAGCTGGGAAGTTTGAGATTCCACAGGAGATTGTGGAAACAAGATTCAGTCCTATTCTTCCATCCAACCTTGCCCTTCCCGCCAAGCTCTGCTGCCTGGCTCTAAGGAGTGGAGGCCCTGAGTTAAAGCAGCAGGAATGTAGGCCACTGTGGGTAGGACGGGAGCAGGCGCAGCTGCACATCACAACAGCTCGGGAGCACGTGGGAGTCTCTACACGTCTTTAGAGTTTCAATAATGAATCTTTCTTGCCCACACAGATCACTCCTACAGTGAAGACCTTCAATTTCACAGGATGAACTATCTTGCAGAAGCAGCTCAGGAAGAGCTCTCCAGGAAGGCCACAGCAGTGTGTGTGCGTTTGGGGGCCCAGCACTCAGAATGCTTTTGTGCTAAGTACTCATGAGAGCACAAAGAATAGTGCAGACATCAGGCTTCCATGATGCTCTAGCCAGAGTCATCACCGAAACCACCAACACAGGAGGAAGGGAGGACAGCGCTCTTCAACTATGAGCTTTTCAATTCTTGGTGTTCCAAAAGAATCTGGCACAAGCTGTTCCTATTGCTCCAGTGAATTTGCCAACAGCACCTCACTAGCATGGTGCCTAAGGCACTCTGCTCCCTGTTGGCTAACTAACTTGAAGCAGATGACACACTGGCTTCTGGATGCCAAGTCCGTTATCTGTCTGATAAATGGGGACCACTCACAACCTCTCTATCCTCAGTGACCCCTTCTGCCTTTGTCACAGCCAATCTCCTCTACCCAACCCAGAGGAACCTTACCTTGGACAGCTCCCCAAGGTCTGGCCGGACCCAGCCCAGTTTATCCAGCACACACTGGTCAAACTTGGCCTGCTGTTTGCGGCAGTGACGAAACATCTGCATGTTGGAATAATCAAGGCAAGTCCAGTACTCTGTGAAAGGCTCTGCACAGTGACGCTTGATCTGCCTGGAAAGGAAGGCTGGAGGTTAGGTATTAATAGCTCTTCACACAACAGAGGCAAATTCTAGAAAGTGTAGGGGCCAATAATGACACACCCCCACGGCACCTTCAAGGCCTTCAAGTAAACACTGACCACTAAATGCTGAGACTGCAGGGAAGGAGCCCTTTCCATGCTAGGATGTAACTAATGCAACCACTGTGGAAGGTTGTCAAAAATGAAAACCGGAACACCATGTGACCTAACTACACCATTCGAGGCTGTACCCAAAGGACTTGCTACAACCTACCCCAGACACTAGACCGTGTGCCTGCTGCTGCTCCATTCACAAAATCAAAGGCATGGGACCATCAACAGAACACTGGATAATGAAAATGTGGCATATGTACACAATGGAGTTTTTACTCAGCTTTTATTTATTTATTTTTGGTTTTTCAGGAGAGTCTCATTGTATAGCCCTGGCTGTCCTGGAACTCACTCTGCAGACCAGGCTGCCCTCAGACTCAGAGATCTGTCCACCTCTGCCTCCAGTGTGCTACTATGCCTGGTTTACTCAGCTTCTAAGAAATACAAAACTTGCAGGAAAACAGAACTAGGAAGTGTCATATTAAGCAATGGCACAGTATGAGGCACGAACCACCACCCTCTCTCATATCTCATGTGGTTTTAGACTTTTAATACATGTGTATCTGTGTGTTATAGGATAGCAGGTCCTAAGAGAGGCATAAGAACCAAGGTTGCGAGAGCAGGTACAGACCAGGACAAGAGGCACTGGGGCTCTTGGTCACATGTGACTGGCATGGGAGCACACAAGGCAGAATCACAAAGGAAGAAGAGAAACAACAAAAACAAATTTTGCTTGAAAAATGTCATAATGAAGCCTAACTTTCCATATGCTTTGTAATTAAAAAAGAAAACCCAAAGTTAAGAACCAGTAAGTAAGAAATAAAACAACAATATTTCTCAAGAGCAAACCTTCCTTTATTCATCAAAAATAAAAGCCCATGGCCTAAGCCACTGGCATTTTACTCAGGAGACCTCTCCTGGAGCCTGCTCAGTCTTTACATCTCAGCTCAGCACACTCAGAAAGGAAGGAAGCAGTCAGAACCTGGCATGCTGACAGGCCAGGGGTGACAGACCTTCAAACACGAGCACATTAACTAACTGGAAGGAGGTAGTGCTGGCTAGAAACAGTACTCACTATGAAGAAGAGCTGGGTGCTTCTAAGAAGCAGGGCAGCAAATAACTCCCTTTGAACCATGGAAGCTGCTGGAGGAAGCTAGGGAGACAGCTAGTGCTTTAAGCACTGTTACTGACACATAAGTAACAGGACTGGAATGGGTATTCCAGAACCCACATAGGTGCCAAGTTGCCCTGGCTGCCTCACTGTAAATTCCATCCTCTGAAGGAGGGGACAGGAGATGCCAAAGCAAGCTCGCCAGTGAGACTAGCCATAGTGCTAAGCTCCATGTCTGAGTGACATGCCTCAAAGAATAAGGATTCCTGATCTCAGCCTTGAGTTTCTGAATGAATGTGGGCACATGGGCACACCCACACAGACCCATACATACATGTTCGCACAGACATAGGAACAGATACACAAGGAAAACACAGGTCAAGGGAGGCTAGATGTGTGATGGGGAAGCTTTGTTAACCAATTATCTTTAAGAGGTGGGACCAAGTTAGGGTGTGGCTTTCTGGGCCCTGGAGAAAAAAACGGGCACAAGGCCCAGGTGCCCTCTCTCTGTGGTTCCCTTGTAGCACAGCTGAGCTTGGACTTCTCGTTCCTGTTTTGTGAGTTTTCCCCTTATAATAAATAAAAATATAACCATTTTATTGTTTAGCTAACCTGGTTATTTCCCTAATTGAGCTAACTTCTACAGGTGTGGGGCACAGTACTGTAAGCCCAGCATGTGGGAGGTGGAGACAGAAGGATTGGAAGGTCAAGGGTAGCCTTAGTTACAGGGTGAATGTGAGGCCAGCCTGAGCTACATGACTCTATTCCACCCACCCTCCCCTGAGAGAGGGAGGGTAGAGATAAGAAGAGAAGAGAAGAAAAAATGGCTGGAGCAACCCCTTCCCTTTTCATTCAAACCTGTTGGGAATTAAATACAAATTCAAGAAAAATAAAAAATACTACCACCCCTCCCTGGAGCTGAGGACCAAACCTGGTATACTTGCTAGGTAAGCATAAAACAGCACAATTTTATGTAACAGCCATATTTAAGGCAGTTGGAAAAAGACCCAGAATACATTTCTGCCAGCAGAATAAAGACGGAAAATGGTTCCTACCCTAGTCTAGATCCTGAGGGCCCTCAGCACATGGCCATCTTTACGATGTCTCAGGAAGACTTTCAGAGAGTCTATGCATGCAGCAAAAGTCTACCCTCCTGCCACTCACCCAGTTTCCATCTTAGGCCTCCCCAAAGTTACCTAGCACCCTGTGTAACCCCCACCCTCCTCTTCTGTGTTCTCCAGTCTAGCAGGAATCACAGCCCAGCACTGCAGCAGGAGATCCTGCCTGGCCTCTGCTCATCATGCCTTGGTGGTCATCTCCAGCTTACAACAGTCCATCTCTGCATCTCAGGAAAATGGTTTTCCACTATTCTCTTAGAAAATCACTTTTATTCCCCAAAATAAGTAAAGGCGTATTTAACCTTGAAGGCAGTAATATTGACATAAATCCAGGCATCATAAAGCACTATCTCCTATCTATTAAATATTTAAACACTGTGTATAGCACCAGTGCAGAGGGCAGACTAAGTTGACCCTGTTGGGGGATTGTGAACCCCCAGACCCTGAATGTCCTGTGAACCCCTGCCTGCCGGAGTAAGCAACTTGTTTTCCTATGCTTGCAGCTGCTCTGAGCCGAGTTCCTGATGGCAGGGAAGTGGTTTCTAGTGGGGTTGCAGCTGAGAGTTAGGGTGTGGCCATTAGTCAAGTAGACCCTATATAAGCTGTCTTGGAACACAATAAACGGGCATTCTTAGGGCATTCTTGGCACCTGTGTCTGTGTGTGTGTGTGTGTGTTTCAATCTCCAGCCCCTTGCCCAACTCGTGAACAGTAGAGCAGGCATTGCGCTACAGACCTAACCTAGAAAACAGTAAGGCAGGGGCTGGTGAGTTGGTTCATCATGTACAACTGCCTTAAACCCTGATGCCCTGAGTTTAATCATTGGAACTGACATAAAGGTGACAAAAGAAAACCAACTCCACAAAGGTGGCCTCTGATCCCCCACACCTGCACGATGGCATATGGACATGCCCCCTCCACATCAATAAATATATTTTTTTTAAATTAGGGGCTGGAGAGATGACTCCACAGTTGAGATCATTTGCTGCTTTGCCTAGGAATTGATTTGGTTCCCAGTACACACATGGCAGCTAACATCCAGGTCCAGGGGATCTGATACCCTCTCCTGATCCCCCATCCCAAGGTACTAGGCATGTATGAACATGGTGCATAGACACATATCCAGTCAAAATACACAAACACATTTTAAGAAAATTTTTTAATCATTCATGGTTTAAAAAATAGCAATAAAAGTTCAGATGCCAAATATAATTATCAAAACCTTAAAAAAAGTATACCAAGGAATTAAAAAAAAAAACTAGACATAATTGCATACAACTTTAATCCCAGCACTTGGGAGGCAGAAGCAGGTGCTGTGAGTTCAAGGCCAATCCGGTCTACGTAGTGAGTTGCAGGACAGCCAGGCTACCTAGGAAAGCATGTGTCAAAACATAATAAAAATAAAAATAAAAACTAAGGAGAAAGAAAAAGGAAAGAAAGGTTCAACAGTATAGACTGATGCTCAGTAACAAGAGCTGTCAGGTATATTACAGGTCCTCCACTGGTAGACTATGTAGTCACTAAAAACAAGGCTCAAAGGAATGTGCCCAATGATTTCAAGTTTAAAAATATACACATTATAACCACAAAAGTATCCTTGCATGTGGACAGGAACAGCACAGGCAAGAAGGAAGAAAGGGGCCCACTGAGTCATGAGGCGGCAGTCCGCCCCACTCTTCTGTAACACTCCTGCTTTTCCTTTGGGAAACAACTACCCCATCTCTCAGATGCAGGGGGTGAAGGTAAGACTATACCTCACTTTGGGCCTGACCAATCAGAGTACTTACCTCTCAGGGTTCACAGATAAACACACAAAGTCCACAGACAGTAGAATCTGGCTCACTGGCAATGGCACTGCAATGGCACCCTCAGGACTTGCTGAGGAGGGCAGCTTGGAGTGGCTGCTGGCCATTCCAAGGCAATAGCAAAGGGGAAGTCTATTTGAAAATAACGTCAACAGAGAAGTGCTGAGCCAAGAGACTATGCAGAAACGAGAGGAAAAAGGTGTGACAAAGTTCTGCTGTCACTCAGACCCTCGATCTAGTCCTGCCTGACACCAGGACTATTTCTGGACTCCTCAGCCAACCCACTCTAGGTTGTTTCTGTCCTTTTATTACAACAGAATCTCAAACACCTTTCCTGCAGCTGGGTGAGGTGGTGCACACTGCCGGCCCACACTTGGCAGCCGGATCAGGAATGAGTATTCCAGGACTAGACACTGAGTTCCAGGCTGACTTAATCAAACCAAACATTTTTTTTGAGAGAGCATCTCATGTAGCCCAAACTGGCCTCCAACTCCCTGCGTAGCCACGGCTGCTCTTGTCGATCCCCCTGCCTCCAGCTCCTGAATGCTAGGCCTACGAGACCCTAACACCATGCCCAAATAACACTGTTCAGCTAATTACACACCTGGGCTTGTGCTGCGCAGTGTCTGACCTAAAACCAATACTCAATACTTTCCTAACCATCACAACTGTCTGTCAACAAGCATGGGGCTGATGCAGTTGTACAGACCGTTTAAAAACACCTACTGCAATACTGTAGAGAACAGACACTATTTCAGAGCTGAAAACTGAGACTCATGGAGTAATTTGCCTTATAAAAACAAATCCAAAAGAAACAAACAAAATAATTTTGGTCTATCTGATTTCAAAACCTGCACACTTGCACACTTAATTAGCCAGAAGACACGTCATTGAAGACTATTTCAGAAGACCTTGATGTTACAGCTCACCTAGATACTGCCGTCAGGTGAGTCTTACCTGAAGAAGTCCAGGGCACAGCTGTTGACCAGCTTGCCCTCCTGCAGACAGCGCCTGGGGTCCTTCTCCTCCCAGCGGCACAGCATGAACTCCTTATTGGCCTTATCACACTGAGCCCCATAGTGGTGGGCTGCGGCTTTAAGCACAGCTGAGCTGACTTTCACCTGGAAAAGTGACGAGGAGGGAATCACACACCAAGTCAGGTACAACGAAGTGCATTAGGCTCTTGCATGTGTCTTACTGGGCTGATAGAACCAGCCCCGTTTTCTCTTAAAGTGAAGATGGTGACCCTCACAGAATCTTGCTTAAATAACTCTGTCAACATTGCTAAGGTTCCTCTCCAGGAATGAAATGAATCATATAAGGACATCTGAAACTCCCAGAGGGCTGGGAAATCAGAGGAAGCAAGAAAAAGGAAGAGCTCAGAGTCTGGCAATTACTAAGAATAAAGTCCTGGAAGAGGCCCACACTAATGCTACCTCTAGCACTGTGACCACGCTAGACTTCCCTGCTTGCCTTCAGCACTGTCTTGAGAAGCATTGCAGACCAGCTGCAGGTAGCTCACGCGGATCGGCAGGCAGAGTCGCAGCCCAGCTTCCTACTCTAAGTCTCAGCCTAGGCTGAAGCCACAGTGCTACAGCTACCTGAACCGACAGAGCTCTCTGCCATCTGGGAGATCTCATCTTCATTTTTCCTTTTCAGTGATTTTGGCTACTCTGTTTCTCTTCTAATATTTCTATCTTCCTGCCCTACTAAAGCCTGCAGGCAGACACTGAGCACCAACTAAAGAGCAGGGTGGGGTACTGACTCCTGGCATCTGGGGTGGGAGGTTTCAGGGCCAGTCTTTCTGATCTAACATGCTTTTTGCTTTACTGTTGCCCATTTCCCAACCAGGGAATTCTCGGATTCCTGATCAACTGAGAAATGTAACAAAGAGCAATAGCAGGTTTCCTAAAACTCGGTCAGGAAACTATACTTTAACATACCACTGAATTAGATTTTTAAAAACATTGACGACTTTAACGTGAAAAAGTCTTTAGTCTTAGTTTATGCACTTTATACATATTAATCTACTCCTAAGACTGATGTTGGGGGAGGAAGAGAGAGAGGTTCCCCTCCATTCTACAGAAAGCAGATGAGAGCCAGGAGCCCACCAGCACTGTCCTGTCACGACTAGCAACACAAAGGCCAACTCACATAGAGTGAAGTTTGCCATGCCAACTCTAACAAATTCATACCCCAAATCTGTAAATTTATGTATTTAAATTTGATCTACATTTGCCTATTTTATTACCTATCGCCAGCTGGGAGATAAAAGGTACCCAACCTTTTTGTTTTATTTCTGGTTTTTAGAGACACTTTCAAGTAGCCCAGACTGGCTTTGCACTTGTAGGCCAGGTGGGCCTCCTCCTTTCAATCCTGCCTCAGCCTCCCTAGAGCTGGGATTACAAGTGTGTATTACCATTCTCGCTTCAGAGTCGTGCCCCCAACCCCCACTCCAAGACAGGGTTTCTCTGTGCAGCCCTATCTGTCCTGGAACTTGCCCTCTAGACCAGGCTGGTCTCAAACTCACAGAATTCCACCCGCCTCTGCCTCCCGAGGATTGAAGGCGTGTGCCACCACCGCCTGGCAGCTTTGTTTTTTAAAGGTCACTGCATTTTTACAACTGAGTTTCAGTAGTTTAGAGCACTTGCCTCTCCTCCAGCAGACCTAGGTTCAATTCTCAGCACCCACATGGTGGCTCACAAAAGTTCCAGAGAATTTGATGCCTCTGGAACTCATGGTAACGAGGCATAAATGTGTTACACATACATTCAGGCAAAACACTCATACACATAAAATGAAGTATTTTTAAAAATTTTAAATAAAAAAACTGAGCACCAGGCTGGAGAAATAGCTCAGAGGTTAAGAGCACTGATTGCTCTTCCAAAGGTCCTGAGTTCAATTCCCAGCAACCACGTGTTGGCTCACAACCATCTGTAATGAGATCCCATGGCCTCTTCTAACATTGTATATGTAATAAATAAATAAATCTTAAAAAAAAAACTGAGCATCATTTTACTTGCTTGCCAAATGCCTCAAAAATATCCTTAAATGGCTGATTTGTTTATTTAAATTCTCAAGACAGCAACCCTCCAAAAGCCTGAAGCAATAGTTGCTTTATTATCAAAATGAAAGGACATTCATGCTGTCATACGGAAACAAAGATGAGACACATTTACTGAGCCAATTCCTAAACAGTGAATAAACAGAGGCATCTGAGCTGCCATTCCAGCCATCCTGAGAACCTTCCATCAAGTCTTTGGCGTGACATTACTATCATAGAGAACATGGAGAGCTTGAGATTAACTATCCCCTCACCTATTTCTTCATAGCTGATGAAGCCCAACAGCCACCTCTCAAGTCCATTCAGCATCCTTTGTCCACAGAACACAGAGTCTCAACATCCTTCATCATTCCTCACACAACCACTCTGCACGGCAGGCTTCCACACAGGCAGAATCGCAGCAAAGCCCCCATACCTTCTAGTACTGGAACCTTCCACAAACCACACTCGTACCTCCTTAATGTTTAATTTCTAGCAGGTCTATTTCATATTTGTGCAAAGTGGAGTGTGATGCACTTATTTCCTAGGACCTTGTGAAGATCCAATGAGCTCATGCCTGTAAACATGCTAAGGACATACCTGACACAAATCCATCAGTACCAGCTGTTGCTTAATTTTCACTCAAAACTACAAGACACCAAGGAAGTTGGTGGTGGTGGGTTGTTTTGGTTTTTGGTTTTTCAAGACAGGGTTTCCATGACTGTCCTGGAACTCATTGTGCACACCAGGCTGGCCTTGAACTTGGAGATCCACCTGCCTCTGCCTCCAAATTGCTGGGATTAAAGGAGTGCACCATCACCGTCCGGCTGGGATTTTTAACCCAAAGCTTCTGGATGTTTACCCCCTATAGGGATGTGACATGACTCCTAAGTCATAAAGCCCGAAATGGATTCTATCTGCTCCCCAAAGCCATTGCTGCTGCTCTTTGCCTCCCTGGGTCTGTTGTCATATTCCAAACCTGACCCAGGCTCTTCAGCATTATTGCCTGTTACCTGTCCACTGCTGAGTAAGACTCACTCACAAGAGGTTACCATGGTTACTAATATATTTCTCAGTTATTTTAACAGTCATTGAAACAAGTCTTTCCGAGTTTCTTACTCTTAGATCTAGTTTCTATAAGTCGCTTGAAGTGGCCTTCCAAAAATTTTTATATTACTCTGCTGCTGCAACAACTCAGAAACCAACTCCCCAAAGAAGTCATGCTTAGCAGCAGAGGAAAACCTGAACTTCCTGTTTGCTGTCCAAGGCTTTCTGGGCTCAAACTACCTCTCCAGCCTTCTCACCAGACTTCACAAAAGAGCCTGTGCTCAACACTTCCAGGACCCACTTCCAGTCCCTGCTTCCCCAGCTCCTTTGGTGCTGGACACACTGCTTCCAGGACCCACTTCCCATCCCAGCTTCCCCAGCTCCTTTGGTGCTGGATGCACTGCTTCTAGGACCCACTTCCCGTCCCAGCTTCTCCAGCTCCTTTGGTGCTGGATGCACTGCTTCCAGGACCCACTTCCCATCCCAGCTTCTCCAGCTCCTTTGGTGCTGGATGCACTGCTTCCAGGACCCACTTCCCATCCCAGCTTCCCCAGCTCCTTTGGTGCTGGATGTACTGCTTCCAGGATCCACTTCCCGTCCCAGCCTCCCCAGCTCCTTATTTTATTCACTTCCTTCTTCCACTACTCAGTTTTTCTCTCCATAAAACACTAGACTTCAAATGCTGTGTTTTACAATAAGCTAACATGTGCTTTCTCCATCCTTTTTATGTCCTCATAGAGAGCTGTTCATGGAGAATCACCTCATCCTGCTAGCAAACACTCTTGTTTACAAGTGCTAAAAGTTACTCAAAGTGACCAAGCATTAGGTCTAGAATTCAGAATCAATATCAAATCCTACTTTCTCCTTAACCCAGTCCTGCCTGTCTCTCATATATTTAATCATATGTGTCTTATCTTTTATTACACTTTAGTTATTTGCATGATTATATAAATTAATCATTCTAACTTTAAAGAAAAATGTATTATAAGTTCCTGCATGAAATGTTTGCTGAGTCAATTAAAAATCTAACAAAAAACATGTCAACTCATGTTTAACTAGTTTTAGGATGGGATAAGAATAAAAAGCTGGCTCATGGGAACATCCGTTGTCACTTCTTAGTAAATGTCACTCACACCATGAGTATAGCTAGTAATTTCTTCATCAAAATGACAGCTGCCCCCTTCACAGGTTGATAACAGCATACAGGAAGTGGTGTGGGAAAACACTGGACAGTGTCTTCTGTGGAATTCTCAACATTTAATTTTCAGCCTTGCAGTCTATTTATTTTATCAAGTCCTACCATACAGTCTTCTGCCTTAACACATCCACTCTTTCACATCATCTCACAGGATCAAGTCCAAACTGCTCTGGCCTCGTCAGTGACTTCTCCAGAGGCTTAGCTCACCACTAACACTAGGCTGACATCAAACAGCTCTGGCTTTCTTCACTCTAGAATACTTTATCTCAGAACTTTCCCAGCCCAGGCTTCAGAACAGATCTGCATCCCCGTTCCAACTGTTCCACGCACAGTCTCTGTGACCTTGGGCAGATCACTCCTACTGTCGGGGCCCTACCTCTGTACTACAAGAAAGATGAGTTATATCTTACCTTACTGTGTGTTCCAAGTAATTAGCAACTTGGCCTGGAGAAGTGGCTTGGTCGTGTTTGCCATAATTACAATAACACATCACCTGCACTTCAGTGTTCACACCACCAGCTGCACTGTGCTGTCCAGTCTTTACCTATCTCCTTATTAAACTAGAAACTACCAAAGAAGGGCACTGTCCCTTACTTTCCATTGCATGTGCACATAACAAATATTTAAATGTCTCTAGAAGAAGTAAATGCTTTAAATGTGTCCCGTTACCAAAGACCCTGACCCATGCCAGCCTCACTGTTCAACACGCACGCTGCCTAGACCCCCAGGCCTTTGCACCAAGATTCTGACAGACTCGGTGGAAGGTGAGCACCTGGGAAGGCATACTCGCGTCACGCGGAGGTACAGTAAGGGGCTAGATGATATCAGAGAGTGCCACCCCGATTCACAGGAGGAGAGGCCTGTAGCGGTGGGGGCCTGGGTGTTTGGAGACACGGCGAGATGTGATCTTGCAGGTCACAGAGGCCGGGACCGAGCGCGGGCCAGCTTGGCAGCAGCTGCAACCCCGAGCCTCCCGCCTGCCCTCAGGGCGAGCCTCACCTCCTCCACTTTCAGCTCTTCCACAGTGGGCAGCTCCACTATCCCCGGCATGACGGCGACCCGACCCTGATCAGGTGCCCTCAGCCGCGTAGCCCGTCTCCTTCAATTCCCCTTTGGGTCTCCCAGGTTGCCCTGTACCATTTGCGCATGCGTCTCCAGCGGTGCGCAGGCGCAATACTCCGCCGCTGCCGGAGTAGAGGCGAGTACGTCATTTCAGGAAGTCAAGCGTGGTTGAGGGGCGGGGCTTCGTTTGAACTCCGCCCACACCTCCTGGTTGTCATAGAAACACTGAGGCCGCTAAAGTTGTTTTGTCTCGCTAGACTCTAACCGCTGACATGCAGTACACCGGGAGCAAATATATCGGGTCATACATAAACGGGAGGTAAGGTCCCATTCGTCCGTGTGTCCACTCCCGGGCTGGGGAAAGGCAGCTGCCTTTTGGTCTCTGCCAGGGATTTTAAGCCAAGCATTTTCAAACGCTTGTGCTACTAACATCTCATGTACACATGTCTAATATGCCACATAGGTAAGATTCATTCAGTTTATTGTATGATATGTGTGTGTGTCCCAGCACCCACATGGTGGCTCACGACCATCTGTACCAAAGTTCCTCTTCTGGCCTCTGTGGGTACCACAGCACATGGTGCACATACATACATGCAGGCAAAAGACTCACACACATTTAAAAAATAAATTTTTTAAAAAGTGACTTTTTAAAAAAGGAAAACAGGAGCCTGGATTACAAGAGCTGGTTCCAGGACAGCTGGGGTTCTTACACAGAGAAACCCTGTCTCAAAAAAAAAAAATGGAAAATAGAAAATGCTATTCAGCAAATGCTGATTGTAATCCCTACCCTCAAAGAACTCATGTAGACATGAGAGCAAGTAAGTTTGACACAGTTACAAGTAATCAAGGTCAGCACTGTGGGCATGAGAGGCAGAGGACCCGGGTGACTAGCAGCTTCAGATGAAGAAAGTGGAATATTTTTTAGAGCTGGAGAGCCTGAGGCTGGTGGGAAGTATATTGACAGATAAGTGCTAGTTGTTGGGGTGTAAATCACTTCATGGGGCTGTGGAGATGGAGAGATGAAGGGCCTGATTTGGGAGGGTCTGTGTGCACAGGCTGGAGGAACTGCAGGTGTTTCGAGGCTGTGGGAGCAATGGTCTAGCCAGCCTAGAGAAAGTGGTAATAATACATATGGGTTGCTGACTCAAGTCTTCAATCAGCTTTGCAAGGGAGATGGTAAAGGACACAAGACTCTTGTCTGACTCTTCCGAACGTGGCAAAGATGCTGGGGTACAACACTTCCACAACAGTGATTTAGTTCAGGCTGATCTTGCACATAAATGGTTGAACTTAGGCAAAACAAGCGGCATGCTCACTCTTATGAATACACTGCTAAGAAGTGATGGAGTAAGAATTTCTACCCATTTCTGTGTCTAAACGACATCACTTCTTCCCACCTGGGCTTGCTACAGCAGTTTTGTCAGATGGAGATGAAGGATTGGGTATTCTTGGCACAGAAACTGGGAAACCCACACACATCTTTATGATGTGCTCTGCACGTAAAGTCAGTGAGACAGACAGATGCCAACAGACACCTCTCTGTACTGCACCAGCCACCCCTGCTCGTCCCAAGCAATGTGTTTGCTTGAGATCTTTTTGGTCCTGCTGTAGTCACAGTACTGAAACTCAGACCTGACAGGAGCCTCTCAATTGTCCACAACCCACAAGAAGATAGTCGTTGATTTGCTGGCTATTCTTTTCATAATTCTGCCATGTACTCTGCCTGAATCTTGGTTTTTAACAACAGGCAACTTAGTCATCCTTGGGGCTGCTTAGATTCCAGCATGTGATGAGAGAAACAGCACTGAGAAAACCCAGCCTTCAGCTGGAGGCAGACCTCGATTTCCTCATCTTCAGAAGGGGGAGCTAATGAACATCCCGGAGGGGGTTCAAAGGGATAAGTAACAGTATGCATACAGATGTTGTTTTCACGGAGAGATAACGGTGGGGGGGAGGAGATTCTTTTCTTTCGTGGTCTGATAGGAGGTCTGATTTATTTTTAGAGTTTAAATGCCTGGAATCACTTCTTATATAGAATAAATTAATATTTGGTGGTGGGAATATAACATTGGACAAGTGCTCTAGAAAAGCTTGACATTTTCTTAAAAAGTAAGACAGGCATTTCACTCCTAGGTATTAGCCTGATAAATGGAAATATATGCCCATATAAAGGCATGCTTGTGAGTACTCCAACAGCTTTATGTAACTGAGACTGTTGGAAACTGAAATCAACCCAAACGTCCACCAACATGTGAATGAGTAAACAATGTGGTATATCCATTCACTGGAAGAGCACAGCAGTGAAAACATGAGTAGATCTCAGAAGAATTATATTGAGTGAAGGAAATCAGAAATCCCCCTCCCAGAAAGGAGCACATAGTATATGATTTTTATATAAAATTATAGGAAATGAAGATAAATTCATAGTCACAGAAAATTGATCAATATTTGCTTAGAGGTGAGGAATGGAAAGAACAAACAAGAAAGATTAAAGAAGAGTATGCAGCAGCTGGGGGTGGGGGATATATTAATTATATTAACTATGATGATGGTTTCCAGGATATGCGTCAAGACTCACAAGCTGTACGCTTTAAGTATGTGTATAGTTTTGCATATCAATTATGCTTCATAAATAAAACTGTTTTAACATTAAAATTCATGATTTCCTTGTACCATATCTAAATATAAAAATAAAAAGTTCGGTATAGTGGCTTATACCTATAATCTCAGCATTCAGAGGCTGAGGCAGAAGGATTAACATGGCTTAAAGGCCAATCTGATCTACATGAGTTCCAGGTCAGCATCGGCTAGAGAGTGAATCCCTGTTGCTAAATAAATAAATAAATAAAATGTAGGGCCTCTCTGACCTCATGGTCATGATTTCCCTGGAAGTACTGCACAGTTGAATTCTAGATGATTCTACTTCAGAACACAGAGAAGAAAGACCTTCTACATTTTATATCAGCCACTATGCCTCATAGTGATTCCCATTTGACAAATGATAAAGGTAAGATAAGGTGCAGAGTGATTTCTGTAGCTGGCCCAAGCTAACATTTGACAGAACAAGGATTTGCTTAGTAGGCAAGACTAACTAAAGACTGAACTGGTCACAGTGGACTCAGAATCAGCTGCCTGAGCCGCTGGTCTCTGCAGTTTCTGCTGTGTAGCTCTGACACAGTCCACAGCCCTCTCTGTACCTAGCAAGGCCAGCAGTGAACAGCATCAACTCCAGGACAGACTGCAGGGGCAGGGAGGATGACGGACCAAAGACTGCACATCTTAAACATTTTTTGTGTGGTTTTGATGAAAACAAAGCCCCACAAAAACTCTGCCAGAATAGTGATGGATGATGACACCTAAGGATGGAGAGAGTGACTGTCTCCCCATGTCCTTACAGGATGGAGGGCAATGCGGAGTACATCCTCCCTACTGATACGAGATATGTTGGGGACATGAAGGACGGCATGTTTCATGGAGAAGGAACTCTGTTCTTTCCTAGTGGGAGCCGATTCGACGCCACCTGGGAGAAAGGATTGGTGGTGAAGGTGACCAGCTGGGACTTGAGGAAGGGTCTCAGGCAGGAAAGCCCCCCCACCTGCCATAGCCCCTTAGCCTCCCTACCTGTTGTTGCCTCTTTCCATTCTCTCCTCTCCCTCTACTCATCCTCCAAGGATTCTAGGATCTTCTCCCTCCATCCTGCTGTGCCATGTACAGTCTGCTCTTTGGCCAATGACTCTCATCTCTGAAATTCATGCTCCTCATTGTGTGTATGTGTGTGTGTGTGTGTGTGTGTGTGTGTGTGTGTGTGTTTTAAGACAAGGTTTCTCTCTGTGTCCCTGGCTGTCCTGGAGCTCACTATATAGACTAGACTGGCCTTGAACTCATGGATCTGCTTGCCTTTGCTTCCCGAGGGCCGGGATTAAGGTGTGCACCACCACTGCCCAGTGCATGCCCTCAGCCTTAAACTAGTGACAGTCAGCGTGGCTATCTACTGCTGCTGTGGCAGATTACCCCTCAGATGGCCATTTTAAGTCAGCCTCCATGTACCTTTGTATGGCTCTGGGGACTAGAAGCCTAAACAGGGCCAGCAGGCAGATTCCAGGAGAGAATCTCTTTCCTCACCTTTTTTTCTACCTTCTAGAAGCTGCCTGCACTTCTCGACTCAGGCCTAGGTATCACTCCAGTCTCTGCTTACAGCTCCAAGTCACTTTTTCTCCCCCTGCTCCTGCCGTCTCGTCCTCTCCCCTGGACCTGTCTACCTCTCTCTTGTAAGGACCCTCACATTGAGCGATTCTAGAAAATGTCTCTTTTAAAAATTATGCAAGGTAACACATTCACAAGTTCCAGCAGGTCTGATCAGCTTTGGGGGTAGGGTGGGACGGCGTAGCTTAGCCGCCCACAATGGTGCTGATTGTAAAGGGAGAATTGTGCATTCTCAGCCATCTCCTGACACACAGCAGACACTTAGTAAATGTCAGCTTTTACTGTCACCACCTCTGCTACATCATCTAATCCAAAGGTTCTGATCTTGGGGTTTATGGTCCACTTGAGGTTTATGGGTAGAACTTAGGGATCAGTGGACCCCTGATTTATACACACACAAAAGCCTCTGTGAATATGGAACTATATTTTCCTGTGGGGAAATAACCTGCACTCATTTGAGTTTCCCTGAGTGTTTGCTGGGCCTGACGCATGACCTAAATAAAGGTTAAGAAATGCTTCTTTTAGAACTTGGGGACTCTAAGCCTCAGGAAGGGGATGTGACTTACCCAAGGTCACACAGTGAACAAACAGTATTGTGGGAATTTCCACCCATGTTTCCTGAGGCCTAGGCTGATGTGCTCTTTACATCCTGAGGTTACCTTTAGCTCTGAAGCAGCAAGAACAGAATGCACATATCTGGACAGGAGGCTCTGGCTTTTCCAGCTACAATAATAATAAAAGGAAAAACAATATGTGCAAGTGTCCATTTGTGGGCATTAGAGCACTCAGAGGAGGGTGATCAGGAGGGCACTGCGGATAGACAGAGTCTGGCTCATGAGATAATGGAAGCTGGGCCACAGTGTATCCTCTGAAAGCTGGAGTCCCAGAGAAAGCCAGAACTGTAGTTCTTGTCCAACTGAAATGCAGAGACTCTGGAGATGCAGAGGTCAGGTGTGCTGATGTCCAAGGCCAAGATGAAATGGGCATCCCAGGACAGCTGAGAGCAAGTGGTCCTTCCTCTGCCCCATCTTCTGATCAGGTCTTTAACAGTGCCCATCTGTATGGGTGAGGGTGATCTTTGTGCTCAATCTGTCAACACAAATGCTAATCTCTTTGGAAAATACACACACCTCCCAGATAAGCTTGGCACATACCTATCTCACCAAATTCTCAGCCACCCCTATTAGAGGGATACTGTCATCCTAATCCTATAAATGAGGAACCTGATCAGAGCCTAGAGTAGGCCACCTGCCCAGCTCCATGCAGTCGCCATGATCTGCATCATACATAGGTTGGGTGCAGTATCTCTATCTCCCCTAATCTTCACAACCATGACCATTGTGACAGCTGTCACTTCATTTCTGAGGCAGTGAAAAGACAACTGTTTCCTTGTCCTGCTTGTCCAAAAAGGCTTTGGTCTCATCTGGTTCCTTCCAGGGCAAGTATACCTTTGCTGATGGGCTGCAGTATGAGGACAGACATTGGCACTACTGCGACAGTTATGACCGGAGATTCCACACTGAAATCTGTTACGGCCTGAAGCCCTCAGGTACACCCACAGTGAGAGGGAGGCTGAAGGCACCTGAAATGAATGCCTGGTCCCCACTGAACTTTCTGAAGGGGAATATGGATGCAGCAGGCCCAAGAGAGCCACAGGACCCAGTCCTCACATCTCAGGCCCCTGGGCTGGCCAAGGGGAGGAGACCAAGGAACTCCACTTCTCTGTGCCTCAGCTTTCCCCATCAAAGTCAGGGAAGCAGTGTTTTCTGCCTTACAAGTCCATTGCCAATAAGAAAATTTGCACCTGGAATGGTGCTTTGCATGCATATCAGGTGCATGGCACATGACAGCTGTCATGCTAAAAAATATGTAAGCATTACAGCACAAGAGGGTGGGAAAGGGGGGCACAGGCCTACGGGACATGTGTTCTATGGGCTGGGTCCTTCCAGTCCCTGTCTTCTCTTAGACTGTTTAGGGTGCCCCATCTGGTCACTCTTCCCCTCCCTGCCTCACAGGGGAGAAAATCAAGAGCATCTCTAAGATGGCAACTCAACTGAGGTTTCAGTCACTGAATGGCTTCAAAGTCACTGGCATGGAAAAGGCATTCAGCAATTATTGCCAATATACATGTACTTTGGTCAGGGTCAAGTATATAATTAGACAACATTCAAGCATTGCTTTTGTGTGATGCAGATATGCAAGCACAGCATGGTGGGCATTCAACTTTCTGCTCAGAGAAAGGGAAATTCAGGACTTAACATTAAAAAGAACATGCCAGCATCCCCCTTTACTCCAGTCATGGCACTCCGAGGCTTAAAATGTCTGTATTCCCCTTCCTTCCTGGGGAGGTACCCCTGACTTAGGGATCAGACTCAGGCCCACTCCTTCCCTCCTGTGTTACTTAGCACCCAGGGCCCAGAGCCTGGCAGCTTCCTAGCTGGCTTGCACTGGGCCTGTTACTCAGCCTCTGATGTGAGTTCCCTCTGCAAGAAGGAGCTACTCTGAGGATTACCTGAGAGGGGGAGCCAAATGTCTAGTACACAAGAAACAGTGAATGGTACCACTGATGTGGGATTCCCTGTTGTAAGTGGAGGAGAGGTGTGGGTTGTATTCCCAGTCCCCAGCTCCCAGTCCCCAGCCACTGGCCCACTCAGCCGCTGGTTGCTTGCTTATGCCCGAAATAATCACATGACAATTATATTCATTTAAACTCTGCCTGCCCCATCATCACCAGCCTCTTCTTGGCTAGTCCTCACATCATAAACTAACACATTCCTAATAATCCGTGTGTCACCACGAGGTAGTGACTTACCAGAAAAGTCTAACCTGCATTCATCTGCGGTGGGGGCCTCATGGCAACTGTCCACTTCCTTCTCTCTTCCTGGAACTTTCATTCTGTCTACTCCGCCCACCTAAGGGCTGTGTCCTATCTTATAGGCCAGGCATCCTTTTTATTTAACCAATCAAAGCACAGAAATACAGAAGAACCCTCCTACTCCAATTTCCCCTCTGTATGCTGTGAACCATTGGTTAATGAATAAAGCTGCTTTGGCATGTGTCAGGGCAGGATAGAGCTAGGCAGGGAAACTAAACTGAATGCTGAGAAAAAGAAGACAGAGTCAGAGAGACGCCATGTATCTGCTGAAGGAGATAGATGCCCACAAACCTTACTAGTAAACCATGAGCCTCATGGTAAAATACAAAATAATAGAAATGGGTTAATTTAAGATATAAGAGCTAGCTAGCAATATGCTGACGTGATTGGCCAAGCAGTGTTGTAATTAATACAGTTTCTGTGTGATTATTTCGGGTCTGGGTGGCTGGGAACAAACAAGCAGCCTCCGCCTACAGTACCACTGTGGCTATTTTGGAGAAAGTCCAGGTGTGGACCTCTGTTTGCCCTTTTCTGGTGACCTCCCTCATCTAGGTTCTGTTCTCATGTTTCCTGGAGTATGGCCACACCTGTGGCCTCTGTCCTACATATGGCCAAGGATTCACACCTGTGGCCTCTGTCCTGCATATGATCAAGGGTTCAAACCTATGGCCTCTGTCCTGAGTGTGATTAAGGGTTCACACCTGTGACTTCTGTCCTGAGTGTGACCAAGGGTTCATACCTGTGGCCTCTGTCCTGAATGTAGTCAAGGGTTCACACCTGTGGCCTCTGTACTGCATGTGACCAAGGGCTCATACCTGTGGCCTCTGTCTTATCTTAAATGTGACCAAGGGCTCACACCTGTGGCTTCTGTCCTGCGTGTGACCAAGGGCTCACACCTGTGGCTTCTGTCCTGCGTGTGACCAAGGGCTCACACCTGTGGCTTCTGTCCTGCGTGTGACCAAGGGCTCACACCTGTGGCTTCTGTCCTGCGTGTGACCAAGGGCTCACACCTGTGGCTTCTGTCCTGCGTGTGACCAAGGGCTCACACCTGTGGCTTCTGTCCTGAGTGTGACCAATGGTTCATACCTGTGGCCTCTGCCCACATACTGGCTACCCCTCTTTTGAATCTACTCTCCTGACAATCTCTGACTCACCCTCTGAGTTTCTCTGACTTCAGAACTTCATCATGGTGGCCCAAGAAATGGATGAGGGTGATATCAGAGAAGGCAAGGGTCCAGCTCCCAAGGCCCTGCTCATTGCCCCTTTTTCAAATGCTCCCTGGGCCCTGTTCCTGATGACTTTGCTCCTGGCCCCGCAAAAGCAGCCTTTGGTCCCACAGCCACATAAACAACCCCAGCGCGGGGTAAGGTGGGGTGGTGCACGTGACCTTGGTGATATACTAACCCTCCTTTGTGTCTCCTTAAGGTATCTCTCAGCTCACCAACATGGACCCACCTAGAAAAATCCCCCTTGGCTGCTATGACTGTGGAGATGGCTTCTATGACCCCAGAACCAGAATCATCAAGGATTACCGGAACCGCTTTCTGAGAAATGCAGGTAGGTGTATGCTGACACTGCGGACATGCTTTCTCTTCACCTACAGGGATAACCGCACACATGTGCATGCTTGTGTGTGAATATATTAAGAAAGAGATGAATATGGTCATCTGGATGTCTCCTTGACCTCAAAGCTGGCAGGTCTGCATGTGGCCACAGAATGAAAGCAAGGACATTCCGAGTTTGACTGTGAGAGCACAGAAGTGTGTGCTGGGAGAGTAAAGCACTTCCTTCTGTGTGCATCCCTTCATCTAGCATTAGTAGACTCCTGCCATGTTCTAGATGACATGCTTGACACTGGGTATAGCAGAGAGAAGCTACATCCTGGCCCCTTCCTGATGGAGCTGATGCTCCCATAGGCAGTACAGAAAACTACGAATAACTGATTGCATCATGGAGCAGGCCATCAAAAGGAAGACATGGCCCTAGAAGTGGAAGGGTGGGGCACCATGAAGGAGTAGTTTAGGGTCCCTAGTCCAGAATCAAGGTAGCAGAGGTTTTGAGAAGGACATAGCATCTCAATTGGCACCTAGGAATTGACCTTGGACATGGGAAAGGAGCTTGCCAATCAGTGAGAAAGCACGGGCATGGCCAACGTGTGAAGGCTGGCTAGCTGACTCGCCCCTTGGCTAGCTGGCATATCCAGAACTTCATTTTAGTGAGAGACCCCAAGGCTGATAAGACTTCACCATGGCCTAACTCTCAGGAAGCAGTGTACAAATAAAAATATGAATGTTTCGTATAATTCATGGGGTCACAGTTGCCTTCCTGGGGTCAGAGTCCCACTACGGTACCGATAGCTATGGTCCTTCTCAAAGACGCACACACATCTGTAGACATGTGCATGTGCACTCACGTGCACACACACACACACACACAGAGAGAGAGAGAGAGAGAGAGAGAGAGAGAGAGAAGGAGGGATATATAGTATATACTTTTAAGGGATTTACAGTTTGTGGAGAAGCTCTCTGTGGTGAGGAAATATCAAGTGGAACAAAATGGCCCCACGGCAGTGAACATCATTCCCTTCCCACAGGGATGTCACTCAGTCAGTGGGGATGCAGAATGTTGCCAATAGGGCTGGCATGAGAGCCAGGGAAGCATCTGCTGATCCCAAGGCTGGAATCCAGAACTGCTTTGAAAAGAGCATGCAGAATGCTGAGATCCAGGTGCCCAGTGACACCCCTTCTTGTGGGGACACTGTGCCTCAGGACCAAGTGAGCTGCAGAAAGCTACCTCAGCCAGTGCTAAACAGGGTGACTTCCCAAAGGGCCTATCAAATGCTGGTATCCCTCCCACATTTATTTCAACTGTAAATGCCTATTTCTGTTACCATTTGCTTAATGGTCATAGGGTCCATGTGAAAGGAATTCTCACCTCCACTTGCATTCACGACTTGTCAAGAAAATAGGAAGAAGTGGCTATCGGGAGCTTGGAAGCTCAAAGACCCTGGACCCATGTTCAACTAATATTAATTTCTAATCAGTCCTGCCTAAAGAACCTATAACCAGCCAGCCACTGTCAATAGTCCTTCTATGAAACAATCTGGGGGAAGTGAAAGCTTATATAGGGGAGCACAAGGAAAGACCAATGCTGTGGGCACAGAAGACTACACACAGAAGCACGGGCGAGATCTTTGACTGATCATGAAGCTGAACGTAACATTTATAAGCTCTTTCTTCCACTTCACACCATGTCCTGTTAGCCTCCAGCTTTATATTTCCTCTGGTCTAGCTTTTGTGTTTATTTGTTTAAACTGTCATTCAAAGGGTCTGAATCCTGACAAGACCTGCCAAAAAGTCCAAACAGAAACACTCTGGCTGTTCAGTTGGTTGGTTCTATTTTTGTTAAGTTTCTACCAGCAGTGGAAGTGTTAAGGAGTATGGGGAACCCCTGGGTTCTATGTAGTGGTTCCTTTATCCAAATGTATAACAGCAACCCAGTTAGCCTGCAACCAGTGATAGTCACTCCAGCCTGTCTAGTGCTCTCCTCCATGTTAAACTCTGTTGTGAATCTTTCTCTGTCCTGCCAGCAAGCTCCCAAATAACCACACGGAGACTTATTATTAATTGTGAAAACTCAGCCAATAGCTTAGGCTTTCTTCTAACTAGCTGTTACAACTTAAATTAACCCATTTATATTTATCTTTGTGCTGCCATGTAGCTCATGACTTTTACCTCATCGCCTACATGTCATGCTTTCTCCTTGTCTACACAAGACTCTGCCTTTCTTCTTTCCAGTATTTTCTGTGCCTAAAAGTCCTGCCTAGCTATTGGTCATTCAGCTCTGTATTAAACCAACCAGAGTGACACATCTTCACAGTGTACAAAAAGATCATTCCATTGCAAAGCTCATTGGAGCCACACTGCATCACCTGACAGGACTACCCCCTTGAAAACTGAGACCTGTAAACCAGTGAAGTTTGAAGCTGCAGGGCAAACATTCTTCCTAAAGCCTCAGTCAGTGCACCAGGCATGCCTTGGCTATGAACACAGGGTTAGCATGCAGTGGATGCTCATTAAATAGGTATGAAGCAGGGCCGGGTGTATCTCAAGGTAGAGAGCATTTGTCTAGTATGCATGTGGCCTTCATTTCAATCCTGAGGGCAACAAAAAAAAAGTAAGGATATGTAAACCAGATAAATCAAGGAATGAATGTGAACTATGGACCTCTACCCTGGGGGTGAGGGCAGAGGAATATATTTCTTGCATGTCTCGAATGTGTTTGACTATGAAATTTTCTGGGAAGTGGAGCAGTGGGGGCATTTTGCAGAAGTAGGGCAGTATGAAGTCTATTCTGGAACATTCCAGAGTGTGGTGTGTTCGTTAAATCTTTCTAGTTAGGGTAGGATGCAAGAGATTCATTTGATGCTTTTAAAGGTTTGAATTATATTCCGGTCCCGGTTTCCCCAGAGTAACATCCTGCTCCAATGAAGAGTCATGACAGACCCAGAAGCACACATTTGCAATATAATGGGCAGGACTTTTGACTAAGTGGGAGATAAAGGAGAGGGAAACATGATACGGAGAACAGGGCTCACAGAGGTAATGGGTCTTAAAGAATGAATGACTGGGGTGTCGCTTAGTTGGTAGAGTGCTTGTCTCATAGGTATGAAGCTACAGCACACATAGCGCAGGCATGGTGGCACATGCCCATAATCCTAGCACCTGCGAGGTGGAAGCAAGACAATACTCACACATAGCAAGTTTGAGGGCAGCCTGGTCAGATGTGTTTAAAACAAAGAAACAATGGATATATACTGATTACACTAGCAGGAGAGTCAGGGAGGGGCACGTTAGGCAGAGAGAATATGTAAAGACACAGAGGCATAAAAGCATCTGTCATGACCGAGTAACCAGAGTGTTCCAGAAGAAGCCATTCTTGGTCGTGTACTTAAACATTTTGGGGCTCTTGGAGGGTGGACACCAATGATTTGCATGGCAGGTATTTATACACTTGTATGTCTAGATCTGGGCTAGGTATGGGGATGGTAGAAGTGCCCCAGAATCTTCTCCAGCGGAGCAGGAAAGACTGCTGAGAAAATAATCCTTATTGTACAGAGTTGCTGCCAGCACACAGGATGGACACCCAACCCTGGAGGCCAGCAGGCCAGGGCGGTTTCACAGAACACCTCTGAAACAAACACAAGAGCAGAGAGACACAGTGGGGCTAGTAAGCGTGCTAAAAAGGTGGGGAACAGCATGAGCAAAGGTTTAGAGTTGGAAGAGAGTGTCTGTCACCTGGGAACTACAGTGACTCAGGCGTACAGTGACAGGAGCATAGTGGGGGTAGGGTAGACAAGGACTAGAGGAAGGGAATGTTTCAGACTGGAAGTGTAGCAACTGATTTGTCCTTTAGAAAGACCCATTACACAGAAAGGAAAGGGCAAAAGAGTTAAGTTTAGATAGGAGATCCTTTTGGTAAGATGCTGAGTGGGGAAGGGCAACTGAAAGGACCATGGTAGGCCCAGGCTGGTGACCCATAAAACCTGGGTTGCAGTTCTGGCCCCAGCTCTCTGAATGTAAGCCACCATGAGGATGCTCTTTACTGCTGAGCCATCTCTCCAGCCCAAGAGATGCCTTTCCTAACTGGGGACTGTGGCACCTGTAGCACTCAATTACTGTGAAAATTAACTTTTCTTTTGAGGCAAAGACTTGCTATGTTGCTCAGACTGGCCTTGAACTCCTGGGTTCATCAAGCACATCTCCTGCTTCAGCCTTCCAAATAGCTAGCATCACAGGCATGCAAGCTGTGCTAGGTGTTTAGTGATAATTTAAATCCACCCTTCTACTCACTAAAAAGGTTTGAAAACCTCCAGCATTCCAGGATATGAGTGGGCGACCTGGGCTCTCCTGAGTTTGGCTTTTAGGCTATGCCAGTTAATTTTCATTATCAACTTGGCAAAATTGAGTCCCCTGGGAAGAGAGTGTCGCTGGGGAACTGTCTAGATAAATTATCCTGTGGGTGTGTCTGTGAGGGGTTATATTAATACTTATTTGAGATAAGATGACCTTTCTTCTGTGGGTGGCACCATTCCCTGGGCAGGGCTGTGTAAGAGTGGAGCAAGCATGCTGAGCACCATGGTGGATGTGACCAGCTCTCTCGGGCTCTTGCCTCCTGACTTCACCTGGACTATAACCCAGACTGTGGGCCATGTGGAGTCTTCCTACCTCAAGTTGCTTTTATCACAGCAGTAGGGAAGGCACAGGCCCTGAGGCACATCAGGAGCGTTTTCTCCCGATGACCACACATGTGACACAGCCCATGTACATATGCCTACTGCACACATGCAATACTCAATGTTTTCTAGTCTGCTCTTTGGTAAGTGCTGGCTGCTCGGCACTATGCTGACTTCACAGCTCTCTCCAAGGACTGCCAGAGGTGGCCTTTCCTGGCTCCACCTGCCTCCCTCTCCTCTAAGGTCACATAGGCTTCCAAGCAGTGCTTAGCCTGTGACAATGAAGTATCTTCGTTTGGGAGCTTATGAGGTCATGGACTGGGTGACTACGTCTGTCATCACTGTTCCTGGCATCTCACAGGTCCCATGAGCCAATCAAGTCTTTGTAAAAGAAAAGACAGGCAGGTAGAGCCCTTCCTCTCATATTTCATATGTTCTCCTTCTGAAATTCAAAGTTCAGTTCTCCTACATAATAGACAACTTGCTATTTTCAATGAAAGCAATCCATTATATTTCTACATGGTGCCAAGGTTTCAAAATCATCTTACTAGCCAACATAGGGTCATAATCTGGGGACTCAGGCCATATCTGATCTGCAGGGTTTAATATTTGAGTTTTGGCTTAGCTGCTCGGTGGGCACACAGTACTCGGGTCCCTGTTGTATAGCTAGTGGCATGAACCATTTCTGTCTGCCTCACAGCTTCTGCTCGTGTGCTGCCTCAAGCCTCATGAAAGCCTCCATACATACGTGTTGGCCTCTGGAATGGAGGTGGGGAGATGTCCTGAGATGAGAATGTCAGGTCTCAGAGTGGCAGGTAGGCTGGAGGCAGCAGAACTATTCCATCTCCCCATCAGTGATCTTTCTATTCCTCCCTGGAGCTTTCTGTCTTAAAACAGTAACTTGTAAGTGATAGCCACTGGACACAGTTATTGTATGCCCCTCTCAGTACAGCAAACACAACAATCCAGGCTTATTTAGGACCTTTTGTCCCATGAGAGGCCTGAGGACTGGGAGAGGTGCTGTAGTGATTAAAGACGCAGGGCATAGAACCCCATCAATGGTAGGCCCCTAGTCTGAGATCACACACAGGTGAGCTGTGTGATCATAGCTCACTTTGTGCTCTAAGAGCCTCAGTTTCCTCATCTATGAAATGGGTATTGTGGTAACATCTCTCTGGAGGATCTATGGGGCAAAGGGAGAATAAGTACATGACTAGGCAGCCCAGCACCTGGTCCCACAGGTGTTCAGTGATTGGCGGCTCGAGGCTGCCATCACTATGATGATTACTGACTCAGGCTGAAGGAAAGAGGAGTGGGGCCCTGGGGCTTATTATGTTTTCTCTGGATGCTAAGGAGCAAAGAAGTCTCTTGGGAGACAAGTGTGATTGGCTATGCTAATTTTGCTGCCTCCTCCCGGTTCAGCTTGGGAAATAGAATGCTGCTGGGAGCTAGGGGTCCAGGTCCTGGTTCACCTTGTTTGAAGGTCTACCTTCCCCACTCCTGTCTACACCATGTTCAAGTCCACCCAGGCTACTATCCATCCATCAGTGAGCAGCGGCACAGACAGCCTTTCCCACTCTCCTGCACCTGCCACGGACCTCCTCATCTCTCAGCACTTAGCACAGGGCCAGGCCACGAGGCCAGCCTGATGTCACTTAAGGATGACTTCACCCGCACACTCCCCTCTCAGGGGGCAAGACTGGCCAGGCCCTGGTCTTTGGACTTCTCTCAGCTCTCATCCTCACCTTATCTCTAACAGGATAACTCGTGTGACCTGTAGTTTACAGTGTGAAGTCAGACAGGTTAGCAAGTTCGTTATGGGAGCCTGGAGAGATGTCTCAGTGGTTAGACCATTTGCTGCTCTTGCAGAGGACCTGTGTTCAAGTCCCAGCACCACATGGTGGCTCACAGCCCTCTCTGTAACTCCAGTTCCAGGAGATCTGACACCCTCTTCTGGCTTGTGTGAGCACCAGGCAGGCATACACATACACATAAAATAAGTCTTTAAAAACAGAATTTGCTTCTGGTTGATCACACAGCTGTTGACAAAGTTAGGCCCAAACCCAAAGCTTGTTTGCTGTAGTTCAGCTGTGGGCACAGTCCCTAAGGGTCGGGCCCCAGGGGGTGTTATCAGGAGGTGGAGCCCTAGGGGAGGTCCTTAGGTCACTTGGGGCATCCTATCGCAAGGGTCTGTGCGACCTGGGTTCCAGTGTCTCCACTTGGCTTCTGGCTTCAGTGCCACAGTCAATCTTTCACATGTCACCCTCCACTGAGATGCCACTTTCACTAGAGGCCCAAAGCAACCAGGCTGCCACACTTGGTCAGGAATCTTTGACAACACAAACTGAATAGACTTTGTCCCTCTGTGCTCACTGCCTGGCTGCTCTGTGACAGTCACAGCACACTGGTTAATACACTAGTCTTTTCTTCTTGTGAATGTGCACTGACTCATTTCATGCACATTGGCCTCTTTAGCCTGGGCATACCTGATTCATGGTTGTTCCTCTACCAAACACAGTCACTGGACCCACCTGGAGCTCAGGAAGGTTCCCAAATGGATGAGAAGGCCCACTCTAGAGTCTTAAGACAAAACCACTACAGTCTCCCAATTAAGTGTAACCTTTTTTGAAAAGTGGTCCTTTCTACACTTTGATCCAATGAGGAAGCATTTGAAGATATTCAGGTTAATTGCCTTTAATACCATGAAAAACCAAGAGATTAACTAATGCTGCCTCTGCCCCCCACATGTGTCGCCCTCACTCTTCTCAGGACCGATTAGCCAAAGTGACATCGGCATTTTGTTCACGCATCTTTTTATTTGTCTGTTGCTCACCTCCATAGTACTAGTAGGAATCATCTTTGAGAGTACTATGCCACTAATCCTTAACTCCCCCTCCCAATTAATGACACCCCATGCGAGTCTCCGCTGAAAGGCACATTATTAATATTCAAGGAAAAACCCTTGTAACCATTTTAACAGATACAACTAACAATGAACTAAATTTGCTTTGTGCAAGACAGAGAGTGAGCATCCCAAATTAGTTTATGTAAAAGCTGAAATCCTTCCCTGAAAGGTCTCAGTACCATCCCCAAAGAATATCCCGATCATCAGCAGTACCATCAAGATTCCCGCCAACATTATCCCCTTTGTTGTCTGCAATGTAGAATCAAGCACATCTGGCAAATGTCCTGGAGCTCACAATCTCTCAAACGGCATCTAATTCCCAATGGTGAAAGAGAACGCCACTGCCTAATCGCGCTTCTCTTCAAAATAGCACCGACTTTTCTTCAATCAGAAACAATGGCTTGGTTTCATAAAAATATCACACGCTGATGATTATTTGCAGAGAGGCCCTTTTTACGCTTGAACCTGTGGGTCCCAGACAGAATCAAAATTAAGACTATGGACCTCACTTGAATGTGTGTTTGGTTCAGTGGGCAGTGGGAAGAAGAGCTGTGACCTGGCCTGTGCTGTCTGGAGCCTTTGGGAGGAAGAGGAAGATGGTGGTAAGAGCTACCACTGATTGCACATCCACTATCACGTAGGAGGAAGTCCTGCTGTCAGCCATATTTGACAAGCTGAGGCTCAGTGAGTTTAAAGAATCTCCCCCAGGAAATTCAGCACAGATGGGAGTCATATTCAGGCTCGTCTGCATGCCAGGCCTGTTCACAGGGGATGGGCAACCACCCTAGGCACCTCTAGAATATGTCAGCTGCAGACTGTACACCTGAAAATGGAAGGCCAGTTTAGTCTTCAGAAGTTTAAATATCCCAGATGCTCAACAGAAGGGAACCAAGGGGCATATGGGATGTGGGATGTTATGGCAGTTATGAGCACCCCTGCTGCATCCCAGGGATAGGCCTCCACCTCCCGTGACACCAGCAGCCTTGATAAGTAGCTCTCCTGATCATTCCCACTTCACAGACGGTGAGATGGAGATGTGGTCATTCAAAGTCAGCAGAGCTGGAATTAAACCCAGGGCCAGCTGACTCCAAAGCTAAACAGCGATGGCGTTGGGGCTGGCTCTGAGTGAGAAGGTGGGGTTTGCTGGTGGAGGAACCAACAGCCTTCCCAGTATCTGAGATGGACTGGTCTGAACTACAGATGGCTGCTTTGCTAAGATGGGTTCTCTGCTTACTTTATGCTCAAAATCCAGCCGGAAAGAGAGCCCCCAGGACTATAGAAAGTCAAGACTCCCCTCATCTTGAAGCAGCTGCTTTCCCCAAGATGGCCAGTCCCAGGCCTGACCCTCACACCGTCAACCATGGTCCGTCCAGACAAGGGTAGAACCCTGATTTTCCACTGACAGCTGCAGCTTCTGCCCCAAACCCGGGCTATCTCTCCGTGGAGCCTCCCTGGGGTTTTCTGTAAGTGGGCCAGTGAGGCTCCCGCACAGCCCCTCCCACTGCTAGCTCTCTAGCAAGACAAAAGGCAATTTACCCAAATGTTATAATCACCTGGAGGCTGGCATGCAGGGGCATCCCTGCTTTATCTGTGGCATTGTCAGCAGCACCATAATGAAGGCTTTGTAGAGGGATAATATCACACTTGCAACTGCCAGATAAAATGCCCTTACAGATCACACATCCCTCCTAGCAGACGTGGATATGTGCCGTCAACAGAAGGCATAGGAAGAGACATTAGGGACACTGAAGCCTCTACTGTGCCAGAAACTTAGCCCATCCCTAGCCTTTGAGGAATGCTATTTTCCCTATTTGACAGAGGGGAAACTGAGGCCCAGGGAGTATGTTATTTGCTAACAATTATGCCTCTGTTAAAGGGAAGAGCCAGCATTTGAACCCAGGTCTCTCTGATGACATAGGTAAAGCTATAGGGCCCTCTTCCCAAACAGAAGTTGGCCTACAAAGGGTAAGGCTGGTCCATTTGAAAGCTACCCTTGGGTCCTGTCAAGATCTATGCTTGGTAATGACAGCCTGCCCTGCTTGCTGCCTCTTTCTGACCTACAGAATTGCCCACTGTCACCCTCTTACCTAGCCACTCCAAAAGTCTTGGAAATCCCCTTTCCAACTGCAGGACCATGAACTATGCTAACAATGCTTCCCTGCCCCCATGGCAGCCTCCTGAAGGCATCCATAGCTTCCCCTTCCGCAGCTGGAATCAATTTTTTTTTTGTCTCCTTTAATGGAAGTGAGTGCAAGGCCAGAACCCATGGGCAGAAGCCTCACCTCTCTTCCTCAGTTCAGCTCTGGAAGTCAGGGTACTTAGCTGAAGCCCATACCTAGATCTGAGGACCGCTAGAGCCACGGGTCAACTCTTGGAGATGCCACTGCTAGCTGGGCACCTTTGAGCAGGGTGTTTACCTTCTCTGAAGTGCAGAGCCCTGTGAAAGATGGGAGTAGTAGAGGACCTGTCATACAGAGTTACAGTGAGCATAAAAATGGTGCCGGCAGCCCATGTGGCGGTGCACACCATGATCACGGGAATGGATAGAAAGTCGAAAGCAGGTACATTCTTCACACCACACAGCGAGAGCCAGGGTTCCTTAGCAGGCTACTCTCTGGCCTCCACCCACCTGTTTTTGATACTGCTTTGACCTGCTGTTCCCAGATCTCTCCTTGGTGTTTGGTTTTGGAGCACAGGCCCCTCATCTTCATCATTTCTTATCAACCTTCAGATCCCCTGACACCCGAGACTCAGGTCTTCGCTGTTCTCCTGTGTACAAGAGGGCCTCGTGTGACAGCACAGAATCAGTGCAGGATGGAGAAAAGCACAGACAAAACAGGAAGACACAGGAAGCCCGGGGCCTTCAGGGAGCCTAGTGGTCAAATAAACCACAAATGACATGTGGAAGGCAGTCCAACACACTTCCATGTGGCCTGTGATGTTCATGTTCACATTTAATTTAAAATATTGAGTATGAGATACTTTCTTCCAAAACTAAGAATGCCCTCATTTCTCTGGTACCCAGAGCTGCAATTGCAGTGTGCTGAATGTGTGACTGTGTCCTATGTGGTTGAGGTAATGGCGCAGAAAATGAGGTGCTCAGGTTGACCTTCAAGAACAAGAGATGGGGTTTGTTAAAAGAAAGGGAAGGAACAGTAGGGGTCCTAAGATTTAGCACTATGACCTGCTTGTGTGTTAGAGGCTGGGGGATGTCTAGCAGGGCTTTGATGGGTGTGTCCGAATGGGTTTGAGTTGTGCGTTCAAGACAGAGGATGAAGTGAGTGAACGCTGGTTTGGGTGTTTGGCTTCCGTCCCTCAGACAGTAAGCAGTCAGGGTCAGAGCTGCAGAAGGGCTTCTCAAGAAGTAGGGCACGGCCACACCACAGGCTGCAGGGATAAAGACAGATGAGGCTCTGTCGTTGGTGAGCCTGTAAAGAGGCTTTGGTTCTGAGCCTGAGCCCCCTCCCCTGTGACCCAGAGATGGTAACACTGACCTGCAAAACCAGTGTCGAAGAATAGTTCCCATCCCTCCTGCTTGTCTTGGCCACCCCAGCCTAATCTAGCCTCTGCCAGCTGTACACTGGCTTCCATCATCCACGTAAACCAGAGATCAGGGCAAAAGGAGCAGATGCTGTGAAATCAGGCTGCCAGGGTGACCTTGGCTATGGTACTCAGCTTTTCTGAATTACTATATTCTGCTATTACTATAGCAGGCATCCTGAATGTGGTCAAGAAACACAAACCAATTATTAGTGCTCTAATAGTAAGGGTAGGGAAGCAGGAAGAATAGTGTGGTACCAAGAGTGTGAGTCTCATGCACCCTCCACTCAGCACGCACTTGCTCTGGGGTGGGAGAGAGGCCAGGTGCGCAGTCCCCATTCCTGAATGCCTCCTGTCCCTCACTGGACACAGATAATAGTTCTAGACTAGTATCACTCACAAGCACAAGTCATGTGTGTTTTGCCACCTCAGCAACAGGTTCTCTTCTTTGTTCCAACATGGTCAAAAACTGTGGCACTCAGAGAAGTGTCCTTCTAGCCTAGGGCCTTCCTAAAGAACTTCTAAGTTTCATTTTTTATCTCAGGGCACTTTCCCCCTTACCCAGCAACTGAAGCACTCACAACTTCCACCATAAGCCACACCAGCCAGACTTTCAGAAGCATTCATGAGGTCCACTGAGGGAGGGCATGTGTTCCTGGGGTGCCCAGCACCTGGCCCCAGATAGATTCTGAGATTCCTGAGATTCTTAACTCACCTGTCCCCAATGATAGCTCCTAAGGCACCCAAGCCTTGATGCCTCTATTCCCATCATTTCAATATATTAAAACAAAATACAAGCTCTGTTTACTGTTGGGTCTCTCCAACTCTACTTGGTCCATTATTTGACTGCAGTTCCGTTACACTAGCTCTGATTTCATGGGAGGGGTGTGTATGGCGGAGAATTCTGGCAAAATGAAGAAACAGCCTGCAAAAAGATTTCAAGGATAATAAAATTGTTTTGATTTCTAGAATTAATAACTAATCAAATTTGAATGCACTAATTATAATATTTATTATTTCAGTCTTACCATTTCCTTTTTTATTTCCAAGCCTCTTATATCTGAATGGGCCTTGGCAAGCTTGGGGATGCTGGGTTCTGCAGCTCTGGTTACCAAGGGGTGATGAGGTTTGTCCTAATCCACTCCCAAGAGGATACTTCACTACAAGGAGAGACGAGAGCAGCCTACGGCTTCTCACCTGCCTGCAGCAGGCTCTGCCTGGGCAGGGACTTCTCAGTCACTATTGACAGTACTGAGGTCTTCGCCTCTGGCCACCACCACCAGAAAAGTTCCAAATCTCCTTTTTGTTGGGAGTTGTGAAAGGAGTGCTAGGGCATGGTGGCATTGGTCCACCTCCACTATCTCATGCATTTGTCATTTGTACTGAAGGTGGGGCAGAGCTATGGGGTGGATGCCTGCCATGGGCTGAAACTCTGATTTGGTTTGTAATTCCATCCCCGTCTGGACTCCTGTTGGCATTGACCCCAAGAGTAAAGGGCAGTGTCCTGTGACAGATGCTCTTTGTGTCAGAGCCTGGCCTGGCCCTGGACCTACTGTCAGTCTGGCCTTTTGGATGACCAGGTTGGCAGTGTCTCCCTGTATTTGTGATTCCATACACTCCAACTTCAGATACATACCCACTGCCACACTCAGCCAGCTCCACACAGGGTGCCACACATACACCAGAGTTTCATGCATTACAGTGTGTACCTTCCACCCTCAAACATAACCATTGGCACACGCACAGGCACACAGAGTAGAATGGGCATTTGTTCCCCACACACACTAGCAGCTTCATTGAGCCTCCCACTCTGCCCCAATAGAGTGAAGAAGGAGGTCACTACATCTCCTAAGCCTTCCTTATGGTAAGTGGTGCAGTCCCTTCTCATTGAGGAGGGATGAATGTACACACACGCACGCACACACATACACACGCACACACCACCTCCCACACACCACACACACGGGCACACACATACATATACACACACTCACACACACCCATACCACATGCACGCACATACACATGCCCTCACTCACACACACACACCATACACATGCATGCTCACACACATGCATGCACACACATACAACCACCACCACATCACACATACATGTACACGCACATGAATGCACATTCACACACATATACTCACACACATGCACAAAAATCAGCCTCCCTTAGGCTCTAGCCTGGGCCTCCCTGTGGTCTGCCGCTTTGTTCATTCTGGGTCTCCTCCCTTTCCCAGTCCACACCCCTCCCCTCTCACTAGTGGAATCTGCATAGGAGTGGTGACCACAGGGTTATATAACCCAAAGGTGTGCCAAGAGCCCAGCTTGTGGGTGCCCAGTGACCCCAGTTTACCTGTTTGCCCACCACAGCTCACCTGCCCCAACCTGTCTTCTTAGCTTTGAACAGAACTCATTAGCTGAGCTGTGCCTCTTGATCCTCATGGTGCCAATCCTGAGTAAAGACCTCCTCCCTGTGGTTCCCTCCACCCCATATCTGGCAGGGGCCCAGAAGTCCCAAAGGTACACTGGTGAGTCCCTTAGGGAACACACCCTTGCAATCATCCAGTTTGGGAATTAAAGACCCACTGGAACAATGTCTCAGTGTTCATGGAGCACCCTTCTTCCTGACCAGGCCTCCCCTGCCTTCTATAGGAGGTCTGGTTCAACCGACTTTGCAGATGGGATCATGCCTCAGAAATGGAGAAGGGCTGCTCACCCAGCAAGCAGGTGGCTCTTCATCTGACCCACGTCTGTCTGGCTCAGAAGTCCTACCTTGTAAAGACAACTAACTTCTGGCTTCTCTCTGGGTCTTTGGTATTTCCTGTGCACCAAGAGCTGTCCTAAGCATGTTTCAGACATGACTTCATGGCAAAGTTTCCTGGAAGAGACATTTTTAGAGGGACAAACAGGTCCAGCAAGGTGGAAACCTCTTGCCCATAGTAGTGGCACAGAGCTCCAAAGTCATACTGTGTGTGGGTGCTGTATATATGTGTTTGTGTGAACTTTCTTGTGTGTTGTACACATAGAGGTCAGAGATAACTTCAGTTACCTTCTTCTATTGCTCTTTACCTTGTTAGTTTTGAGGAAGGGTCTCTTATTGAACCTGAAGCTAGTCAGCAAGCTAGTTTCATCTAGATGGCAAAGGCAGCAAGCCTCAGGGATCCACCCATCTACCCTATCCACAGTGAAGTTACACACACAGATGCTGGTGTCTGACCTCACGTCCTCACATTTTTCCCACTGAGCCATCTCTCCAGCCCTCAAAAGCCACACTGTTAACCAGTGTGTAGCCATACTGCCTCCCTCTCTGCTGTTTTCTTGCAGCCGTCTCTTTTCTTGTCTCAGTGTCATGCTAACCTGCAGACTCAACTGCTGTCACCTTCTGTGACCTGTGCACAGCTTGGCAGGCCTGGCCCATATCTGGCCTATGCAGACTTGTCCTTCTCTGTCTTTTCTGGAAGGGAAACCATAGGCCAGTCAGGCTTGGTGTTCTTGCAAGTGGTTAGTCCTTAGGTATGATCCTAGGCCAGGTGGTGAAGTGCCCAACCTATGGCCTCAGGACACAAAAGGCAGCAGCAGCTGGCAGTCCTGGGCCTGTACTTGGCAACTTCCTACTATCTGAGGAGCTCCATTTGCCAAGGAGGGAGGATATTCTTTTCTTTTTTTTTTTTTTTTTTTGATCTCAGTCCCACAGAGTGAATCTATTACTTTTATGTCCCCAAGTTTACATTTCTTTATTCATTTGTTCACCATATAGTTATTAAGTACTTTAAATGTTCTGGGTCTGTGCTAGGCCCCGATGATGTGGCTGCTGTTTGAAGCAACCATGACCTTGGCTTCATTGTCAGGGGAGTCTGGCATCCAGACAGGGCTTGTGAGGGTGGAGTGGAGGTAAGCATGAGGTCCTTTGTGTCCAGACAAGTAAATGCATAGGCCCTTTCCCAATCCCATAGGCTTCACCACTATAGGAATTTAGACTTCTGAGAGAGATCTCAGAGCATCACACCTAGGTCAACAGTTGCTTGTGTTAAAAGGAGTAATTTAATGTCAGGATTTAAAGTATACCACAGCTGGCATGTTCTTGTTTAGGCCTTTTTTGATTCTCTTTTCACTGAAGACAGAACTTAAGTTCTCCTTGTGCATATCAGGCTAGTGCTCTACCACTCAGCTGTATCCTAGTCTGGTGTTTTAGAAGGTCTAGGTGTCCCAGGCTAGCTGGAAACTTCCTTATTCTCTAGCTGCAGACTCCCGAGGCAAATCAGGATGGAAAAGGCTTATTCAGATTCACCTGGCAAAGCATTTACTGGTCACCTGTGTATGCTAGGTGCAGTGGTCCGTGCACCAAGAGCTTAGCTCCAGGCCAATGATTCCCAACCTTCTCAATGCTTGGACCCTCTAGTACAGTCCCTCATGTTATGGTGACTCAACCATAAAGTTATTTTTGTTGCTGCTTCATAAGTGTAATTCTACTACTATTAGGAATCGTAATGCAAATATCTGATATGTAGGGTATCTGATATGCAACCCCCATAGTGGGGTCTCTAATGGGAAGGGAAGCATTATCTAAGAAAGGATTTTAGATATCTGGTGTGAGGGGCCAAGGGAGACAAATGGTGAATGTTTTCACTTGGGCAACTGGCTGTGCTCAGGGGTCTGGCTTCTCTTGGTGAGCATGATATCTGATCAGTAAGGAGCACACTCAGTTTTCATGCATTTGAAAGAAACAGTTGTTTTAGTTGAGAGCAGTTACAGTCACATGCCCAGTGTGAGGATCCTACAGCGATTCTCAGTATGCCACATGCCCACGTCCTCTTATTCATAGCCACTGTTGTGTGACACACTTGGCAAATTAGTACATTTGTACCGATACTAGTGTTGGTGAACTAATTTAACTAAGGTCTAAGGCTTATTCCAATCCCTTTTCTTTCCCTCATGTCCACTCACACATGTAGTTGTATCTTTGTGGGCTCCTCTGAAGTGTGTCAGTTGCTCCAGCATTTCTGTTTTATTTAGTGGGTTTTGTTTGTTTTCAGATGGGGTCTCATTATGCAGCCCTGTCTGGTCTAGAATTCACTAGGAGTCCAGACTAGACTCAGTCTCAGAGATCACCTACCTCTGCTGCCTGAGTGCTGGGAATAAAGGTGTACATTACCATGCCTCACTAGGATTTTTGTTGGTTTGGCTAGGAATTGATCTCAGCAAATAGGCTACCCATAGGTGCTACTTTTCTTGTTTGCGGGGGGCAGTTTTAAGGAACACTGGTTATGTATTTTGTAAAATGTGCCTTGATGCAGAAAGTTTCCAATCAGACTGTGATTGTAGGGTTTGGGAAGGAAGCCCACAAAGGTAAGGGCCATTTCCATCCAAATAGAACCAGGAGACAGGTTCCCTGGAGTTTGCTTGCCACTGTCCTGAACCTTGGTCCTAGCTGAGGTCAGTTTCTTCATTGCAAAGTTACTGTGTGTGTGTGTGTGTGTGTGTGTGTGTGTGTGTGTGTGTGTGTGTGTTTTCTTCTCCCTTCTTTTGGGAGATGGCCACTCTGCAAGGTATCTATTCAGATTTTTGTGTATTTTTGTCATTATTTTATGCTAGAATTTTTACTTTTTAGAAGTATAACATTAGTGTTTTTAGGAACCTAAAAATCTTGTATTTCAATGAACAAAACACATAAAAATCACCAAGACATTATACTGCAGGGCAGGACAAAAAAGGCAAGGATTATTTAAATTTTTTTCTGTAATTAGATCACATTAAGGAAAGATTTGGAGAACACCAAAAAACAGGAAGGAAAATCACACTTCCCAGAGTTCCCCAATTCATTTTATCACTTTTAATTTTTTCGAGCCACAATTTTACATGGAGCAGGGATTTCTGTATAAAAGTTCACGGATTTTTGTTGTGGGGAAGTGTTTTGTTTTGTTGCATCATCTTATTATTCTGGCTTATTATCTCATCAAAAGCATTTCCCCTGTGTTGCCATATCGACTTCACAACTATCTTTTTCGCTGGCTGCTAAATATCCCCGCGCCGTAGCTTACAGTGAGAGCCTGCTGCCTCCTTCGCAAGCCAGAGGGTTGCTGACATGGACAGTATTTAGAAATCATTTGTTAAATGAATGAATAGACAACAAAGTAACCATTCCCTAATTTGGAAATCTACATCGTTTTCTGTTCTCTTGATTCTAAACAGTATGGAGACAACTATTGCATTACTTCCTTAGGATGGTGTCCCAGAGTGGCATCACCAGGACAAGATCCAAAAACTTAGGATGATATTAAATGCACCAAACCAAAAGTCTTCCCCTCCCGCTCCCACTTCCCTTTGCACCACCCACAACTCTGCCAAGGCTGATCATTTACAATTGATTAAAGAGTTCGTGGGGGTGTTTTCCCCATCTTTTTTTGCTTTCTTTCCCTCCTCCTCCCCTCCTGCCAAAAAAGGAGGAAAATTACCCGAGAAGGTGAAGATGTTCTTAGACAATCATATTAACATATTCCAACAATCGCAATTTGCAAAATAGTAATCACTACTCTCGGGCTCCAGGAGGCATTAATCAAAGCTACAGGTTTAATTCCATTTTAAATATTGATGAAATGTGCTCCGGCAGCCTCACCCTGGCGTGGCAGGGCCAGGGGAACCGAGGAGGTGGAGGGAGGGTGGAGGAGCAGCTGCCCTAGGAAAGGCATCTGGGATTCAAATTGGTGGCTGTGCAGCCAGGTAGAGAGTAAACTGAGTAGTGAAGAGGGCTGTTAAGTCCATTGCTGTCAATTTGTAACCATCAGGGAGGGGCCTGAGGACTGGTTCAGCACAATACACCCAGTTTGTCTGGTTTCAGGGGTTACCGCTGAAGAGGCTGCAGCTGCACTGATTCGAATAGCCTGGAGACTTCAGAACTGTAATTATCAACCAGGCTGCTCACAGTGTGGCGAAAGTGGGCTCCACCAGCGGTTAACTCCTTGTGTGCTGACAAATCAGCGTAGCACCCCACCACACACCCTTGGGTTGCCAGCCTTAGCTAGGACATTCAGGCAGCCTGCTAGGGTAAACTGAGGCCCAAGGGCAGAACCTTGGTCATTCTCCCAAGGCAGAACATGTTCTCACTAGCAAGCCTTTTCTCTTGAGTCACATTGAGAAATACTGAAGGTAGGTAGGGGCTAGCGTGAGGGTCACCTACCAGGGGCTAACTCTTGCAGAGGCAACTTTGGCTCTCACATCATCAAATTTGCCCTGAGGTGAGAAGTTAGGCTGCAACCAAGAAGTTAGCCTTACAGCCAAGATGAACTTGGCTGAGATTCCAGAATCTGGGGATCTAACACCTCAGTTCTGGGATATGATCTCCCCAACCCCTGCTGTATTCTTACAGAGACCCAATGAGCTGTAGGGCTTGTGTGACACATTCAGGTATCCACGAACTTTTTCCCAATGTGGGTCTGGTGACCCTAGGGAGTGTCCCTGGGCAAGGGCTGGAAGAGGTTTTTACTATACTTCTGCTTTTCAGCTTTCAGTGAGTCCCCTTGTCCTTAGATTCCAGCATTTGTCACTTGAAGAGGATGGGTAGTACCTTTCTCCTATGGGAGGAAGTGGGTTAAGCAGAGGTAGGGAGAAAATGCCTCTATTTCTGTGGCCCAGAGGAAGCCATCCTGAGGAAAGGGATGGACAGGAAGGATAGGCAGGTGGTGGTAGGGTACAGGTGAGTGAAATGTGTACAGCCCCATGGTGCTCCTCTCAGAACAAAACCCAGGCAAGTTCTCCCATGTATCCACAAAGGCAGAAGTCCCACTCTGCCTGGTGTCCCTGGTTCTGAGAAGCTGGAGGTGACCCTTGGAGAACAGAGTCAGCCATGAGAGCAGCCAGCTACGGAACATGAGGTGGTGGTAACAAGCAAAGAACTAGCTGTGCATTTGGCCACAGGAAAAGTGAAACGGACCCAGCCCGAAAGAAGTCCCACACAATGCGGCTCACAGCACAATGCCATTTCTGTAAATTAAAAACACATTTGCACACAAAACAAGAGAGCATATTTTACAAAGCTGCATGCATTTTTAGGGGTGCATGCCCTGCTATTAGAGTGGGTCCCTGTTGTGCTGGGGGAGGGACTGGGTGTGTTTAAAAGAGAAAGAGGGAAAAAAGGAAAATCAGATAAATTCACAGAGGGTCCCATACAGAAAGGGGGGTACGCTGCTTATGAAATGAAGATTGGTGCTCACTCGATTGTGAAGCTAGGAAAAGCATCAGCCATGGGCTGAGATCCTCCTGGCTCTCCCACATGCTGACCAGGAGGCTGGGCACTGTGGCCAGACCCCTGTGAGCCCCTGCTCATCTGCTTGGCGGTTGGAAAGATGCATGCGATGGATGCATCGGTCTCTGAAAGGATGACACCAGCAGTCCCCTCCGTGTCTCCCACTGTCTCCTAGCACTTTTACCAAAGTCTGGCCCAGTGTGAGCAGGCTTGTATGGTTGTCAGCAGGTGCATGTTTGAGTGAGAGGCTGCCACTCCACCCGACAGGATCAAATCAACTCAGGGTGGCCAAATGCTTTCGGGCTGTCTTCAGCAGCTCCACTCAAACCACACGCTCTTCTCTAACTTAGTGGTCCATTTTGCCAGCCTAGGAGCATTGCTGAGGTAATGCTATAACAGTTAAACAAAGATCAGCTCCAGCCATTCAGAGCTAAACACCTGGGTCAACAGTTGGTGCTGGAAGGCACTCAGGCCCCACCTGGGGGTCTCCCAGGGCCAGGGCCTGAGGCTCCTAGTGAGTACAGGTGTAACTGTCTTCTCTCCCTACAGATGATGATGAACATGAGTGGATCATCAGGACCTGCCGCAAGGGCTGGGCAGAGAAACCCGCACAGAAACCCAAGCTGTGAATACCTCAGCCTCAGCTGCTCCACCAGAGATTCCCTCTGCCCATGCACGGGCTGCCCTTCTAGCTTCGGCTTGAGTTTCAGAATAAAGGTTTCCTGCTTTAGAAGACACCCCATTTCACCTGCTTCAGTATCACCTTGGTAGCACTGGACCCAAGCCCAGACTTGCCTGTCAGAATAATTGGGATATTGCATTCCCAATTACTTCTTATACATGGAACGTTCAAGAACCTTCATCTTCTGACATATTTCTAATTGAATGAGCAGCTAAGGGGGTAAAAACCTCCCTTCTGCAGATGGGGAATCTGTGGCTCAGAGAAATGTGACTGGCTGGTGACTCACTAGGTCTCAGCAGTGGCACCTTCCCCCAGGACCGCCTTTCCCTCTGGGCACTGGATCCACAAGGTGCTTTGGCATCTATACAGGATTCCAATCTCCATTCTGTCACAGCCACCCATCATGCAATTCTGAGCAGGTCAGTTCTTTGAGCCTCAGCTTCCAGCATCTATAAAACAGTTAAAAGAATGCTTAAAACGACAGAGCACCGCCGTGACTCGTGACAGTGCGAGAGGTGACACCTGGCGGGACTCAGTGTTGACCTGAAATAGCAATTTGTGCCACTGTATCGTAGCACTTGGATGAGTAAGGCAGAAGGATCACACACGCAAGAGCCAATATAAAAAAATAGACAGAAAAGTAAATCTGTGTGCTGTGCATATCATCACCCCCAGAGATCAAATTTGTTAGCTCTGTGCAGAAGAGGGAATAGTAAAGGCCCCAAGCATCCTGTATTTTTATATGACTACTCCATGGAGGAGATCCCCTTCGGACCCCAGATTATGATCGCTGGTTTACCCAAGCTACCCTGTGGAGACAGAAGAGAGATCAGGTTAGGGATAGACTGCTGAGATCTGCAGGGGAAAACAAACAAACAAACCCTCAAACTAGGAATTCAGAGAGGACCTTGGGGAGAGCCACCAGCCAAGGGAGGTTTTGGTCCCCTCAGCTAGCTGCACCATGCAGTAGACCTGGGGAAGTCATCTCTTCCTTCTGAGGCTTTTGCTACCCTCTAGAAAACTAATAGGGTGGAGTTCCGTCGGTAGTTCTCAAGCTGGGTCTTCAAAACAGAAGGTACACCTAGCAAAGAAACACATACATACTCGTGTACACAGACAAAGTGTATATTTTCTGTCATATCCAAATAGAATTTAAAACAGACTGGAGAGGCAGAAATAATGTTGGGAGTAGAGGGTTGAGGAGGGCTGAGTTGGAGTAAAGGCCCGAGGAGATGGTTCAGCTGCCACACAGTCATGAGTACCTTGGTTGTGGTCCCTAGGACCCAAGTAAAACACCAGGCACAGTAGTATGTGCCTGTCATTCCAGTGTTGGGGACATGGAGACAGGAGGATCCTGACGCTTGCTGGCCAGCATCTCTAGCCAAATCGATGAGCTCCACATTCAGCAAGAGACCCTGTCTCACAAGGGTTCCAGGAGGTAAGGAAAGCATCCATACCCTATAGGCAGCTTGATTCTCTATGCCTGGGGCTTTGACTTGAACAAGATTTTCCAGAGGAATGAAACTGACAATCACCAGACCACTGTCCAGCATATGTGGTAGTCCTAGAACCTGACAAAGCCATCAGGAGTCAGTCTTGTGCTAAAGCTGGAGCCATCATATTGGATTCTCACCCAGAGGATCCATGTGTCTCTTCTTCCGTGCCCTTCCCAACACTTTCCTGCTTCACCTATTCTGTGTATCTTATTGGATTGGATCCCCTCAGTTCCCCAGCATATGAGAAGAATGTCTGTGGACAGCACTGGTCAGATTGAGGCTTCTCTGAGGCAGAGCAGCACAGGACACAGCAGACAGTTGGTATTCAGAGAGCAGGACAAAGGTCAACAACCAGCCTGGCTTCTCACAAAGCAGTCAATACACGGGATGACACAGTGTTAGAGAAGAAACCCATCCCCGTGCCTCAGCATAGTCCACTGCCGGGCTATGGCACCAGACAGCAGCTCAGACCTAAGTCCTTAACCGAAGAGCAAGAAAGAAATAGAATCCCATCATATTCTGGATTTAAGTGCCAGCACTTCTACTTGCATTAACTTTATTACACAAATAAGACATTTACAAAGCACAACATGAAAGGTATGTAACAAAACAGACATTGGTTTTACAAAAAAAGTGCTTACTATTTTTTCCGTTGGTGTGTTCCCCCCTTATTTGTGTGTATTTAAATAAATAGCCTTGCCGGCCTGTACATTCCCAGGCTGTTCTGAAGAGGGTAGTGGAGACATCTGAACTGCAACATGCTACTGCCACGTGATCCACACAAAGTCAGACCCTGGGGGAAGGCTCAAGGCAGAGTGGGCACAGTGACCTGGGTTCAGCTGGTCACTTCCCACATGGTTGCAATTGGGGTTTTGATCATTAGGAGCAAAATCAGAGGAAAGATCTGGGTTCCCCAAAGCCAGATCAGGCCAGGTTCCTCCTGCTTGAGTCAGTGCCTGGCACAGGCTACTGCCGGAGTTCCAAACTGAACCATGCTCACAGCATTCTGGGAGGTGCTTTCTCTTTGTCTTCAGTCAGCTGATAATTTTGGAAGAGAAACGATGAAAGTTCCCTTCCAGGGTGGCACCCATGCCCAACCCTCCTCCAGGTCCCACAGCAAATAGCACAGTGCTTCTCATCAAGTGCTAATTTCAAGCATGGGGATTCTGAAATAGAGTGCTGTGATAGATTAGCGATGTCTGTCATGGGTGAAGTAAGGACAGCAACTGCATCCATTCTAGAAATTTGCCTTCCCTGTCCTGGAGTCTCCTTCTCAAAGCAAGGAGGAGGACTTTGGTGAAAACATGCTGCTAGCAGCCTCTAGTGAGAAGTGCATCAGGCCACCAAGTGGTTCTATAATTACAGGATAAGTGTGGGACAAATGGGCACCCCCTGAAAACATAAGGGGACCTGTGTACCCTGAGACCTTTATTTGGAATTGGCTTCTTCTCTCAGGAGTGGGTGGAGCTGGCTCTGCTCAGAGTTGGTGGGGAAATTGCAGAGGTGCCGGCTGAAATCCTGGGCTTGGCTACTCACTGAGGCCATGGGCACCTCTCTTCACTCCAGCATGAATCAGAACTAATATTTGGACCACCATTTTGCTGGGTTCTGTTCCTTGGTCTGCATGAATGGTCCCACCCCATCCCCAGAGAAGATTGGCTCAGGCCCTCCTCTCAGGACTGAGAAGTGGTCAACAAAGATCCCTAATGCCTACCCACCCAAACATTCAGCAGTATCATTATGCAGATGATACACCATCCTTGCCTTGACTCCTGCTGGGTAGCTGGTAGGGGAGGGCCCTTCCCCAAGTTTGCTCCTTTCTCTCCATGACACAGTCAGCGCCCCACCAAGTCCAGTGTACCCAGTCCCACTCTTCCAAGCCAATGGGGGGTGTTCTCTGGCACCCACCCCTGCCTGTCCCTCTGCCTCTTCATTTGGGCAGGCCTCCATCTCTGCCCTATTGGGCCTCTCAGGGTTGGTCAGGATCTCTTCTTTTTCTGAGTTAACTTGACATAACCAGACAGATGGAAATGATAAAATTAGAACATAGCTTTCCTTTGGGGACATCCCACAAACACTGTAGAGTTTTCCAGACAAAAGCAACAGAGTATATAATGTTGGGGGTTGTTGGCTATTCAGAATTCAGAGATGGTTCTAAGAAAGTAGTAAATAAAGGCCAATGTGGGGGTAGGGGAAGAAAACCTGTGAAGTAGGAGGCTGTTGGTGACTTGCTATTCAGTTTGCCATTGCTGCTGTGATCAGCTGACGGTAACGATGATTCCTGTTTGATGAGGAAGGACAGGCTGCTTGTCTTCATGCTGATGCCACACTTTAGGAAACCTGCCTTCTCAAAGAGGGTCTCTGCTGCTCCTGGTGGGTTCTGATTCTTGGCAGGGGAGGGAAAGACCGGGCCTGGGTTGGGGTGACCACTGGCAGAGGGCAGGATGGCAGTGGGTGAGAGTGTATGCAGAGGTGGTGGATCCCTGGCCACAGCTGGATGCTGAATCTCAGCGGCTGAGGGGCAGCTGAGCGGTGCCCATGGACAGATGCGCAAGTGCCGGTAGTGTTAATACTGAAAAAGGATGACCTGCAAGAGAAGGGTGACAGCAGTGGCTGAGCTGGTGCGTGTCCCACGAGGCAGCCCAGGGGACCTCAAGGCCTGGAGAACAATGGTGGGACTCCAGAGCTTAGACCTGAGCTTGAGCCCCAGCCCTCAGTTTACTTCCTGTGAGACCTTGGGCTGCTCACTTCCCTCCTCCTAGCCCGTTTCCTCATGTGTAAATCGGGATGGCAAAGTCTCCTGAACAGGAGCATCAGCAGAGAGCCACTGTGTGCTCCATTCTCGACCCCATGAACAAAGCAGCGCAGTCACACAGCATATTGTGGCTGTTCTAGCATTTCCCATTTTATTAATCTCTGACTTGCCCAATTATGAATTGAGCCTTATCATGGGTATATATGTGGAGGTTCAGGCATCCGTATCTCCCATATATAGGGGAGCACTGAAAAGATGTTGATAAGAGCTGCTGAGGACCTTCTGTGCACCAGGCACCTGTGTGGGCTCTTCACACACACTGCCTCTCGTTTCTATGGCATTGTAGGCTGGCAGAAACAGAGCCTCATTTAGCAGAGGCAGAAACTCAAGTTGCAAGAAACTAATTGTACTTCAAGGTCTTCTGGGGAGGAGGTGGCAGATCTGGGACTCTGGGTCACCTGACTTCAGAAGTTCATACTCTATGCTTCACCCAGCCCTGGACACAGCATCCCTCTGGGTCTGAACTTCGGACCCCTGGCTTTGAGCTCCTTTTAGGAAATAACTCTGGTCAGATCTTTCTCTGCAGGTTGCATTCCTTCCACCTGATGGAGGCCAACCAACCCTGACTTCTAAGACCCTATTACATGCTAGAGCTATGGGATCAGGGTATATGACCAAAAAGAAATGTAGTTCTCAGAACTTAATAGGTATGTGGGACCAAATGATGTTGTTGTGGACATAGGAAGCTCCACCGTGCTCCAGTGATCAGGGCTGGCCAAGCCAGCATTAGTCCTTCTTTCTTTTTCTTTCTTTTTTGGCTTTTATTTTTCAAGACAAGGTTTCTCTTTGCAGCCCTGGCTATCCTGGAGCTCTTTCTGTAGACCAGGCTGGTCTTGAATTCACATAGATCCACCTACCTCTGCCTCCCAAGTGCTGGGATTAAAGGCGTGCGCCACCACTGCCTAGCTGCCAGCACTAGTGTGAACAAGTGGACCAGCACCAAGGGGACTCTGAGTATCCTCATATGTTTCCCAGAAGGACTTGGGAGAAAGCTAAAATTGTCGTCTGTCTGTCATGCCCTACCTGTGTAGCCAGCAGACTTCACACACATGCATGAGCAGATGTGGCTAACAGGGGTGCTTAGGAGCTGGCAAGCAGGCCTGACAGCAAGAGGGTAATAGGTCATGAAGGAAGGGCACACACTGTACCACAGAGCTTCTGGCTACAACACTGGGGACACAGCCCAGAGAGAGGGATTCTGGCTCAACAAACAAACCCAGAGGCCAAGAACCTAGAGCCAAAGCTGCCATCACCCAGCCTGGCTCATCTTTCAAACTGAACCGGACACAACCACAGCTCAGCTCAGCATATGAGAAACAAAGGCTTTCCTCTGAGCTCAACCCTGTGCACTGCTGCAGCTCCTGACTCAAGCCCTTCACTCTAGGGACTGGGCCTTTTGTGACACAGCCTCTGCCAGTTCCCCTACCTCCCTGGGCCTCAACCACACTGAACATCGTGGTCCTTCTAGCTCTGTCTTCTCCATGCCTTTGTACCAGCTGTTCTTTTGACATGGATGCCCTTCTCTTCCCTGCCTGTCCCCTTGAGCTTGTCACTCCCTCTTCTGAATCTTCTGGGGTCACGTTTGTCCCCAATTCTGTCTGCTCCATCACCCTACAATGTAACTGTCCAAAACCTATCTATACCACACAGCCCTCGAGGGCAGAGGTTATGTGCTCTCCCCCTGCAGTCCCAGTGTCGAGTCCAGCTTCAAGTCAGCACTCAGGAGGCAGAGTCAAGTGGGTCTCTGTGAGTTAGTTCAAAGCCAGCCTGGTCTATGGAGTGAGTACCAGAACAACAAAGGCTACACAAAGAAACCCTGTCTCAAAAAACAAAAACAAAACGCCAAAAAAAAAAAAAAAGAGAAGGCCATGTCCACACCAAAGTCAGCTGGGAGGTGTCAACCAGTGTGTATAAAGTGCTAACCTCAAGGTTATAAAGCGCTAAGCTCATCAGTCAGCAGCTCTCATCTTCCTGGAGCTTGCTCACCAGAGTCTCATGCAATGCTACTATACCATCCTGCTGGGCCATCTGGACCTCCACCCTCCAGCCCCTGCTCCATGGTGCCCACCTCTTAGGAAGCCCTGTGCACAGCAGGTTTCAGAAAGCAGTGAGGAAGACCTTTCCTAAGGAGTGTTCTCTTCCCCGGGCAGCCCATCAGAATTACGAGCCAGGCATCACTCATGCTGGCCTCCAGTGTTCCTCGTTACCCCTGGCTTGAGGATCAGCACCTTCCCAAGCTGCCTCTGGGATTCCAAGGCACACCAACAGCTTCCACCCTACCCAGTTCCACTGAGGACCACCACCACCCAGATGCCTGGTAAAGTCCAAGGCCCCCACCTAGCATCCTTAGGGCTTTGTTTCTCACCACTTTCCCCTCACTGAGGCTCTGTGCCTGAAATACTGTCTGAGCCTCTGGCTCTCCACGTCTGAAATAAGGAGCTGCTTGGGGATAATGGCTTTGAGGACTAACTATGTGGTATTTCAGAACTGAAGAGATGATGTTCCTACCCACTGCTGGTTACATCTAAAGTAGACCTAGCTACTTTCACCTGTCATGTGGACAAGATTAAACCAAGCCACAAGACTGAGCGACATCTGTACACCCTTTACTAAATTCAGTATTAATCCTGGAGTGACCAAAGCTTCGCTACCACAGAGAAGGCCCTGCCAGTGGACTCTGGGTCACATGTGGGCTTCTCTTCCTGGGACCCACCAGTCCTAGGCAATTAGATACTGCCAACAGACAGAAATGAATAGAAAAAAAGGGATATGAAACGGGAAGTGGATGGTGTAGGACAGAAACCCTCTCCAGAACCTCCAAGCATGAGTAAATTCAAAGTAGGTAAATAAGACGGTTTCGCTGCCAGTGGGTGGGACAGGGTTACAAGGATGACTTCAGAGAAGTCAGGCACATGAAACACACAAGAAGCTGCTCTGATGACTGCCTTGGAGACACACTGGGGGCCTAAGTGATCTGCCACAGCATGGCATGGTACCCATTTAGTGACAAGGAATACTGCCAGAAACCCATTCCCAGCAGGAAGGCTCTGACCCACCAGAAACAACCAGGCTCCATTTACCTTCTCACCCCGGTTGGAGAGCGGCCCATCCATATCGGCTTTGAGGTGGACAGGGGGCGCGGTGTAAGGCAGTCGGCAGTGCACCTGCCCGCACTGTACCTGACCTGTGGACGAGAGGATGCCTTGGAGCCCATTCCCCAGGCACCACACAGGATCCACCTGTTGTGTGCTCAGAAAGCTGAAGCCTGATCATTAACCCAGAGCTCTATCTCTGTGGCTTGCCACCTGGTTGGCTCTGGGAATGATCCCAAACAAGTCGGCTACAATCCTGTGCTACAACCCAGCTCACTGGTAAGTCAACATTCCTAGACAAATGTACCTAGGCCCTCCTGCAAAGAAGGATGTACCCATCTATTTAAGATCCTCACCCACACATTCTGATTTCCAGAGCATCAACAAAGGCAGTTTATAAACTGCCTCCTAGGAGATTCTGTCCTCACTGCTCTGCTTATAACTGCAGCCCAACAAACAGGCCTGTCCATTTTTTTTCTTGACTGCACTTCATTTTTTCTTAACTAGCCATAATCACCCAACTTACATATAATTTCATTGTTTTTTTCATATTGTCTCTTCATCAACTAGAATACAGGCTCCGAGACAGTGGGATTCCCCCATGCACCCCATGCACACCTGATCTTACTGGCTTTCAGATACTTAGGATGAGGCATAGAATATACAAGGCACTCTTTTTTTTTTTGGTTTTCGAGACAAGGTTTCTCTGTAGCTTTGGAGCCTGTCCTGGAACTAGCTCTTGTAAACCAGGCTGGTCTCGAACTCACAGAGATCTGCCTGCCGCTGCCTCCCGAGTGCTGGGATTAAAGGCGTGCGCCACCACCGCCCGGCAAGGCACTCTTTTCTTATTTCAGTTTTATTTTATGCATATGGGTGCCTGGCCTGCATGTATGTCTGTGCACTACTTGCATGTGCTTGTGCCCATGGAGGAACTGGAGTTACAGACAGTACTGAGCTGCTGTGTGAATTTTGGAAATCAAACCCTTATCCTCTTTTTTTTTTTCAAATTATATTTATTTTTATTTTATCTGCATTGGTGTTTTGCCTATAAGTATGTCTGTGTGAGGGTGTCAGATCTTGTAGTTACAGACAGTTGTGAGTTGCCATGTGGGTGCTGGAAAATTGAACTAGGATCTTCTGGAAGATCAGCCAGTGATCTCAAATTCTGAGCCATCTCTCCAGCTGGTACCCTTATCCTCCTAAAGAACAGCCAATACTGTTAACTGCTGAGTGATCTCTCCAATGCCTACAAGGTACTCTTTAAATGTCTGTTGAATGAACTCTTCTGTACCCTATTCCAACATCTAAAACTGTTGAGAAAAGTTTATTAATGGTTCTGTTCCAAATCTCTCACGCATTTCAGCCTGCTTACCACTATAGCTAAGCATTCATTTGCCTGTCTCTTCTCTAGACTGCCCTTGCCTGCTCACAATGAAGCTAAACAGACACTTGCAAGTGATAAGTCAATTGGGCCAAGCTGCTGCGCCTGAGACACCATTCTCTCCTCTGCAGGGTAAGACAATCCTGTTTAATTATTACAAGACATTTCTGAACAACTTCAAATTACTCAAATAACTGTGTCTGTACATTTTCTGGAATCTGATTCCAAAGATTTTTTTTAAATTATTTTAAATTAGATTCGAAGCACTGAATTTAGTTGACTGTAAATGGAAGGGCACCCCGCCCACCCCTGCTTGGGCCCACTTCTAAACCTTATCTAAGTTCACAGTTTTAACATTTTAGAAAACCCAAGACTTCTTGTCTTCAGTTCACGGCAAAGCAAACTGCTAGGTTATCCTTTAGTCATGCAGCAGAAGTGTGCATGTCCTGACTCCAGGGGAAAAGAAAGGATAACAGCCCCTTCTCTAGAATCAAAGACAAATCTAGGCTTGATCAACAGAATACATGAACAGAGTCCTGATCCACTCCCGACAGAAGTCACCTAGACCCATTACCACTCTACACCAAGTGTTAGCTGGCTGCCAAAACCCCTGGTAGCCAGAGAGTCCCTAGTCTTTGGCACCTCCAGCAAGTGTTTAATAGGTGTTATTCAGGCTGGACATTAAGTCATTGTTTAGAAACAAAAGGGAGAAAGTGTCCCTCCTGGTGAGGTTTCAGAAATGGAACTGTCTAGAGACAGTGCCAGCTGGCAGCCTGGCACAGCATACAGGGCTCTGCCCTTGCATCCCAAAGCAGCTGATGCTTAGCCTGTATGTGCTAAATGGGGCCTTCAAGTCAGTTACTCAGTGTTGCTCACAGTTCTGCTTTGAGGGGGGCTATTCTCAGTGTCCCTGTTTTAACGAATGAGGAAACTGGCTAGAATCCAGGAAGCTAAGAAATTTGCCCAGTGTCCCCAAGCTAGGAAGGAGCTACAACTACACCACACTCAGTCATTCGAGTTCCTGGAACTTCACAGTGAGTGGCCCCTTTGGTTTCCTAGTCTGTGTAATGGAATGATGTTCAGAGCCTCGGAAGGCATCGCCTCGGGCACAAGGCAGGTGCTGTGTAAGCAAGAGTTTGATCCTGTCTTTCCCCTTTCAGTTGGAGTTCACAGATGAGAGTATGCGTGTATATGACTTTTTTTTTTTGTGTCATACCCAGCTTGAGGAAACGACCCCAAAGGGAAAGAGACTCTGTAATAAGCACCTGCTCAGTAGCAGATTCACTGACTGCTTGGCTCTCAGAAATCCAGGCCATACCTTCACTCATTCAGGTTCCAGCTTCAAGATCATTTCGCCATGACCCATCCACCCTCTAGGGCTCACCGCCCACCCACATCCTACTCTTACCGTCTCTATGGGGTCCACTTTCCATCATGCTCACATGGACTCCAGGAAGGAGGGAGGGACAGACTGAGGTGGAGGTATTTGTCCCAGGAAAAGTGCAATTCTGACCTATTTACTGACTCTTCTATCTCAGTGCTAAGAACACAGGAGGCACTCAGAGTATACATTTGTTGGATGCCCATGTCATTCAATTCTCAATATCCTCGACAGGCATTATCACTATTCTAGTTCACAGATGAGGAAACGGAAGTGTTGGAGGAGAGTCTGTGACTTGTCCAAAGGCCTCACAGCCCTGGGTGGTCATGCCATCCTGGCCTCTGCTCCCCAAATGCACCCATGCCAGGATGCCCTTTGAGCCAGGGTTTGCCCACTTTGAGTTCCCCATTGTATGTCCCTCAGTAAGTCTAGCCCATCCTTCGGAGCTCAGCTTGCTTAGCGGCAATGCTTCTCTGGCCCCTGCATCCCCACACACTCCCACCTGGCATCTTTCCTATAGGAACCACTGTACACCTGAGTTTTGTCCTAGGCTGTCTTGCCCATCAGAACGCAGGTTCCTGCCCCATCCCACACACATACACAATGGCAGCTAGAGGTTTTACTATTTGTTCCCTCTACCAAGGGCCGGACCCACTAAGGAAGGGCGGGAAATTGACCCCCCCCCTCACATCTTCATCCACTAGTCTTCTTCTGATCCCCCACCCCCACCCCGCATACAAACCGAGAAGCACTTCTCAGCGTCCCCTTCCCTACAGGCCTGGCGGCCCCAGAAAAGGTATCACTTACTCTCGATGTAGCCGTGCAGGGTGACCATTCGCGCCCGCTCGGGGCTGCTGAACGGAGAGTAGTGGATGTCGTCAGACAGGGCGGAGGGGAGGCGGGATGGGGGCGCCCCTGAGGGCGGCACTGGGTGCTGCGGTGTGTGTTTTTTATGACGCGCTCGGCAGTTCTGAAACCACACCTGGAACGACAGCCTCCGTAGTCTCAGCAATCGCGGAAAAGGGTCAGCCGTGCCGCCAGGGGACCTAGGCCACACTGGAGAGGGTCGGCCACGTGCACCCGCGACCCTCCGCCAAGAGCTCCAGCGCTCGCCCCGAGGCCCGCCCCAGACCTGACGGCCGAGACCCCGGAGCCCCACCTGGATGACCCTGCGGCTGAGGCCCGTCATGTCTGCCAGCTTCTGCAGCGTCTGCGCGTCGGGGTTGTTGTCCTGCGCGAACTGAGCCTGCATAACCTGCGGAGCACAAGAGGGCCCTGAGACCTCCGCCCAATCAGAGGCTCGGGGCCCGAGGCCACGCCCCAGGCAGGCCCGCGCGGCCTCCCGCGGGTCCCCGCTCGAGGCCGTGAAGTCACCAGTCCCACACAACCACGCCCACTCCGAGGCCCCGCCCACTCGTCTCTGGGCTAGCTGAAGGGTCGGGGTTACGTACCTGCAATTGCTCTGAAGTGAAAGACGTCCGCGCGCGCTTGGCCGGCTTGGGCTGACTGTCCTGTTCCGAGGGCACTGCCCCCTCCAACGTGAGACCGTTCCCTGGGGGGCGACAGAAGCGGCTGACCCCATCTCTTCTAGTGGCAGCCTGGAAAGGACCGGGTGGGGGGGAGCTTGTCCCTGGAAGGGTCAGGAGCGAGGTGGCTGGGAGCTGGGAACCCAAGGTCATAGTCCCCGAGCCTAGAGCTCCTCTCGATACCATCGCCTTTTTTTTTTTTTTTTTTTTTTAAAAAAAAGAGAGAGGAAACTAAGACTCAGAAAGAAGAAAGCTTCTGTGTGGGAAACCCCAGATTCTCTGTCTCAGATCTGGAGCCTGTCTGACCCTAACGTCCCTCCTAGGTAAGCTGGAGGGAAACCAAGGTGGAGATAAAGACAAAAGCATGCGGTTGTAGAAGCTAACATCCCAATTTCACACAATGGGAGGGGAAAAGGTGGGAAGGTTCCAGTAGTTACAGTGGCCTGCCTCCAAGAGTATCACTATGGTGACTTTTTACCTTCGGTATTTCAGTGCTTTTATTTTTCTTTTCTTTCTTTATTTCATTTATTTATTATTATTATTTGTTTGGAGACAAGAGTTTCTTTGTGTAGCCCTGGCTGACCTGGAACTCTCTCCGTAGATCAGGCTGGCCTCTAACTCATCTAGATCCACCTGCCTCTGCCTCCTGAGTTCTGGGAGTGTGTGCCACCATGCCCAGCAGCAACTTTTGAAGTATTTAAAAGAATTACAATTTACCTTCTCCAAAGGATGGTTTACTAACTAGAATATATCTTAGGTACTGTCTGTTTTATAGAACTTTTGCAACTATGATTGTAAACCAGCAGATATATTTCCATTTTAATACTTTATTTTTCTGAATACAAAAATAATGCACTGTTCTTATGAAAAGCCCAAAACTCTGGCAAGCACTAAGAAGGGGAAAGTTACCAGTGACTCTGCCACTCAGGGATAACCTCTGCTCACAGTTTGTTGTAATATTTTAATGGGGGAAAGAGCTATGCAGAAGGAAAAAAAACTGGAAATGTAAACAGGGAGTTATGACAGCTCAAATTTTTCTTAATCATCTCTCCTCATTTTTCTATAATGAATGTGTGTGTTGTTTTGTTTAAAAGCAATGGCTGATGCTGATGGTCAGTGACCAGAAGCCCCAAGTGTTCAAGTTGTCCCTCATTGGATGTCATCAACAAGACCATGACTAAGGGTGGCCCTGGGTGGTCCAGGAGTGAAAGGAGCCTGTGGTTTACTGATTAACCATGTTGTAGAGGAAGCTCTGACTCCTGAGTTCCCAACCCAGCTCCACTGCCGACTTGTCCAGCACTACAGGAAACTTCAATGTGCCCCAATTTCAATTGCTCCCCATTTAGCTACTGATCATAGCAGGAGAAAGTGATGACCTTGGGTGAGGCCATGGCCAGTAACACACTGTTGGTCCCTGACTAGCCCTCCACTGGTACCCAGACATTGAGGTAGGGAGGTCCATGCTCCTATTTTTTAGATGGGAAAAATGAAACTCACAGAGACAAGCACATCTCAGGAGTCTCCTGGCTGTTGAAGGGGGTTCTAGAGCATAGGGATGAAGTGTCATAATGTAGTGTGCTATATTATGATAGTTAAAAAATTGGGCTTTAGGGCCCTTGCAGACCTCCTAGACAGAAAACCTTTGGTAAGGCACATGCTGCAAATAACCTCAGCCTCTTTCCTAGCTATGAATAGCACAAATCTCTTAAAAGTGTTGTAAGGACTTATACAGCCAGCCACATTGAGAGCAGAACTATGCTGTCTCTGTCCACAGATCCACTAAGGTCCCCCACCTCCCCTTATACATCACCCCAGCCCCCCTCGCATGCTGGAAGATTTTCACCCTGATCCTGAGATATCTGTCTTGGAAAAGGTCATAATGTCAGAGCCAGAGGAGATTCAAGGAACATTCTAGACTATCATCTAGATATTTTGTACAGATGTAGGACAGGAAGAATCCCTTAGAGAAAAAGGAAAACCTTAGCTGTTGGCATTGTATGATGGAGCCCTGTCTCCACAGGTCCCTTTGAAACCTTTATATTCAGAACCCCTGATCCAGGATGAGCCACCCTTAGCCTCTGGCTTGGTGTGACCCATAAGGAAGTGGAAAGGAAGTGGGCTACAACGCATTCCCCGGACTGCCCAGATAGCTGACAGGTGAGGTAGGGTGCTCCACAGGCCAATGAGTTTGTAGGCTCCCGCGTGCATTGCAAGGACCAGTAGAGACCATACAAATGATGGAGCCAGAGCGCATGCTCCATGTGTTGTGTAACCTCCCCGCGCCTGCCCTCCAATCCACTTTCAGATATTTTAAGGACCACTCAGCGGGTACAATTGTGCTGACCATACCTAGGTGCTAGGGATGGTGGGAAAAGGCTGGGACTAGGTGCCGGGTAGGACGGGTTGGATACCATTCTCGGCGGCCCTCTTGAGGTTCTCGATCATGGTGTCGTAATGGATGCGGCAAAGCACCTTCTCCTCAACCAGGCCGAATTCCTCCCCGGTGGACAGCTGGCGCTTGCAGGAGAAGCAGGCGAAGCAGGCCAGGTGGTAGGCATTGCCTCGCGCCCGACGCACCCAGTCACTGGCATAGATTTGTCTGCCACATCGGGCGCACTTGGTTCCAAATCGGCTACAGGACAAAGGGGACAAAGTTCAGAAAGTCTCCCACTCTATCGCTCAGGGCACTCACTACCCTGGGTTCACAAGGCAATTACCCTACACTTGAATCCATTACTCCTGTGCATCCAAGTCCCACCAAGAAGGTGATTGAGAGTGAGATTTTTATTTTCTTTTTGCTTTACTGAATCTTTCAAATATTCTACAACAATCACTTAACATTTGTATATTTGTTCATTATGATATTCCATGAGTGTTAGGAAAACACAACAGTACAAAACAGGGACAGTTTTGAGCATTGCCTGCCTTGCAAGATTCTAATGCTTCACCATAGAGTTTAATCTCAGTTCTCATTTTGCAGAGGAGGAGATCAGGAATCTAGGATCTAGGACAGGCTGAGTCACACATTTCACAAGGACAGGGACCCCAGCAGGCCTGACTCCAAAGAGGAAGCTTTCCTCAGGATACACCTGTATGCACTCACTGACTTTGTGACCCCACAGATCATTGAATTGCTTTTACTTCTTATTTTCCTTGATCTGAGCTATGAAGATGACCATAGCAATGACTGCTACTATTAGTTTAGTGCCTTGCAGTCAACCCAAGCAGTCCTGAACTCTGGAGCCCCTGACATCCTAATACTAATTGGGGGAAAAAAAGTCTAGATCAAATGTTCCCTTGTCCCTTATGTCTTCTTTTCATTCTCATGTCTGTTTGTCCCTTCCCCTTCTTTTTCTGCTATTTGCAAGGGGGCTTTTAGGCTGCTACAACCTGGATCCCAGGCTGGGAGTCCCTTAAAGTTCTACCTCACCGGTGACCTCCTCCAGTGCACACTCTATCCAGGAAGCAGGACCACCAATCACCCAGCCCTCCAGCATGGATATCAGACCCTCACATTCTTACCCGTCCCCACTACTGCCTTTCCTGGCCTGGTCCCCATCAGGCTCCTCTCTCTGCCCCATCTGCACCCTGCTCCTACTTTCCAGGATTGGTGTCAATGTATCATCCACACTGCAGTCTGCAGCTAACATTTTAGCAGAATCCTGTCCCCTGACCCGCTTATAATCTCTGGTGGCTCCATGCTATCAGTAGGGTCTAGTCCAAGATGCTTTGGATTTACAGAACCAGACAGACCACATCCTCCTTCGGGGCCTACCTCTTTCTTAATCTTCAGTATCTCCCACCCTGAACACAAGCCACAGTTGAAGCTTATTTTCAGTCCTTTGTTGTTCTCTCCACCCCCAACATTTTCCCACCCCCAGGCCTTTGCAGGTTATTCCTTCCCTGGCTGTGCCTCCCCAGAGTCTACCACCATTGCTCACACTACCAGCACTGATCACACTGTTCTTTAAGTGTCTGGATCTTTGGCTTGCCCCTTTTGTCATTGGCATTCTTGGAGATGGGTTAAGTATACCCAAAGGATTTGTGTTTTTGTCTCCAAAACTAGCACCTTTCCTCTGGAAAGCACACTCACAGAACTGTGTGTGGATAAACAGCCCAGCACAATTTACTCCAATCACACCATGGTATTGCCTGTTCTGGAAAATTCAAGTTATTGGCTGTTGGAAATGCTGGAATGTATCATATTCATCACCTCGGCCTCTCACAAAACTCCACATTAATCTCTGGTACTAAGGGAGTCCAGGGACCCTGCCCACACCTCTAGGTTTGCACAGGCTGAGCTTCAGCCCTTTGCCTAATCAAACACCAACCCTACCCAAGTAGATGCTTTTCATGACCTCAGAAATCATGGCTTCCCTGTGGGGGAGTCTAGACCAGTTTGTGGTCTCTATTCCTAATCCCTCAGAAAATAGAGACTTTGCCAATATCCCACCCCCAGTCCTGCTGGTGGTAGCCCCAATGAAACCAACTTTCTGGCCACCCGTGGGAGGCAGGCTTTATTGTTTGTACTTTGGGATGATGGAACAACCAGCCTTTCCCAGAGCTTTTGCTTCCTGTTAAGCACCCTCCTCACAGATCAGTACCTTCAGTGCACCCCATCATCTTTGCTGAAACCAGTGAAATACAGACTCCAAAACTCATTTATTACACCTGGAGTCAGAGATTCAAAAACCGTAGTTGACTTACTCCATACAACACAGAGTTCATGGTGGGAGCTGAGGTCCCCTCGAGGTGCTGAAGGACTTAGAACATGCTTAGGAGCAGCAGGAATGGAAATGAGGACACCTGGCATCCCAGAGGAGGACAGTATTGGCCTTGGTTTAATGCTGGCCCACCCCTGAAGTAAATTCTGAGAAGTGCCAAATCGGAGATCAAGGAAAGGACTGGCAATCTGAGCAGCAGCCTTTGGCTATGGTCCTCTGCACCCAGCAAACGCTATCCTGACACTTGACTCCATGGGATCCTGGTCCCAGTCTTCCGGGAATCACCGACTGACTTTGGTGCCTACAGAGATAGGTCATAGTACCCCCATCCCCTCACTCCGGGGGTAAATGCCAGTAACCCACTCGCCAGCAACGTTCACACCCTCTGCACATCACCTCAAATGCTGTCTTCAGCCCTAAACTGAAGCGCCCAATCAACCAAACCATCCTCCTCCAATTAGATCCACGGGGAAATGGTGGCAGTGCTATTGCCAGTGTTTAGATGCATTGTGTCCTGAGATACAAAGTCTCCTCAAGAAAGAGCGAAGGGAAGCTACTATCCAAGTCTGACAAACAGACAAGTTTCTCCCCGGACAGGTCGAGAGAGAATCCAGTTCCGGACAGGCTTCGAGAGAGAATCCAGTTCCGGAAGCAGCGAAAATCAGCGTCGTCAGCGGAGACAACGAAACTTTAATAAAGGGATGCTTGGGAGCTGTGGAGGGAATGCCTAAGGGTTTGGGGGATGATTCTACTAACACCCTCACCCACGCTGTAAGATCTGGATTTTTTTTTTTTTGCGCGTCCCCACCAGGGTCCCAGTGCGGAGAATGATGAGCTTTGAGGATTTGAGGATGGAGAGGTGCCCGACAGAGGCTGCAAATCCTAGCAACCGTTAAAGGAATACCAACAAGCCCTCTCCCCATAGTGGAAAGCAGAAATCTGGTTGGTTTGTAGGCGGAACTGCACCCTTGGCCAGGTCAGACACATTTTCCAATTTTCTAGACCTACTTTACCTGGACACATAGAAGATGCTCGAAATATTTGTTGGGTGAACGAGCCTCTTAAAAACCCGAGCCCTTTGGAATTTCTCCCCTCTCACCCCTGCCTACTAAATTGCTCGTTTCTACGTGGGGAAACGAAGCTCAGGGTGGGGTCTCCTACATTTAAGACGGAAAGAAACTGGAGATCATTTATTTTGGGTTTTAGACATTCAAGACAGAAAGCCATAGATTTCTCGAGGTAAACAGGGAGAACTGGAAGTGAAGCCCTTCTTCCCTCCCTAGCCTTTCTATCAAAACCCTTAAAAAGAAAAGGGTTGTAGAACCAGCAATTAAAAGGTTAAATAGCAGCCTAAGCCTGACTGGAGGTCCTGGCCTGAGGCTCCTTCTTTCCCAGCTCTCTCCATCCGCCCCCCCAACATCTGTCCCCCAACAGCTGGTTGCTGCTGGGCCTCTCTGCACATGGTGAGGGGCTGGAGCCAGGCTCTAGCCTCCCCTGGGACCCTAGCTTTGAGGAAAGGGGCTGAAGTCCAGAGACAGAGCTTGGAGTCAAGGTGGAAAGCCAGGGAAGACTCCCTTCCCCACCCCCAAGAGTTGTAAGCCAAGCAGAGAACAGGAACTTCAGTTAGCCCTGGAACTCTAAAGCTCTCAACCGCATCCCTATAACTCTCTGTTCCCCATTCCCATTGTCAAAGAGAAAAGGGACAAGGGCCAGGGTCCTTGGTCTCAGGAAAGTTGCTAGTTATCAACTTCTGAAAAGATTACTTCTGTTCTGCCCCTCGGGCCATACAAGCATATAGTGAGTGCTCTTTATGTGAATCAGGAAAATTGGATGAGAATCATGGCGATAGCAGAGAGAGGTCTTTGCTGTTCTATGTGCCTTACAATTGTAGAAAGTGGCAGCTGTATCTTGACTGCAAAGAGGCATAGGGACACTTAGAGGAAGAAGTTTTAGAGCCAGGTTGCTATGGTGCTTAATCTGAGCATCACTTATTAGTGAGACTACCTTATCCCTCAGAGCTTTAGTTTCCCCTCTCATAATGTGGAAATGCTAACGGGGTATCATACAGGGTGGATCACATGATTAAATGAGATACAGAATACAGTAGATAAGAGGTTAGGTAGCCTCACTGTGTGCTCCTAATCACTGGGTGACCCTGGGTTTTATTCCTAGCACACAGGTCTTCTTTGCCTCAAATGGGCACAATGTTCTAGGAGACCACAGGAGCTTCGAGGGCAAGCAGACCATGGAGCAACAGCTGCAGGTAGGCACACTGAGCTGCTCTGGGGTGTGTTTGTTGATGACAATGGAAAAATGAATGCTCAAAAAAAGGAACGTGAGACCCCTCCACACACACATACACCAAAATCTTCTTCAGTTCATGTGAGTGCATATGTGTGTGTGTGTGTGTGTGTGTGTGTGTGTAGGGGGAATGGCATGCATGGGGGGGTAGTTTCAAGCCCCCCACCAAAAAAAGTACAGAAATTAAAACAAACCTCACTTCCTCACTTCCTTGTTGGTGATTTTGCGTTTCAGTCACATCTTGCCAAGAGTAGCCCGGAAGTGGAGAATCAAGTTGAACTCACAATGGCTGGTGAGTTCTCTGAAGAAGCTATTGGAAAAACTGAGGCCAAAATCTCCAGAAGCCTGGCCAAGGGCACATAATGGGGGAAACCAACTGTCCCCCACAAGTGAAATAAGTCCAAAGCAGCAGACTCCCCAGTTCCCCCCATGCTTTGCAACTTCCCTCCCTGATGAACTTGGAGTTTCTTCCCAACCTCTATCTAATTTCTGAGCCATCAACACCCACTCTGCCAATGGAGACTGAAGAAAAATCTACAAGATAATGTTAGGGAAGGGGAAGAGAGGAGATAGAATATGGGATAAAATCCTTTTGTGGGGACAAGGTCAGAGGTTAGATGCTCTTGAGAGCCCAAAGTGTCCACTCCTTGGGGTCCTGGGCACACTCTTCCTCATCATTCTCCTCTACCCTCTTGGAAGCTCTTGCCCCCCTTTGGCAGAATACTTCAGTCCACACCCCATCAGCTCCTTGACCCTAGTTCAGGAAACAGAGGCCTGGAGGAGCCTGCCTGGCCTTCTCTTAGCCCCAGTTCTTGAGCGGGAATTGAGCCTCCCACACACCATTATTCAACTCTCTGGGAAGAGTCTATGTTGCTGCTCAAGCAGACAATAGTCCTTGCCTGGTGCTCTCCAGGCCTTTTCTCTCCCTGTCGTGGGTTTTATAAATACTGGGGAGGCTGCCAGAGATGACTTGTGCCTGTATGGAGACTGTCAGGGAGAGGAGGGATCAGAAAATCCACAGCTCTATCCCCACCTTTGGGCAAAGTGGACTTTATTCACACTATTTTTTTTAAAAATATTTTTAATGATTTATTTAACTTTATTTTATGTGCATTGGTGTGAAGGTGTCAGATCTCGTGGAACTACATTTTCAGACAGTTGTGAGCTGCCATGTGGGTGCTGGGAATTGAACCCGGGTCCTCTAGAAGAGCAGTCAGTGCTCTTAACCTCTGAGCGATCTCTCCAGCCCTCATGCTATTTTCTTAACTTAGGATCTGGTTTTGTTTTGAGATCGCCTGTCATTGGAAAAGGGTTATCAGTTAGAACCTCTTCCCAGAAATGGCCCAGCTGGAAAGGCAGGTCCAGCTCTCCTGGCTGCCTGGGGAAATGCCAACACAGGTTCAAGACTGGTACCCAGTCTGCCAACGGCCATAATGGCTATAACTGAAGCATCACTGCCATTTATGAGCCTTTATGAAGACTGCTCCCTCTTGGTGGCCTCCCTGGTTCAGGAATAGCAGAGCAGATATGCTGTGTCTTGCCCAAGGTCATAATTAGCCTCAAGCAGCTCTGTCTCCTGCCTCTGTCAGGTTGGCTGCGCATGCCATCCACCACACCAGTGCAGTGGAACAGGGATTGGTGGGGGCTATAATGATGGAATCAAGAGCCTAGTTTTGGCTAGTCCTTCAAGCTTTTGGAAAGCATGACATCCAAAGAGTCTCAATTCAGCATGGCGATAATGGGAAGGAATTCTGACACAGGATAAGGTTGGTCATCAGAAGAGCCAGAAGAAGGCACCTGTCCAGCCTTATTATATAATGGAAAGCCTAGACACTAGCTTGGTGGGTTCTTTAGCTCCCTGGTAGCTGACTTGTTCAAAGGGATCCCAAACAGTTGTCTCCCCTCTCCCTAATAGCAATTAGGCCTAGAGCAGAAGGTGACTAGAAAACAGCTGTAGTATACATTTTCTGTCTAAACTAAATCAATAAAACATCAGACAGAGGGGAGCTCATCCTTTTGTTCCACACCACACAAGGCATACATGCACAGCAGTGATCGGCCGAAAGCTCTGCCTTCATACCACACCCTTACCCTTGCTTACCCCCTCAGAGAAGCTGGAGTGCAGAGAATGAAGTCCCAATCCTCTTACCTCAACTTGCCCTCCCACAGCCGGATCCAGATATGTCTCCTGTCCTGAGCACCTTGCGAACCACGGGGGCAGGGCACGCACAAAGTTTCCATAGTCACATGCAGGACCTGTGCTCTCATGGCTCACATGCGAATAGCAAGGCACACGTTTTTCTATAACGGAACATACCCACTATCCATATGCCCTGACCCTGCTCAATGATATGTCTTCAGCACCACTGCAGATTCCAGACTATATAGACTCCCTGCATGCAGTCCTAGGACAGGCAGGCAAAGCACCCCCTCCCACAACATGAAGGAAAAGGCTGCTTCTCCTGGTTTCTTGGAGAGCTGCAGTCCCACAAGCTGCTAACTTCCTCCTAGGTTCAAGGACTTCTTTCCAGGTCCCTGGAGGTTCAAAGAGTCTGAGGGTGGCCACCCACCACATTCCCTGACTTACAAGCTTTCTGGGACCGAGGTCTTCCCTGGAAGACTGAATCAGGACTTCTCTTGAAAGAGAAGTGTGTGTGTGTGTGTGTGTGTGTGTGTGTGTGTCTGTGTGTGTGTGTGTCTGTGTGTAGGGGAATATATATCATAGGGCAGCTTTATCCACTTCCGGAGAAAGCATTTGAAAGAAGGCCTTGCTCCGAGGAACCAATTCCACATCACTCTCCAGCAGATTCTCTGCTTCCTGCCTAGATCTGGCAAATCCTTCGTTGTGCCCCTGGGCACTGCCATGACCTCGACCCCGTGGCCGGGTCAGCAGGCGCCTGCTGTGTGCCTACAAACTAGGGGCCTGCAAGAGTTTGAAAGGCCAAGGCCGGGCGGGACCATGCAGCCAGCAAGGATGGATCACAAGCCGCTAGGGAACATGCTTTCGGCACCGCAGCAGAACAGAGTGTAGTCAGGCAGAACGCAACGCCGCGCTCTGAAAGCAAGAGCGGGTCCGGAGCCCAGAGCTAGAACCTAAACCTAGGCAGGGTTGAAGCCTATACAGAAACGATGGCCTACCAGTAGAGGGAATTGGAGTCTGGGACCTAGTCATGATCCCAGATTCAAAAAGCGATCACCGCATAAGTCGAGGCGGAGGCAGATATCGAGGTTGGTGCCTAAGACTAAGCGCCAAGGAGCTGGGCTAGGGTTGGAGATGTGGCATTGGCGCTTGGGACTGGAGATCTAAGCCCAAAACTGAGAGCCGAGCAAAGCTAAAACAAGAGTCCTGAGCCTAACTTAGGATCTCTCCCAGGACAGGCCACGACACAACTTGCTTTTAAGTTGTAACTAAAGCTAGAAATGCAGACGGATGGCGGCTAAGAGCCGGACCATTCCCGGCCTGAACCACGAACGTCAAAGCGACAAATCACAACTGGAACCTGAGACTCTGAAAAGACCACAGACTGAGCCAGAACCGCGACCTGGGCCCATCAGACTGCAGGAACCCGAGGCAGATTGCCCACCGAATTCGTGCTAGTACTGGCTCTTTATCTGGAGCCTTCTGTTTAAGCAGCCGCGCAGAGCAGGAGGGCTGGGCCAGTGCCCCGAGCCACGTAGTGCACTCGGGAGGGCCACACTAGTGGCCTAGATACGCCTGTGCAAGACCTGCGTGCACCAGCACATCCTGACCCGATCGCCACAGCCTACCTGAAGTAGTCCATTTTGCAGTAGATTTCCTTGTTCTTGATGTAGCAGCTGTTCTGCTGCCTCAGCGATGTGCGACACACGGAGCACTCGAGGCACCGCACGTGCCAGATGAGGTTGTTGACCTGGGGAGGGGGCGGAGGTGTGTGTGGGGGGTCGGCTCAGCGCGGGCCTCTTTCACTCCCGCCCCCAGCCTCCCCAGCCTCATTTACAGAGAGAGACACCGAAGCTCAGAAGAGGCGTATGGTTTTCCTAGTTTTCTTCTATAATATGGAGGCTCAAGGAAATTGAAATACACTCTTCCTATTTTCTAGTTGAAACTCAGGGCAAAAGGAGACCCCACACACACACTTGTCCAAAGCTGCGCAGTTCCTCAGCTGCTAAACTAGGACACCAAAGAAAATGGACCTGGCAAGGGCGTTGCTTCCCTACAGTCCTCAGGACTCTTGCTACAGTTTATACCCGCCGACGGGCAGGCAACACCTATCCTGACTCACCTTGAGCAGATACCGGTCCAGAATCTCGAGACCGCAACTGGAGCAGATATTCTTGCCTGCAGACGGCACGGAAGAGGCGGCAGAAGGTGGCGAGCAGACAGACGGTGTGCTAGGCGTACATGGGGAGGCTCGACCTTCGTCCTTGTCGAGAGCGCCTGCCAGGGCCTCGGTGTCTGACTGAGCCTAAAATGGGAAAGAGGAAGAGAAGCCCTAAGTCGGACAAACCAGAGTTGCCGTAAAGACAAATCTGGTTCCCTTGCGCACCAACTGGCAACGAAACGTGCCAGGGATGTCTCGCCCTAGGCTGGAGGACAAGAATGAAAGGACCTATTGGAGAAGAAGGACCGGCCCCCAACTTTTAACACAGCGTATCCTGGGTGCAGAAAGTAGCCAAAGACCACATTCCAGGCCAGGAAAACCAAGGTTCAAAGAGAGGCGGCTCCTATCGGCAATTCTCTAGCGCAGGGGTAGCGGCTGATAGCCAGAAGGCTGAGCCAGAGATGCCCTGGCCTGTGTTCTTGGGGGAACTCAGGGCCGAAAGCAGAGCCGAAAGGACTCACCATGGCAGGCGGCGCGGTCCCTTCAAGACAGCGGGTGGTCGCTTTGCAGCCGGACCCTGGCTGGGCCATCACCTGGGGGAGGGGGAGGGAATGCAGGCGACGGCGGCTGATGAACTGGCTCGGAGCTGTCAGAGCCCAGCGCCTCCCCGCGCCTGTTATATAAACCGGCGGCGAACAATGAGTCCTAACTTTGTAGTGGGCATTTAAAGCCCTTCCCCACAAAAGCGGTGTCTCTCTAATGAAGCAATTTGAATTTGGATTGGGTTTTTTCCCTCTCTCTCCCCCTCTCCCTGCACTTAACCCGTGGCTCTTGAAGTAATCGCTTAGTTCCTTTGCAATCCAAGCCTCTGAGGGGGGAAAAAAACACACGCACACACACAAACTACCTGCAATTAGAAATTGTCGTGAATGCCCAAGATAAGAGGTAGCCAGAGTGTCAATTCCAACTGTCAATCAGTGAGATCCATCAGGCCGCCCAAAGAATTGCAAATTTGATTTTTTAATGGTAGTAATTAAAAATCGAATTTTTTTCTCCCTCCACCCCTCCCTTCTCCTACTCTAGGCACAAAATGCAAAAAGGAGAAAAAAGAGAAAGAAAGAAAATAAAAAGGAGATGGGGGTGGTGGTGGTAGTGGTGGTGGTTGAGAAAAATAAAACCCAGAGCACTGGGAGCATCCGCCCTCCCGCCCGACGCGCGCGCCGAGAAATTGAAGCGGGGATATTGACACCGATTCAAACGCTTTTGGAAGGTCCAGTCCAAGGGAAGCCTGGAGCCAAAGAGGGCGAGATCGGCAAATGAAATGAGGCCAAAAAGAGAAAAGAGCGGCCTCCTGGAGGATGAAAGAGAACCCTACAGACTCTCGGAGCGCCTGGGACCGGCCCGGCGTCGGGATTCTCAGTGTTGCGCCGGCACAACCCCTGGCGCATCGGCGCTATCAGCGCCTATTCAGACGGACAATACTGGCCTCGCCTCCTCTTGATTCGCCTATGTCTTTGCTAAATCGCTTTTTGAGAAATTCCTCCAACATTTGCATAATGTGTTCCCGCTTTCCGCGACCCCCCCCCCCGCACCCGCTCGCGCGCTCTCACACTCGCAGACACACACTCCTCGGGCTCACCCAGCACCCCTCCTCCCTGCTACTGCCCGCCACTGGGCCCGGCTGATCTGAATCCTGGTTCCTGCTGGCCCGAGACCCTGGAGGCTCACCCATTCTCCAGTTAGCTCACCTGGTCAGTGGCGGGGCCGCCCTCCGCCGGCAAGCGGCAGCCCTCGGGCAGCGCCGGGGCGGCGCTCTCATGCTTCCAGTACATCGGCACGGAAGCGGAGTGCTCTGCGGGTGCACAGCACCGAGAGCGGCGCGGAGGGGGGCCTCGGGCGCCCTGGGGGCAGAGGCTGCTGAGAGAGCTGGAGAGCCGAGGCTCGGGCCCCGCAGCCCCGGGCCCAGCCTTAGCCCCCGCCCCCGGCCTGAACGCAGTCCTGGCCTCCCTGGCTGCCGGCGCCACTGCCTCCTCTGAAGAAGGTCCCGACAAACTTGGAGAGGTCCTTGCAGCTGCCTTTGCGGCTGCCGCTGCCTCCTCCTCCTCCTCTTCCTCCTCCTCCTCTTCCTCCTCCTCCTCTTCCTCCTCCCCTTCCAGCTGCGGCGACGACCGCCCTGCCGCTGGAACCCCGCTCCGTTCAAGATGAGTCATGCGTGACCAATCCCCTCCCCACTAAGAAGAGCGAGACACTCACAAGGAGGCAGAGACTCAGAGACATAGACACAGAGAGACACGCTGAAACTCACCGCTACAGAGAGACTCTGGGAACATGCTAACATACAAAGACACTGGTGGGCTTACATCCTCGCAGCTTCTACTGCAGCTTCTCCCTCAAGGGCACCCACCGCCCTCGCACAGCCGGTTCATAAGTGCGAGAGGAATCCGTGGTCAGCACATCGGCAGAGCTGGATTCCATGTGAAGCCACACTCTGTTGATGCCCTGTCGAGCCCGGCACATTTGTGTACATGTGGTTGCAAATGGTTACCTGCTCACACCAATCCCTCAGATTCCGGACATCTACACACGCCTCACACCCCTGCAAAGATATCTCTGCTTCATAACAACCAGAGCCTATACTCGCTCCGAAGGACTGACTAGAACTGGGGTCAGAATAGAGTGTGCTAGTGGCAGTGGGAGGGTAGTTCCCCTAAGGAATTGCTGGGGACATCCACCTTCACATCAAGATTTACTTTGCTACACTTTTTACCTCCCATGGTGCTCTAACAATATTGAAAGTTAGGGAAAGGCAGAGACCTAGACATGTAGAGAGGAGGCACAGCCCCAAACACAGAGCCCTCAAACTCAAAGGTCCATACGCTGATAAACACAAATGGATGCTATAAGCCTCAGTCTCCTTCTTCACACACAAACTGTGCAAAAGAAGTGTGTAAATATGTATCCTCTTCTTTAAAAATGTGCACACTCAGATTTAGACCTAATACTGCATAGCACAGCAACCCACCCATCACAGAAACCACCATCTTCATAATTGTCCTCATTTACAGATGTAAACAGTGTCCCACAAACACGCTTACACTTGTACACACAGTCATATTCAGGAGAGTCCAGGCTCCCACAGAGCTCCAAACCCCATGTAACCTCTTGTCTGTTATCTGACATTTCCTACTATGCTCTGCATTTTTACAGGTGGCGACCCAGGCACCAGGCTTATGGGAAAGAAACATACACTTTTGCAAAGAACATCATTCCCAGCTGTCAGTCTCCATCTGCACAAATAGGCATAGCCAGAAAAACACATTGAGAACATTTTCTATACACCACCACATAAGAACCCACCTCTGAAGCCTTAGAGACACATATCTGTCCCTTCCGGCAGAAACAGCCCTAGCTAATGGCAACAGCCCTAGCTATTGGCATCAGCCCTTGCATTCCAGTGATTTATTGCTCTCAGACACAGGCATTTAGAGAGAAGGGTTCTGAACCACTCTTTTATACTAAAGAGAACAGATTACACTCTGGAAGTAGGTAAGGTGTGTACATGCACACATATGTACACATACACACTACTATTCTTGAATGCTTTAATTTGGAATAGGCATTAAAATGCTAAGCATTTTAAAATCATGCTCTCATTTTCTGTGTGAGGCAGCATTTCCTATGGCACCCATTTTACCCATTTTAAACTGAGGTTTGAAGAACTCATAACCATCATACTGCCACATGGCTATTAACTGCCTGAGCCAAGAACTCAAAACCAGATTCACCTACAGAGCTTATGACCTTGATTTCTATGCTATACCCATGACTATGACCATTCATGGTGAGCATGTGCATACACACACATGCTTTCCATATTTTGTCGAAAATATGAATATGACTTCTGGCTCATCAGCAAAGACAGAAAAACAACAGCACTGTCTTTGTGCTGCTCCTCTCCTGTCCTCTCTGCTTCTCTCCTCTCTTCTCTCCTCCTCTCTGTGGCCTGGAGAGTCCAGAGGGCAATACACAGTAGGGGGGCATGCATAGAAACCCAAAAAGACAAGGCTTGAAGGCTGTGTTGGTCCTCCAAAACTTCTTAGGTAAGGCAAGATCAACTGAAACAAAATGGCAATTGAGATTTACATAGTTTGAGAGAAAGAAGACCGCGGCCCGGGGACCGCGGCCCAGGTAGACAAATGACAGCAAAGGTCTAGTGACAGCAAACAGGTGGTGCCACTGCTGTGAGGCTTGAGAAGTACATGCTCCCAGAATGACGGCAATGACTACAACAAAGACACATAACCACCATTTGTGTGACTTAGCTCTGTTCTGTATGCACCATCCTCTTCAATTCTCCTAGTAACTATAAAAATGATATAGTGCCCTTGTTGATTGGAATCTAGATTTGAGTCTTGGCATTCTGAGCAAAAACTGTTCTTTCCATGCAGTTCCACACCTGGATTCTGACTAGATCCTCAGAAAAATTAAAACTAGAACAAGAGGAAAGAGGAAACTCAATACTGAAGTCTGAAGGCTGAGGGCTGCCTACCTCAGTGCTAGCCTCCACAATGCCCCTTACTATTTGGGTTAGCAAGTACTTCATTCACTCCTTCAGCCTCAGTTTCCTCCCCTGCTAGGTGGGGCTGTTAACAGAGTCCATCTCCTAAGCACAGCCCCACCCAACTGTGAAACACATGCCAGTGACTCAGAATGTCTGCCGCACAGTAACCAACCCTTGAATATTAGGGGCCACCATGGCATGGACCCACCAGATTTTGTAGTGTTTCTTCTACTGGATACTACTTCAGGTTCTTTCTGGGATAGGCGGGGCATAAGTCAAACACCCAAAAGCTCTCCTGAATAACTCACCCCAAAAAGCAGCAGACCCATTATTCTAGCCCAGAGCATATCCAACTTCAAAGACAAAAATGAAATCTCTTCAGACAATAAATCTTCTTTCCCACAAGACCAGACTCCTGCAGCAGAATGAAGCCAGATTGACAAACTTAGAGCAACTCATTTAGTCTGCTCAGACAGGATACTTATTTTCCTCCTGCAGGAGACTGTGGGCAGGTCACTTTACCTCTCAGAGCTCTAGTTTCCCAACTTGCACAGGGCTAACCATTCTCACCCCTCAGGGATGGAGTGAAAACTAACCACACATTAAATACTAATTAATACTTTTATAAATGTTGACTCCATTCTGGAGCTATGTAAGTACCAGGCATCTTTAATGTCATCATTTCAGCTCCCAATGGTCTCTAACAGGATATGGTCATCTGGTCCTCTGAGGTGGATTTGCCATCCTCCCCCCACCTGAGACTCTGTTGTCCTTGAAGGTTTGGGCTTGAAAAGGGGTTTCATTAGTAACCGGATAATTCTGTGGGAGGCCCCCAGCAGTGGTTCCACCCCGCCGGGAGTAATTCTAGGAAGGTAATGTGAGCTGGAGAGACTGGAGACCCAGCTTCACATTTATTTACTCTGACAGCTAAATTGGTGAGCAAGGGGGAAATCAGATGAAAGCCATTTCAGAGTAAATACTAAATACAAAATTTAAACATTCAGGTTGTGACACACAGGGAGAGAGTAAATGGGAAGAGACAGAGGCAGCAGACGCCGGTCCTGTCCAGGACCCTCTTCTCACCTTGTCACCTTGCTGGACAAGTCCTGCTGAGGAAAGGAGCACAGAATGGGGTACAGACAGAATGACCCTCAGCTGGCACCTTATCTCTCTCCGTTACAGTGCCCTTGGTAAAATGTGTAAGTTGCTTGAATCAGATGTGATCTGGGAAGTGAGAGAGAGAACTTTGGACTCAGAGAGATGGGAGGTCAAATCGGAGCTTGAACACTTCCTGGCTGCATGAACTTGAGAAAACTGAAACTCAGTTTCCTCATCTGTGGGAGCATTATCAGTTTCAGAAGATTACATGAAATGACCAATGTAAGTTCTTTAGATCTCAAAGTATATTGCAAATGTCTATAGGTATAGCTACCTCAGTCTCCCAGTTTGGACATATACTGAGCAAATTCAGGTTGGCAGATATTTATGAAGCTTTTACTCCATCCCGGATTCCAGCTAGGACCAGAAAAGACAGACAAAACTGATCTGGTTTCTGCCACAAAGAACCCATAATCTTATTGAGAGAGAAAAGTTAGACTGCAGTGTGATAAGTGTTACAAGGGATGCCTTGGGAGCAAGGAGCAGGGTGCTTAGCATGACCCCCAGTGAAGCACCAGTGGAGCACTATGGGAAGCACTGAAGGATATGTTTGTGTGAGGCAGTCAAGGACTGAGGCAGGGGTGGAAGAGGGTGAAGACTGGGGCCCAAACAGCGTGTACCAGGCTGTGTTTAGAAGAGGTGCATGGTAGCTAAAGGGCGGGGTGACAAAACAGGAAGTCTGGGTCTATGAATAGGCAGCTCCACTGTCTCTGCAGATGTGCATAGCATGGAGTGGAGGGTTCTGGAAGTTTGAGATAATGCACAGTTCTGTTCCACATTAGTTGTGGGGCTCTACAGCAATGATAAACTCCAGAAACCTGAGTTTCTTCATGATAAAACAGGACTAACAGAAAACCCACTTAGAAGTGTTGGAATATTCAAGGAATTCATGATGCATCTTCAAGTTAAGAACTTGATTCTGGGCTGCAGAGATGACTCAGTGGGTTAAGGGACTTGTTGCCTGACATTCACGTGGTGGAAGGAGAAAACGAAAACCATCATGCTGTCCACTGATTGCCACACATATGCCACATCTCACATGTACCCTCACAAATACACACATGCAACATATAAAAACACAGAGTTAATAAATACAATAATAATAATAATAAACCTGGCACTGGTCCAGTGTCTGGTAAGTACTTCCACACCCAGAACCATTATTATCACTCAGAATACATAGGTACAAAGACACTAGATCAGTGGAGTCCTCCAGGACTACCAGGCACCTCCTAGAAAATTCTGCTCCCACCATTCTCTCACAGTCAACCTGTTCTGCTCCATCATTTCAAATGTACACATCACTCCACTGGGACTGAGGCCTGCGTAACATGCTAAGGAATATCAGCTTCAAAATATAAACTGTGAGTAGCTACCAAGGACCTTTAAGCATGTAGACAACAGTCAAATTTGGGTTTGTAGAGATGGCAGGCAGTTGATGTGGGGACAGATTTGAGGAAGGGAGTCCTGAGCTACTGCAGGGGGGAGGTGATGAGGCAGCTGTGGGAACAAAGAGGATGAGTTTATTGTGTCTAATCACATACTATATACTTATTACTACACACAACATATCCATTTGTAAACTGGCTTTACATATTAAAGTTATGTACAGTATTAGATGATAGAATTACATACGTTGAATACTTGCACAGAATCATACGTTGTATACTTGTGTATTATGATTCTTTAGATTCACATATTAAATATTTATACATATATTTTTATATTATGAGTCTAGTGACATCATATATAACTTTACTATATAGTGGAAAATGGCAAAGCTAACTCTGAGGTTTCTAATTTCTAATGATTTTCTCTACAGGCTGAAGGGACAGGCAAGGAGGTTTAATAAGCTCAGTTTGGTCAGGGTATGGGGGCAGGGGTGTGCTCAGGAAGTAGTTCAGGAGGCTAGAGTTGGGAAGATACTTCTGAGATGTCAGTATAGAGACAGACATGGAAGTCTCAGGAATCGCTGAGATATAAGAAGTGTTCTTGTCTGCTTTCTGGGAGGAACATTCATTTTCCTTTCAGTGGTCATCATTCCTAAATGACAAAGCAGATTGCATAGTGATAGATCTGAAATAGAACTTGTGTTTCAAAGGCATAAAGGTAGTAACTGCTTTGGGTCAACATTTAAGAATTTATAGAAAGATATGTTAGACATGGGTGAGCACCACTTAATCAGTAGGAATCTCTTGTGCAGCAATGCAGTCAGAGTGGTGGGTGGAACTGGGTTCTCTAGTTTTTAATATAGAGTCTCTTGTGGCTTGGGGAACAGCACTTTGGAGCAGACTACAAAAGTCTCTTCTAGACATGTAGGTGCTTGGACAGAACTTCCTTCCACAGCAATTAAACGCCAAGTGCTCTCACACATTACTTGTTCTCTTCATCCTGCCTCCTACCCCTGCCAATGCTCTTCTTAAATCCTTGGGTTACACAGGTGTTGGCCAGGAAATCTTTTCTCTGTTCCTGTGTTAGGTCTCTCCTCTGCCTTTGTCATGTATGTGACCAGACACTGGGATTAGACTTTATCATCCTTACTCTCTCTCACGCGGCAGTCTAGGATTGTAGAATGTGTTTCCTTGCCTGGGAGGAGGGCAGGAAGAGCATCTCAAATAGTGGAGGTTTAAGGGAGAAAAAGGTTACTACCACTTTAATGTCATTTATGCATTTATAAGTCACAGGACACAGACAAAACATGCCATTCTGTATAATCAACAGTCCTAGTAAAAGTTGAACTGAATGTGGAGGGATAGATTCTCATAGGTCTGACTTTTATTTTTAAACCCAAGATGCAGATCTCTCTCCTCTCCAGAGAGCAGTAGGGAGAGTTTGCCTGAGAATGGATCCAACCAAGAGGAAACAGAATCCAGAGACAGACTTCTGAATGTTATCAACACTTGGGCTTTTCAATTACATGAGCCAATAAAATTCATATTACAAGGTGGTTGGAACATTGATTTTTGTCACGTGAGCTGGAAGAGTTCTCACTGGGACTGGAAAATTAACTCAGGCACATCTGATGCCAGTGCTCATACATCTTGGTTTCCTCACACGGACTATGAGGTTACAATCTTTTGCAGTATAGTGATACCAGGATGGGTACAGACAATTTCCTATTCCAGAAGCAAGTAAGAAACTAGTAATAGGAGGCTGGAGAGATGGCTGCTGTCTCAGATGGCCAGCACCATGGTTCCCAGTACCCACATGTCCGCTTACAACTGTCTCTAACTCCAGTTCCAGGGGACTGGAACCCTCTTCTGGCTTCTGAGGGCATTGCATGCACATGGTGCACATACATGCAGGCAAAACATCCATACAGATAATAGAGGAGGAAGAGAAAACAGTGATACCCACTTCACATCATATATCATCTGCTTTCTGTATTTTCTGTATTACGTGGATTCATGAGGACATCTGTGTTCTAACTAAAACTTTGTGGGACCCTAAAATTTGATTTTCATGTGCCACAAGTCTTTTGACTTTTTCCTTCAAGCACTCACATTCACAACTGCACAAAGAGGGAGCATGTGTCATTCTGCTGCTGAAGCAGTGCCTACCTGGGTAGACATTTGTGGATTCTACCTAATGTGTGCCTTACTATAATGAAGGGCATGAGGTAGGCTACTTTATAGCTAAAGAGGTTAATTTCAACTCACAGTTATGAAAGTCAACCAGAGGTCAAGGGATTGCATCTAGTGGTGGCCTTGTTAGTGACAGGGTCCTGAGGTTTACATGCTAGATATAGAAGAGTAAGCAAGTGTACATGCATCTATTGCCTCTTCCCCTTCTTCCTTCTTCATCTTCCTCTTCTTATTGGGAGAGTCTCACTATGTAGCTCCAGCTGGCCTGGAACTCATTATGTAGATCAGGCTGGTCTTGAAGTCACAGAGATCCACCTGTCTCTACAGCCTAACCGCTGGGATCATAGGTGTGCGCCACCACACCTGGCTCCTCTGTCCAAACTCTTAATACTTTTCAATGGGGGTTCAGCTTCACCACATGAACCCTTGACCACAGTATCTATTAAATGTGTGATCCTGCCTAAGCTTCATCATCTCTCTGGGGTTTCCTACTTTCCACCTGGACAACAAAGGAATGAGGTGGGATGGTCTTACAAGTCTCTTCAACTCTCAAATAAACAGGATCCTGGTATCTCGATCAGTGTGTTGCATGATAGGCACTGTCTTAAAAGTCTGTTGACATAGCAGTGACAGAGTTCTTTCTTGCAGTCAACATTATACTTAAATAAAGAGACATATCAAATTATATAGAATGCTAGGTAGTGGTAAGTTCTATTTAGAAAATAAAAAAGCAAGAACTGGAAAGTGGCAGGGATTACTTTTAATGGGAGGCCAAGGAATCACAAATGAGCTGAGAAATGACTAGATGGGCCCATGAGCATCACAGGCAACAGAAGGTGCTAATAACCTCTCAGGGAGCTGCTCCCTTGCACCCAAAGAACAGAGAGGTCACATGGCTGAGTGCAGTGATCACAGAAGAAGAGACCACAGTGTATACAGGTAGATAAGCACAAGTCATTTTGGATCATATGGATCTTTGAATTTTATTCTAGATGTGATGGAAAGCCATTGAAAGTGACTTTTTAAAAACTCTTAAATGTCAATGGGGCACATGGTATCAATGGCTTTCTGGACTTCTAACTTTCAAGTAGTTGAGACTACAGATACATGCTACTGTATATGAGAATGACATTTCAAAAGAAATTTTAAAAGAGGCTTTTTGGGTCTGTTAGCCCAGCTGCTTAAGGCCTGAGACATAAGTTCAAGGATTGCCTGGGTTACTGAGTTGAGACCCTTTTTCAAAATGAAAAAAAAAAAAAAACCAAAACACTAAAAGGGCTGGGTATGTAGCTCAAAAAGAGAACACTTGTCTAGCACATGCAAATTCCTGTGTTCAATACCTTTAGTACAAATCCTCTCTATGGGAGTTAACTTTAGAAGCAGGAGATGATTAGCGAGGCATTGCAATAGCTGTGACTTGACCAAGAACAGGAGGGCTGGGTAAGTAGTAGTCAGATTCAAGATGTTTGGAAGATGGACCAAATAGGAGCAAGGAGAAAAAAAAAAAAAGAAGAAGAAGAAATCAAAGATAAATTTGCTGTGTCCAATTATTTCGGGAACACAATGATTACACACAGGAATGTTTAAGTCTTAATTTACAAGGCAAGAATATCTTGCTCTTTTAGACAGTGTAAAAACCAGAGGTGAATGTACAGATCTGGAAGTTAGCTGCTCATCTTCATGAACAGAGACAGGATTGTAGAATTCTTGGTTTTATCTATTTACAGGCTGCTCTGTGAAGCCTCTCCTCAGGTGATCCTTCCCCTAAGAACAGAGAGCCAATAGGTCAGGGTGATCTGTGCATCGGAGACAGGAGCTGAGAGGCCATGCTTCACACCTCCCACCTTGGCATTTCCATCAAACAAATCAAAACTACAAGTAAGATGGTTTGGACAAAATAGCAAACCAGAGAATAATTTCAGACCTCTCCCCCTCCTCCCCAAGTCAGGGTTTCTCTAGCACTGGCTGTCTTGGAACTCACTCTGTAAGACCCCATCAAACTCAAAGCTCTGGCTGCCTCTACCTTCTGAGTGCTGGGAATAAAGGTGTGCGCCACACCACCACCTGGTCCAGATAACCTCTTCATAGCAATCAGGTTAACACTTGTATTAGAAGCCTCTCATTAGAACCCTTTCAGCATATTTACAACGTATACATTCATTCTTTTAAAACTTCTACTTTGAGAGAGGTGTATTCTATGATACATGCAGGGACTCCAACCTTTTTCCTTCCAGACAATCATCTGTGTCCTGAGACCATCTAGCTCCCTTCTTCATCTCTAATGGCAGAGCTAGGCAGGCAAAAGGGTGAAGTGACTGGGCCCGTGGAACCTTCTGGAGAGAAGGCACTTTTGAAAGTAGCACATCACCTGGATCTGCTGGCCAATTTGAGTGGAACTAGCCGCTGTAACCCAGTACATAGACAAAGGATGATACAACCACATAGATACTGTCTTGAGTTTATTCACACAGAGGGGTAAGAATTGATACAAATTATAGACATTGTTTAAATACAAATAAATAGTTCTAGTTTTTAAAGAAACAACTCTAGATAATCCTAAGTATTTTCTAGGTTCCTATTAAAAATAGAAGGCTATTGGCATCAAGTTCTACTCCACCACAACCCTCTGAGAACTTACGGATGCTATGGTGAATTCTATATTCTAACAAGCAGCCAGACAAATGGGAGCCAGAGTTCCCACTTCCCTGAACGAGCTCCTAAGTGGGAGGAGAGTTTCTTGCATCATAGATACACACAACTAATAAATTCAGGAAATATTCGTTATCTAAAGATAGCTAAAAAGACTGGCCTTGGGAAAAGCGGTAAGAATTCCTCTGAAGCAGTTCTGTGGACTCTGAAACCCTTGAGGTCAAGTCAAGTGTCTTAACCTCAGGGAGACTTGAGTTTCTATAATCCAAGTCACCCTGGGTGGCACCTGTGGTGAGTGACAGTGATTTGCCCAGTGACGAATGGTGCTGCTAAGGAAATGGTCTGTCAGGTCTGGCACCAAAACACCACCGAGCTGAAGAAACACACACCCAAGGCTGTCCATTTATGTATGTTTCTATACTACCAGATTCAGGATGTCCAAAGAGTCAAAGATATCTGAGGAGAAGCATGCTGTCAGAATAAGGCTCATTTTAAAGCCATGCAGTCTTCCAAAACGACAGAACACATGTGGTTGTTATGGTCTTGGTGTCCGAGCACTGGCTGCTCTGACTCCTAATGCACTGACCTACCCTCCTTAGCTGCACAAGGTCACTCAGTCGCTTTCCTCAACCTCACAGGACTATTAGATCGTAATGTTGGAGAGTGACCAATATAGTAAATTTTAGGTTTTCAAAGAAATGTTGCTTTTCTACTTAGATTGGTTATGACATGATTCTAACTGGGACAACCTCCTGATATAAAACAGTCTCATGTAGTGAGTGTATTAAAACCCAGGCTAGTAATAACATTTGGTATTGCAGAAGGCAAGGTGATTCTGACTTAAAACCATGATTGCCAAAGAATAAAAGCTGGATTTCCAAATAGAATACTGCTGTGGTATAAAATGCTAAATTTGACTCTATATTGTGTTGACAAAAACAATTTTAAGACATACACCACATTTTCCTAACTGAGATTTGGAAATAATAAGCATAATTCTTAAATAGATTGCTGTAACATTCACTCAAGGGATCAGCTGCTTTTTCTTTTTTTGTCAAGAATTCTCTTTTTAGTCCAACTGAAGGATTTCCACAGTAAGTTCTCAAACAGTTCTGAAAATGACTGAAAATGCCTCTCACTTCCCACCCTCACCCTTATTTTTTGTTTATGTTGAAAAGACCTTTATACATAAAAATGCCAAAAGTTTTTGGTGGATATTAATAAATTAGTTTCCTGATTTAAGTAACAACTTCGTACGCTTATTTTTCTCTTTAGCACACTGTGTTTCTGGAATTACAAATCCAAACAAAGCAGCCAACTACAGCAGCTCAGCGTTCAAATCAGTTTGGACACATTCCTATTTATTCTGGACGATGCTCAGTTCCACACAGTTCAGGGAAGACACATCCATATGAATACCAAACACGCTATGTTAGCAGCTCTAACATGTGACTGTGCTGTTGGCAGTACCATTCACATCTACAAGTACAATGGAGGAGGACTTCAAATGTGGAGCCCATTTGCTTTTGCTGCTCTGGTAAACCGCCATCATCTCCGAGACTTCCAGGCTGTTCTGCAGTAAGGAGTAGTCCTTTTCTTGTCTGGTGGTTTAAAGTACGAATAAACAGGTGCTGCTGGGTACTCTGCATCAGGATTTTCTGCCATCATTTTCAGCTTTGCTTCAATGGCTTTTATCTTTGCAGTGACACTGGAAAAAGGCAGAGAGATCAGAATACACCTGGGTACATTCAGAAAATCCTCTCTTCTTCTCCTTACACTGATGTCTATTAGGGAAGCCATATAACATTAAACTATGAACATGAACCAAGAAAAAGTGCTCTGGGATGTCTTTCTGTATACTGTGAATATGTGTTGCTCTTATTGGCTGATAAATAAAGTTGCTTTAGCTTAATGAAAGGCAGGATAAATAGAGGCAGAAAATCCAAGCAGAAGGGTGGAGTCTGGGAGACACTAGCCAGCCGACAAAGGAAGACATGTAAAAAATCAGGTTAACAAGCCATGAACCATGTGGCAAAGCACAGATTAAAAAATATGGGTTAATTTAAATGTAAGAGCAAATTAATAATAAACCTAAGTTATCGGTCAAGCAGTTATAAGTAATATTGTATTAAGCCTCTGAACTGGCAGACAGGAGATAAAACTCTGATTACAAAAAAAAATAAAGTCTGAAAACCAATTTTTTTTTAAAATAATTTAAGCCTAGGCATAGTTTTGCATACTTCACATGGCCTTTTACACTTAGTCCTCAGACACAGACACCAGGGGGTATCTCAGTACTTGTCATAAAGTAGACAAAGATAGGACCAACAATGATGTGAGAAAATAGGTTATAGTTCTTATTTTGCAAATGTTAAATGGCTAATGAGTTGAGAGTTGAGATCTGTATACAAACTAACTTAAAACCCCATGTTACTAACTAATACACTAATTACCATACCTTGTCAACCACCGAGTAGTATCAGAAAATAAAATTCTAGAAATATTATCAAGTCTTTTTGTCTGTCTGCACCCCCTCCATGTGTGTGTTTTGCCTGGTGCCCCCAGAGTGTAGAAAATTCCATAGAACTGGAGTTACAGGTGGCTGTGAGCTACCATGTTGGTGCTGGGAATTGAACCCAGGTCTTCTGGAAAGTACAGCCAGTGCTCTTAACCTCTGAGCCATGTCTACAGCCCCAAGTTTCTTTATATTAACAAACATGTTACAGTGAACCAGACACTCACCATGCTCTGGACTTTACTGCTTCTAATCTTTATAAAAACCCAAGAAAGGTTACACTCAGGATTTTATGGGATGAATGCAGAGGGACACAAACGTGCCCAAGAGTAACAAGCCTAACAACCTGTGGGGCTAGGATTGCATCTATCAAGCCTTTGTTTTTTCTTCTTCAACAGAGAGGGAGCTGCACAGCTCTGCAGACAAGAAAAGATGAAGTGAGGGGCACTGTACAAGCTGTGAGGTGTTCAGTTCTGACTGGGGTCACTGAAAACGCTGGGATAAAGTACAAAGCACTCAGTAACATGTTGCCTCACAGGTTCCCCATTTTCATTTTTGATTCTGTCAATGGTCTACAGCTAGTGAGAAAAATTTGTAAAGCGTAGCCACATGGTCTTCTAGAGACCCTCAAAGGGCATACAGTGGTTGAACATTCTCACACATTTTCAGGGGCAACAAATTAAAAAGCTAAGTCAACAAGAAGCGAACAAATGTGTACAGCAAACCCTTCCCTGCATGCAGTTGTTCAAACGTCACGTGAACCCACAAATACCGTGGTTCACTGCATCAGTAGAATTAGCCATATATTGTAAATAAAATCCTAATGTATTACCACACCAGGCTGATAAACAAGCTGTAAGTGCAGAGGCTGAGAAGTTAAAGCCATGTTCACTGTAACATAAAGACCATTAAGCACAAATTCAAAGATCAGTACAGCAGAGCTATAAACATTTCCATGGAGATCAGAATTTATGGGGTAGATGGTATATGAATATGCACTCTCAATGATGGTAAAGAAATCATGTTTATTTTGTATGTAATTAATTTCAATTCAAGACCATCTTTTCCTCCTATAGTTTAGTGAGATGCTTTAAAGTCTGTGTGGCTCACGGCATATCACACATAAGGAGGACACGTTTCCTTCCAGTCCAGTGTTTTGTCCAAACAGGCATCACAGATTTTATAATCTTACAATAGATTGAGTGTAATTGTTGATTTCTGATCCCTGGGTATTGCTTGAGATATTTTCTTCCTTTCTCCTGAACAGGCTTTAGTACATATCTTCAGTGTTAACCTGGGACCATTTTGAAGTAGTAAGTAAAAAGATGATCTGTTAATTAATTCTGATTCTGTTACTACCAGCATGGTTTCAGTCATGATATTTTGCTTTTCTAAGCTTTAGTTTTCTCACATGTAAAGTGCTTTTTATGGCATTAAAAGATATATGCTAAATAAAGGATATAATAAAGTATTTATAAGCTCCTGCTTATAGAAGCTCAATAGGTCCTGGGTATTGTTACTGTTATTGTTAAAAATTTCCCCTAAGCTACAGTGCAAAAGAAGAAAACAACAAAAACCCCAACCACCACCACACACACACACATACACACAGCTTCTGCTCAACCACCCACTTAATTTCCCTTTTTCTACTCAACTCTTAGTGCCCCTGTTTTGAATTAACTCCAAAGAAGCAACTGACAATTCATACAAACTGGAACAAAACTATTATAGTTGCTGTAAGGATACATAGAATTAAATGCTGCGAGCATATGGGAAACCATAGACAGGGAGGAATTAATATATGATGGAAACGCCAGAGACTGAGGTCTGGTAAGAATGTGTGTTTTCAGGGTAAGGGTTGTGTCTGAGGTATCTCTGTAACTCCAGCACCATGCTCAAGGTGTGTTGCGTGACAATTAAGCCTGTTCTTTTATGAGGGAGTGAATTCTATAAATGGTGGTACATAATCATGGGAAAAGAGGAAATATGTACCAAACACATCTCCCAACACAACACACCAGCAATTCTATTCTAGAATAAGAGTCATCAGGCTATAAATGACAGTATGGAAGAAAGAAATGGTTGACCTGCTGAACAACAGTTACCTGAGGTTAGACTGAGTGGGTTCAGTGCTTGAGGATGGCTCAAGGCTGATGGGAAGGATCTTATCATTCTTGTTATGATCATATCTCTGAAAATGAGAAAAAGGGTAAATGATTTCACCCAGGCAGAAAGCATTCCTGAAACTAGTGCATGGTTATAACATGCCAACCCTACTCAGTTTATCTCAGCATAGTTCCAGGCAATCTTAGGCTTGTTTTTTTTTTTTAATTTAATTTCAATGCAAAAATCCTCATAGAGTTGGCTTAAAAGCAGTTTAGAAAAAGGAGTTGAGAAAAAGCTTTTGTCTAGTCATTAATTCCCTTTACTGGGAAAGGAAGAACTTCCCAGCTAGGACTTCACTGTTTAAATTCACAGATGGCACCAATGCAAAGCAGGCCTACCCTCTTACACTCTTAAACTGCCAATATACTGCCTCTTACAATATTTGTTTTATTCAAAACACTTTAAAATTCTGGTAGATTTTGCAAAGTATTAAGCATAATATTCAACTCTTAATAGGCCTGAGTGGAGAAGAGAAGTAGTAACAGCGTTCAGTGGTGGATACAGAAAACATTCCATAGTAGAGGAGTTTAATTTGATGTCAGATAATTACATACTTGTTGTGAATAGTAAGTGTAGTATTAAGGAGCAATCAGGAGCCTCTGGCCAAAAAGGAACCATGAGGTAGAGATCTCACATGAGAGACAGGATGAAGGGTGATTTTTCCTGCTTGCCTTTTCAATGAGATGCAGGATGAGAACACACCAGCCAGATAAGACTTGATTTTATTCTGAGTAAAAGCACTGGTAATTCTGTCTTAGATACCAAGTGTGCCCCGTCATGACCTGAGATGCTCGCAGGCCTCACAGATTTAGGATCTGCTTTTCAACAGAGAATCTCTGCTCAAATGTTGGTTTACTCTGAGTTCTTATGGGAAGAGTGCTGGGAAGGGCAGCATGCCTCACATTCATCTAGCTAAGAACAGAGGCTGCAGCTCTGACAGCTGCAAATCTGTCTGCTGGCAGTTCCGTCCAGATCTACTGCAGTGGAGTTGTCTTGGGACTGCTTTAGTCTACATACTTCACCAAGACCTCTGTGTCAGTTGGAAGAGAGTACCCCTTTTTTAAAACAGAAAAGAAAAAATGTCCACAGCTTTTCTAGTACTTTTCCCTAAGAGATAAACTATAAGATGGTCAGGGAAGTGTGCCATTTCTCAAGGCCTAGAGACTCCCTGCAGAGTCCCACAAACCCATACTACAGTAACTTTCCAGACCTCTGCAGGAGGGAGACTGCCATGCTTTAAGCATGGAGAGAAACTACCCATTTCTCAAGCATTTAGATTAATAAACATATTCAAACTCTCCTTAGAGAGGTGAAGAGGCTATTAATGTCCACAGCAACTAATTTAAAAAATAATTTTCTTCCTGTCCATAGAACAATCCCCATTTAAAAAAAAAAAAAAAGACAGGTTTGAGTGTACTTATCAGCCACATGCAAAAATCAATCAAAAATCGGGATCTGTGGCCATGTGCAGACAAACAATGAAGGAATCTGCTCCCTTCCTGAGAAGCTTTTCCAAAGAAAATTGGACAAGACACCACAGGAGGAGAGCAAAGCATGGCTGCTCCAGACGAAGTTTCCGGATGCGAACGGAGAGGCGGGAGCTGTTCTTCAGAGACTTGGTTAGGATGAGACTTACCTTAACTTGAGCGTGGGCCCATCGTACCACCAGCTTCTTTGACAGTGCCAGCTTGCCATTAAGACACTGGATGGCTTGTTCAGCTTCCTGCCCAAGGTAGGGACAATAGTCAAAAATTCAAACGCCTATTATCTTTAGTTATCTGTATTCTCACCAGGCCTTGGTAAGTTGTAGTGGCTGGGTTTCTAACCAAATTGCCTTTGGTACTTGGCAATTGGCTTAAAATTTTGAGTGGCAAAACAACAACAGCATATGAATTGTTAAAAATTGAAACAATGGTTCAAATCCTCTGTCATTTGTTGGCGTCTGTCAGCTGTAAAATACTGTCACTACCTGTTCCACAGGTGTGGTGTGAGTACTCAGAGAGCATGAGTAGAGCACACAGAGGAGGAACCTCAGAGTGTTAGCTGACAGCACTGCCCAGCAGGTCAATCTTTCTACACACATGTTTTAGCTGGCATAGAAGAGACTACATTGCTGTAGAAAATTATTTTAAAGTATGTTACTTTTGTTTATGTGCTGGAGCATTTGTTTAATGATACAAAGATGTGTCTGATTAGATAAAATTCACCTGTGGTCCAGAGGCTGCGGCAACAACGAGCTGACAGGAAGCAGTAGGGAGGAGCCAGGAAAGGCGTGAGGACTTGTGGGAGATGCCAGGAGGAGAGCTAGCTGAGCTGCTTGCTCTTCAGCTCTCTGGGAAGCAGGAGTCTACCTCAACCTTTGAATCTGGACTTCCTTAGCAGGACAGAGACTTAGATAAGTTCTCTTAGTAGCTTTGAAAGAGTTAGTGCCTGAGGGAACAGAATTTCTTCAGGCTGCTGATGCTGCTGGCTAGAGAATTGCAGTTGCTAACTAGTATAGCTATAGTGTAAAAGGAAGACAATTGCAAAAGAGGTCAACAATTGGCACCCTATGTTGGGCACTAAAATGTTGATGTGACATTTTATTCTTTTGGCTTTTGGGGAGCCAACCATCCAGCTTCCAAATAAATCACACACAGAGGCTTATTCTTATTTATGACTGCTCAGTCTTAGCTTGTTTCTTGCCAGCTTTTCTTAAGCCAAATTAATCCAACTACCTTTTCCCCTGAGCTTTTATTTTTCTCTATTTATGTATACTTTTCTTGGCTTCTTTCTCTATGGCTTACTGTGTAGCTGGGTGTTTGGCCCCTGGTGTCATCCTCTCCTTGTTCTCTTGTTGCTCCTTTTATTTACACCCTCTGCCCGCCAGCCCCGCCTGTCCTTGCTCCTGCTTTGCTACTGGCAGTTCAGCTCTTTATTAGGACCACCAGGGGTTTTAAACAGGCACAGTAACACAGCTTCACAGAGTTAAACAAACGCACTGTAAACTAAAGTCACAAGCCTGAAAATAATATTTTTCAACACTACATCAAGGACCTGTACTCCTTTCAGGAGCTCTGGAGCCATACCCTGGACTACAGCCTCATAGATATGAGTATGAAAGAAATCAGTGTGGAGAAAGTAGGGGCCAGTCCCAAGAAACTGAGCAAGGTCTCTGTGCGAGACAATCCATACACCTAGTTTCTAGAGCACAACCCCCCCTGACCCTTTCCTGGTCAGATATAGCAGTAACAAAGTTAAAAAGATTTCCCAAAGCTGCATAAAGTCATAAAGTCACTCTAGGTCACTTCCAGCAAACCTGGCCACTTCCCCATCCTGATGAATCTTCTCTGCCCCTTGGGTATCCACCAGGCATTCAACCAAGGGTAACCCACCTGTAGTAGGAGTGAAGAGGCCCTTCAGGAGATGCCACGCTGGCATCTCCAGGAAGTCCCTAGCACTCAGCGGCACACTATCATCTTATTCACCACCCACTGTGTGACAGGCATTGGCTATTCACTGGCCATAGCAATGCTCCACTACAGCATACAGAGTGCTAGATAAGAGACATGTTCTTTTGTTTCATTTGGTGGCTTACAGTATGCGTAGTACTTTATCAGTTCTGAAGTATCAGCAGCAGTAGAGGCCAACAAGAGTTAAGTATTCTAAAGAACAATTGCCATCTCTGTACTTTGCTTCAATGATTACAAATTTAATACTAAATGCCAATTGTACTGTCCTACATATACTTACATATGTTCACAGCCCTTCAACTTTGTAAGAGAACCTCTTCGTTTACCCTATTTTTTTTAGATGAAAACTGAGGCCAAAAGAGACATGCTCAAAGTTAATAATAAAAGATACAGGAATAGGGGCTGGAGAGATGGCTCAGTGGTTATGAGCACTTGCTGCTCTTTCAGAGGTTGAGTTCAATTCCCAGCAACCACATGGTGGCTCACAACCACCGGTAGTAAGATCTGGTGCTCTCTTCTGGCCTGTGGTTATACATGCAGGCAGAACACTGTATACATAATAAATAAATAAATCTAAAAAAAAAAAAGATACAGGAATATAAAGTGTGCTTTGTGACTACTTTAAAATGGACATGTGTCCCTAATATGACTTCTGATTCTAGTAGTCTGCAAGAATCCTCATCACTCTATCATTAAAGAAAAGCATTTAACAATGGTTATCATATGACCATCTTTTAATTGCTTATAAAAAGGAGTGGACAATTAGAATAACAATGTATCATTTGTTGCCTACAATACCTTCAAAAATTAGAGGACATAAATACTCAGCACTGGTGAGGATAGATGATGTTCTTGTGCAGTCTTAGATCTCCCATGCGTCACTTCAGTAGGCATCTGGCAACTGTGTTTTTTTTCTTACTATGTAGCTGACTGTCAACTCTCAATCTTCTCATTTCAGACTCCCAACTACTAGAATTATAGGCATGTACAACTAGGCCCAGCTGTGGCAAGTATGTTAAGAAAAATTAAGCCTTTTTTTTTTGAGACAGAATTTCTCTGCATAGCCTTAGCTGTCCTGGTGTGGGAGGGTCCACCTGTATTTCTGTGCCTTGATTGGCTAAATAAAGACCTGCCTGGCTTATAGTTAGGCCAACCCTTAGGTGGGCGGAGTAGACAGAACGGAAGTTCTGGGAGGAGAAGAAGGGAGGGGCAGAAGCCCCAAGCCACCATCGCAAATGGATGCAGGTTAGACCCTTCCGGTAAGTCACCACGTGGTGACTTACAAACTTTTATAATGGGTTAGTTTAATTATGAGAGCTAGCCGGGAAAAGGCTAGTGATAATAAGCCAGGCAGAGTTTAAATGAATCCAGTTTGTCACGTGGTTATTTCGGGTGCAGCCAGCCGCTGAGCGGGCCAGCAGCTGGGGGCTTGGAAGCTGGGTGCGGGGAACAAACAACACGCACCCCCCTCTCTCCGCCTATTTACAACATCCTGGAACTCACTCTATAGACCAGACTGGCTTCCGAATCAGAGATTCACCTGCCTGTGCCTGCTCCCAAGTGCTGGGACTAAAGGCGCACATCACCATGCGTGACTGAAAGTTATGTCTTTTGATGATGCCATTCATTCCATTTCCCTAAATGCAGTGAATGTACATAGTTACAGCTATAAAGACACCCACACCATAATATTTATACTAGCAAGTCATTGGTGGTGACTCATAAACTAATAACTGGGGATTATGTAGCATAAGTCTAAATAATACTATGTAATCACCAGAAATTATGATTTTTGTCTAAAACAGTCTCCGTATACAGCCATGACTGGGTTGGAACTTACTATAAAGACCAGGCTGGCCGGGCGGTAGTGGCACATGCCTTTAATCCCAGCACTCGGAAGGCAGAGGCAGGTGGATCTCTGTGAGTTTGAGACCATCCTGGTCTACAAGAGCTAGTTCCAGGACAGGCTCCAAAGCTACAGAGAAATCCTGCCTTGAAAAACCAAACCAAACCAAAACAAAATTCCAGGCTGGCTTCAAATTTAAGAGACATCCACTTGCCTTACAGGTATGCACCATCACACCCAGCATCTGATGATTACTTTTTAATTGCACTCTTAGTTACATGTAAAATGTACTGATTTCATAGTCAGGCCGTGGTGTCACATGCCTTTAATCCTACCACTAAGGAGGCAGAGGCAGGTGGATATTGATGAGTTCAAGGCCAGCATGATCTACAAAGTGAGTTTCAGGACAGGCAGAACTATACAGAGAAACCCTGTCTTGAAAAAGCAAATCAGGGCTGGAGGAATGGCTCAGCAGTTAGGATCACTGGCTGCTCTTTTAGAGGTCCTGTGTTCAGTTCCCAGCACCCACATGGCAGCTCCCAGCTATCAGTAATGAGATGCCAGCACACATGCAGGCAAGAGCACTGTGTGACAAATAGATCTTTTAGAAAAAAAGAAAAACCAAACCAAGCAACCAAGCAACCAACTAACCAACCAAACAAGTACAAGGTTTAGATACAGATCATTGCAGATCAATGTGTGCTATTAGCCAGTCACCTTACAGCTTGAGCCCAGAGAGAGGAAGCTTGTTCAAGCCATACTACTTGAATTCACTGTGAGGCACAGAGAATAACCAGACAAGACTCCTGCCCATGAGGTCTGGTGGTCAAGAAATATAAATATGATTATAATAGAGTGCAGACTAAGAGAGGGAGAGAGAGCTCAATTACCTGCTTAGTTTCAAAGTTAACAAAACAGTACCCTCGGGGCTGGCCTTCCAAAGCCCCCGACTTGTGGAAGAGGAAGTCAAATTGCTTCACCTTGCCAAACTTCTGGAGGAGCTTGAGGAGGTGGTATCTGTGAAGACAGAAGAGCCCATGAGTCCACTCCTGGAATGCTGTTGGCTGCTCAGCCTCAAATGTAGATACAAGAGGGAGACAGTTCATCTCAGGCAAAAAAAAATTTCTCTGGTCACTGCCCTTGCTTTCCTGCAAACTGCTGTATTATTTTATTTGGGAAACAAAATTGTTTGCATCCACTTGGGAACTAGAATTTTCATGCCTATGCGTCTGTCCAACACAAAATGCCAAATGAAAAAAACCACACCTAACAAAACAGCCGTCTGTCCACAAGCACCGTTTGTTTTTCTTTTGGAGAAATGCTCAAAAATAGCATCTGACTTATTTATTTTTTAAATTTCTTGGCAATAAAATAGCATTTGTTGAGTATCTGTAACTTCATCAGAAACACACATACAAACACAACACACACATAACCTAAATCTAGCCTGAATTAAAAATAAACAAAGTTGCAAAACCATCCAAATTTACACACACAAAAACCCAGCCCTAAAGCACCTCTCTTAATAGACATTGTAGTGATTCTGCTAGGACTCAAACACAGTTAGTGGCACTTCCACAGGGTTTTAGATGTGACTGGAAATTAGGACAATGTGGAAGCCAAATGTGACTGAGGCTGGTCTCACTATGCAGGGGACACTGGCCAGCTCTGTGAATCAGCAAACCTCAGTTTCCGTAACACGGTACCTACCTACTCTGGGGTATGGTCAAATAAAAAACAGAGTCAAGGAAGGAATTTATTCCTGGCAGAGGTTTACCAAACCACCACTCGCCATCCTGCTTAACCCTTTCTTGTATTCCTTGTTCTTACAACTCACTTGGTATCTATAAGACTTTTGAGTTGTTCAAACAGATGTTCAAACCTTAGCAGGTTGCCGTGGCCGACCTCCATTCTGACTTCCTGTCATCCAACATAAGGGTGAGACAAACCAACAACTCTCCCATTTCCTTTTCCTCTGGCCTTCCTCCTGGCACCTTCTAAGCTATTCAAATAGAGTCAAGGCTTTCTCTAAACAATGCTGTCCCCTTGATACTAAAAAGGTATCAGCCCACATGCTAAATCTGTTACTACTCGGAATTCTACCCCACAGGGAGTCAGTAAAGTCCTTTTGGGCAGATTTATGTTTATGCTGTTTGCTAGGAGAAAGTCACCAAGATTTTATTCTCGAGTGCGATCTCCTTTGGGAAGCAAAGATAGAAAATACTGCACTAAATCTGACACAAATGTGTATCAATAAGCAAAAAATCCATTATGGTTAATCAGGAGTCTATTACCACTGTAGAAAGATACAATACAGGTCTAGTACTGGGATAGGATGAAAGGTTACCAAGCCCCACTGGGGATAGTAATCTGGTCTTTGGACTGGTTTTTGAAAAAGAAAACAACCACAACCCTGTACATAATTATGATCTCCCATTAGGAGACCTTAATCACCCAGTGAGAATGCAGGACTCCCTGGGGGGGGGAACTGGGAGATACCTCTAGCACAAACTTTTGTTCTTAATTATTTGAACAGGCTACAACAAGGCTGAGTCTTCTCCAACCGCTTTAATTCATAGCCACACCTGCTGTTACTACACCCATTCAAACCTTCACACCATGGCAATGCCAATGGTGGGTCAAACTCATTTAAAACAAAACTTAAGGCTACTATGGCATAGCTATCTTTTCATTAGCTTCCTTCTACTAAATAGCAGGAAGGTAACGCAACTGGCATTTCCTAGGAAATGAATTTTAATTTACTCAGAAAAAAATGCCAACAGATTATACATTGTAAAGCTAACAAACACAGGCTGCCTGACAAGTGTGACCTTAAGATTCCAGGAACATCTGCTTAGGTCTGTGTCTTTCAACTTCTCTACGATTTCTTTTCTTGTTTGATAATTTCTTGAAATTATCGGAACACTGAAACAAAAGGACTGAAATGTTTACTATTTTGCTTCCTGGAGACGGGGACTGCAGGCTCTGATAGTGAAAAAAGCCTGAAGTCTCTTGCTTTCACATCTGCAAGTACTTTTATCTGTTGCTGGAGTATGGGAGTTAAGCCCTCATCAGCGGCTTGCTTCCCTTAATGAAATGTACACCCTGCTGCCTTCAGGAGAGAAATAAGTATAGGCATCCTACACATACTTCTGTTACCCAATCAGCGCTTTCTTCTCCTAGTGAGTCATTAAAATAGACATCCTGCCTTGTGGCACAGAAGCAATCACCTGTGCAAATGTTAAACAAATACCTACTATGTGCCAAGGACCAATTAGGCATCGGGACCTCTAGATGAATAAAAGTGCCTTCCAGGTCCTCAATGCTGGTTCTAGGAGAACAACGCATACACAACTGTGCACAGTGCACATTTGCATAAAGAGCATGCATGTGCACGTACATACACACACAAAAGGAAGAGTAGGAAAGCTTGATAAAGAGGATGGATATCTGGATGCAACCTCAGTGTGAGTGAACACCATGCAAAGAGAAAGGTGACATTTGATGTACTGAATGAGAGTAGAGTAGGGATAGGCCATGATGGATGTGTATTCAGGGAACCTTAGGAAGCAGAGAGCCAATGGAATGACCTTTAGGATTTTTTTTTTTTAGTATATGAAGTTTTTAGAGAAAATTTTCTTTATGTTTATAAACATTACTCTGAAGAGAATCTTGTGCTTTGTCATACATCTTACTAAATGCTTTATTGTCTCAGATTTAAGTAAGCAAACAATAAATGCCATTTCACTCATGTCACGGACTCATGTCACGGAAGAGTATGAAGTGGGCTGAGAGAGACAAGGTAGACATCCTGCTGTCACAGGCTCATGCATCTACTCCCAGTGAGTTCTGGTTTTACCCAGTCAGCAGAAAATCAGCATCTGAAGGACACATCTACCTGGCTGGCTGTCCACCTCTTGGCTTTTAAGTTTACTCAAACCACCCCATCCATGGTGGGGACTTGTTTACACTCATTCCCCAGGCAAAACCTCTGGGGCACAGACCATGGGTTTGAGCCCCAGTGTTACAAAACAAAACTAGAACATCCTTCAGAATCATCTCTACTCTTCACTCTTCTTCAGTTCTTGTTTTTCACATCTCAGACTCTCCCAGAAGCTCCAAGTTCACTAACCCTAGCCATGTGGCAGCATTAACAGTATCCTCAGTCTTGCCCCTTCCAAGTCACTTTGCACATGTGCAAATGAGGCCCGCACTAAAACATTCCCATCTTGGTATCATGTTCTTGTTAACATCCACAGTGACATTCTTTTACAGGAAATTCAACTTGTCTGAACACAATGTGAAGAGCCCATCTTTACTTGACAGTATTCTACCTATCTAATGGCCCTCTTCATTACCAATTAGTACTCATCCTTGACTTAAACCAAAGGTCCTTTTGGATCTGCTTATATGGAGCCATCTTTCTTATCTTGACTTGGGTCCTTTCAGTCATGATTCCCCTCTGCTTAGAAGGCACTATTATAATTTCTACTGATGGTCCAGTTCACACTTTATTCGATGCAGAGGTTACTGACTTATTTTTACAGAGCTCATTTAATATCTGAATAAGAAAGCCAGGACTAAGTACAGCATGGCAAACCAACATGTGAAGACACTAACTTTTTGGCTTCCATGCTGAAAGGCCTGGTAATATTTAGAGGTACTGTTCTAAGCTTCCAGTCTGGGTCTCACAGCAATTTATAAGTTTCCACATGTCTGAATTCACGTTTATTCAGTTACTCTGACTGTCAGACTATCGGAGCAAAGGTGCACAGAGTTAGGGAGGAGGAAACTAGAGCTATCATAAGCTACTTTGTCAATTGAGCCAACCCATGCAACTTTCCTTTTCCTATAAAGAAGGGCAAATTTGTTTCCCTCATCCAAGCTGTTATGAAGTAAAATAAGAGGACTTCACACAGTATTAGATTTGGAAGAAATGTTTCTGTTATTTAGTTGAACATTTTCACTTTATGGGAATGAGGTACAATGAAGCTGAGGAACTAGAACGCAGTGGAGTAACATGTATTCTGGTCTGACCACCTCTCTAAGAACAAGTGCCCATCATTCCTTCAAGTCTCCAAGATCTACTTAGTTACAGGAATGCTTCTGGCATGCAGCACAATCCTAAAACAGTTAAGTCTGACAACGCTCTATATTCACAAAATACAGCAATATTTGGGAGTGACTGTATTTTAATTATTCATGTAGGTTCACCATATCTACTCCCAGGTAGAGCAGGATCCAAGAGTTTATGTATCTGCAAAGTGTGAGCACAAGGAGCATAATGTTTGAGCACCAGACTGTCACATTCTTGAAAGGAGACTGATGGATGTCCTAGTATAGCTTAGTAATAATTCAGATTAATAACCAAAAAACACAGATATAAATAGAACAACTAGAACTAATCACAAAATAAATGTGGGTAAAATGAATGACAGAATGCATTATTCATTTTTTTTTTTTTAAACTACCATTGGGGCTGGAAAGATGGCCCAGTGGTTAAAAACATGGGATGCTCTTCCAGAGGACCAGGATGCTATGCCCAGCATCCACATGGTGGCTCACAAACATTTGTTAACTCCAGTTCCTCCAGCAGTATCATGCTCTTCTGGTCTCTGCAGGTACTAGGCATGCATGTGGTGCATCAGACATAAGTGCAGCTAAACACTGTATGTATAAAATAGTAAGAATGAAAAAGTAACCCTGTAACTATTCCTTATAGTAAATACATGCTTTGTTTCCTAAAAAGAAGTAAGAAACCATTTAAGAGGAGACATTCAAATCAACTTCTGGAAGGGATTAAGATGAAGTGTTAAGGAGCTGGGATAAAGGCATAGAAAAGAGAATTAAGGGTCTGGTATAGAGGAAATAGCAGGAAGTGGCAGCAGTGTTTGGTTGGGAAAGCTTAATTAAGAAAACTGGAAGACATTCTGCAAACTCCCCTTGTGAGTCATTAGAAGGTTAGAGATTTGGATTCAACTGACAACACAAGTACCACGTGTTCATATTCCTTCAAAGCCAGGGAGTGACTATACATTAATTATTTAGCTAGGTTCACTGTTTTCTACCCTTTGAGAAGCAGAACCTAAAAGTCCGTGCATTTGAGCAACCTGAAGGAAATGTTTCCATGAGATTCATGAAATTTAGCAAAGTGACTCTAAGCTTTCATGTGAACCATAAGCTTTGATGGACAGTTATGTTTTTAAAAATAAATTATATAACAAATCAGTTTGTTTAAGACAAATCATTTCAAGGTAAGGAAGTCATAGAAGGAAAACAGAGAAAATGGTTTGGCAACACAGAAATGTGGATACTACATGTAGAACACAACACTTCCAGCCATCAAGGTCTGACCTAATGTTCGCCTTTGACTGAAATATCAATGGGAAGGTCTTAATCCAATGTTCCTGTTAAAGAAGTAACTCAGGACTACATTCATACAGTTACTATGCTACTGATCCAGGGGCAGGTGCCCTTGTGAACCCTCTGATGGGCAGTAGGACACAATCAGTACAAGAACCTCATTACCTGGAACTATAGTCAACACAACTAACACTATTTCCACACTTTAGATTTCCATTCAGACAAGGAGAGGGAGGAATGGAAACCACCCTGGAGGGCACCCCCTCAGAGCCTGGGTTTCAGATGATGGAAAGATTGAGATGAACATTAATTAATGAACACTTAATTAGTTAATTAAAGACATTAAGAACTTGTGCTTATTCACACATCCATCCTCAATGTCATAAGAGAGGATGTCAAATACAATTGACTTCCAGGGTTCCTATGACAAGAACATGAAGTAGCTTTAATATCTCTGTAACTTATATGGACACTTAATGATATTTGCACCTATATGATCTGAGTTTTCATAGGTTTAGGAGCTGAACTTGGTGTTGTGATATAAAATTACATCTCTCCCTTTTTCTTACTACCATCCTTAAACACACCTCATCTCATCCCAGACTCAATCAGCGGACTCCCTCTCTTCGTACCCTGTGTTTACTCCCACTCTCGGAGTCATGCCAGGACTGCTGATTTACTTCACGTCATCCTACTTACCCATTGCTATTCTGCCACCAACCAACAAAACAAGTGATGGAAAGAAAAACCTATTAGTTCCTGCCAAGATATTCCTTTTTACTATAATGGCTCTGATGCAAAGACTGAGAGTCAAGACTATTGTATTCAATTAGTAATGTGATCTTGGGCAAGGTAATTCTGCCTCTTAGACCCTCTATCACCTTTATTGTAGGAAAAGAGAGATGGATGTTATCAGAGGTCCCCAAGTGATCTCAACCCAGGGAGCTCACATAGGGATTGCCAAAAGAAAAGTGGAGGTTGTCAAAAGGCTTTGAGTACCTCTTTTCCCTTCTTGGTGAAAGCAGTTCTGGAGTCTTATTTTACAAGGCTTCTTTCAGATTTATCAGAGGGCTCCTCTTGTTTAAGCTGCTCAGCATAGTGCTGTGCATACAACAGCCACTCCGTTCATTAAATGAATGAGTGAACAACAAAGGGGTGAGGGTGATCTCTAAGATCTCTTCTCACTCTTGCTTTCTGTGGTTGCTTAGAGCAGTCAGTCAAATGGGGCCCAAATGCCTATTTGCAAAGATTCCAAAACTACTTCTTGTTCCTCCATTCTGGGAGACAAAATATGCCTCAGGTTGATTTAGAATTCCTCTTAACCACTGAGTACACAGTCAAACAGTTGACAAAGAGTTCTATTCTTTGTGGAGTAAAAAGGAAGAAGCTTATGCAGGAAGAAAACCAAAGTTATGTCCTTACAGTTGTGGAGTGCAAATGTATGAAAAATAGGAACAGGCTAAAGACAGCATAATGTCCCCATCAAAGAAAAATAAAAGCAAATGATGCACGGCACTGCTCCAAAAAGTCTCCTGAGCATCTTCAGCAGGCTTTGCACCTCTGCACATCACCAACTAAGTGATCTGGACTTACTCTGTGATTTTGGGGTCCAGGTTGCCAATCCATAATCGGTGTCCTTCCTGTAGAGAGCCCTCTGAAAGGATGGATGCGTTCTCCAGGGGAAGGGTTTTGGTTTCTGCTTCCATCAATCTCTACGAAATACTAAAGGCAATGTGAGCACTCAGGGAGAAAAGTGGAATCATCCTGTGTGAACATCAGGCATCACATGCAATTTCTCCAAGGATGGCAAACTCTCTGGGCAGTCCTCAAAGGCCTGCTGTTCCCAACTGAGGCCTTGGACCAGCTCCCTTGGGACAGCCCTTCTGGCAGCCAGAATTGCCATGCAGGATAAAGAGTTATTGTGTGGAGAGTCTTGAGGTTTCCTGAGGCAGGAGACCAAAGGCTCTATCACTAGATGATACTCCAGAAAAGAGAGAAAAGAGGCAAGCACCAAGGAGACAGTCTTGATAGTGTAGAAGGGAATGGAGAGGGAAGAACAGCTTATGTTCCTGTTCCTCTTGGAGCAGTTTTGCCAAAGGAGTAGGGGGCACAGGAAATGTGAGCACAAGTACTGGAGTTAGGGCTGAATATGAAAGCAGGTTGTGTGACTTAGTTAATTCTCTAAATTGTATAGGTCTCAATTTCCTCAAATGTAAAATTAGCGGCAATAGTTTTCATTTTATAGGGTTGTTATAAAGATTACATACATTAAAAAAAAAAATCACCAAACAATGCACTTAACAATTGTAAGCAGTCAATATATATTAGCTATTGATCACAAAGTTTACTGTTTTGGTAGAAAAAAGAGACAATCTCCTTAGTTATTACAGATGACAGTTCACCTCACTTCTAGCAAGTCACTTAACTACTCTTTGCCTTAGTCCCTTGTGAGGAGTAACTCATAAAGGAATGTAGCTCTGCCAAGTTATACCCCCAAGGCTTTTAGAACCACAATTCCAAGAAGTACTCAAGACCAATAATTATTACTCATCTTAATTCCTGAAGTGTCCCATCTCACAGAGCAAGAAAATGGCAGCTGTGACAGAGGCAGTGATGGAAAGAACAGAGAGCCTGGTGCCAGAAGACCCGATCCATTTCCACTTAAGTCATTTTTCTGGGTGCTTCAGTTTTCTCATTCTAATTTATTTTCTCTATTATCCTGGTGGGAGGCATGCACATATCATTTAGTACAGGTAGAGGTCAGAAGACAACTTTCAAGAGTTGGTTCTCTCCTTCCCTCCGCTTTTGCTTGGGTCCTAGGGAAGGAACTCAGGTTGTCAGGCTTCTATGGGAAGCACATGCACCATCTAAGTCATCTTGCTGGCCCAGTTTCTTCATGTTTTAATATAAACTTTAAGAGGCTGGAGAAATGGCTCAGCAGTTAAGAACACATATTGCTCTTGCAGAGGACCGAGGAGTTCAGTTCTCAGCACCCACTTGGTGGCTCACAGTTCTTTCTAACGTCACTTCCAGAAGATGAGATGCCTTCGTCTGACTTCTGCAGTCACTGTATACATGTGGTGTGCATACATAGATGCAGGCAAAAGACTCATGCACATACAGGAGATAAATCTAAAAAAAACTCATAAAGATAATATTTGCTTTATTAGTTAAGGTTGCTGAGAAGAAATGAGTTGACAGATGAAAAAAATGAAATTTTAATAAATCTATACTATGATAAAGGAAAGATAAAGGGACAGGGAAAATAGTAAGTTGTACCAGACTTCAGACCTCCCTGCTAGAAAAAAAGCCATGTGTCTTCTATATCTAGAAGTGCCTCAGCTCAGCCCTGTAGGAAATTGTCCCCATACTCAGAATGCTTATATTTAAAAGGGGAGCAGAACTAAATTTTTAACAAAGCAAAAGATTGAAGTAAGTAACGACAGATACTGTAAACAACACTGAGAAGGGACAAGAGATTTAGGGTTGTACTAGTTTAGAGTGAGTGGAGTTAGATTTAAATGCTAGAACTTCTGAGTCTAAAAGCAGTTCAGGTCTAAAAGCAGCAGTAACACCAAAAGACACTTAATGTCAAAGATGCCATGTTTCAATTGGAAGAACACAAGACCCGGGACTAGAGAGATCTGGACTCAAAATTGACCTTCCCAATTACTGTGCCTTTAGTATGCAACAGTATCTCCCTTATGTATCTTCCTCACTTCCTCTGTCTCTGCCACTCCCCCCTCCCATATAATGTGAATACAATGTATTATTTACATTCTGCCTGTGTCTCTAAATAAAAGCTCAGTACAGCGCAGGGACTAGCCTGCCTTGATCATGATTCTATGACCAGCAGGTAGTGCACTGCCTGGCTTAGAGTTGGTATAACTCTAAGAATGAATGAAACATCGTCAGTTATCTTCCAAAATGGAGAAAATTATTTCAATATCACGTAACTATTTTAAATAAGAATATGCATGTGATAGCTCAGACGTGGATTTTTGAAAAACAGTGACGTCTAATAAGGTAGTATGCAACTATCAAATCTTTTGGGGTTTGCAATGGCGACAACTCCTTAGAGTAACAGTTCATAAAACGCCTCTCCAGATGTCTCCCAGTTGAGGTGTATCAACACTAGAAGCCAGGAGGGGAAATGGGTCGCTTACTCCTAAACGCTAACAGCGGGGTCAGGCCAGGAACCAGGGTTTCCCGATTCTAGGCCGCGAAAGGTCACTAATGGGATTGTTATTTCCGGGCCAGGAACAGGTCAATCCGGGGCGGGACCTAGAAGCCGGCAGGTGAGGGCAGTCTCCGCCAACGTCCCCGCCGCCAGTTTGGCGTTGAGCTTCGGGTACTCACCTGCTAGTCTCGGAGCTGTGCCCTCAGCTCATGCCCCGAGAGCAGCTTCCGACGCCGGGGTCCGAGCGAGGGACGCGAGGATACGGCAGCTGAAACCCCGATCGCCTCCCGGCCGCCCGTGACGCGCTACGTCTGCGCCGCCGCGCCTCCCCGTGACGTCATGACGGCCGCACCGCCGCCGCCTCTGTCGCGTGTGGTTCTGTACAATCCGGGCTGTAGCTGGTGAGTGGCCTCTAGGGGGTCTCGAGGCGCAGGAGGGGTCCAGGTGCCAGTGACACTTTTTCAAGAACCTCGGAGGGACCTCGTGGGGCCTGGCTACCGCCCGTAACCGGTTCAGCAGAGTTCGACTCGACCTTAAGGCCAGGGGCGGATCTTCTGGTCCCTCTACCCTCTCAAGGGTGGGGGCGGGGCGCGTGTCACTCACCCCGCCTTTAGAGCCTTGCAGGGGAACTTGGTAAATACTTCCTGATTTTTAGGACGTCACCCGACAGGAATATTGCCTCTTCCGAACAGCTCGCAGAGATGATAGTTATTCCCAGTGATGTAGAAACGAAAACTCAGCTCAATCTTTACTAGGGTTTCGCGGCTCCTAAGTGTAAATGCCACCCAGGCCTGAGTCGAACGCCTGGGCTTTTAAAAATCGTCACTCTGCCGTCCTGTGGGCAAACAGTTGTCATTTCAATAGTGCTTCAACATTTCCACTGCTCTGGCAAATTCACAGATGAGTTTGAGAACACTTAACTTAGAAAGTGCTAGAAGCAGGACTCTTGCCTAGGCCATCTGAGAGTTGGGTACTCTTTCTTTCCTCCTTTTTCTTTTTTTTTCCAGTTCCTGACTTTTTTTTTTTTTTTTTTGTGTGTGTGTGTGTGTGTGTGTGTGTGTGTGTTTTGAGACAGGGTTTCTCTGTGGCTTTGGAGCCTGCGCTGGAACTAGCTCTTGTAGACCAGGCTGGTCTCGAACTCAGAAAAATCCGCCTGCCTCTGCCTCCCGAGTGCTGGGATTAAAGGCGTGCGCCACCACCGCCCGGCTTGTACCTGACTTTATTAACTCATACACAAGTACTTGTCTTCTGGTTTGGTGAGGTGGTAAGTCACACTCTTGCCACAGTATTGTCTGTCAAAGTGGCTAGCCCTGAAAACCCCAGCACCACATTCATCAGAAGGACGCTTGACGAAGTTGACTACTTTTGCCATTTCCTTCCACCTTACAGTATTTCACCACAGCCAACTCGACCTTCTTTCTCTATGCTTATTATTCTTGGGAGTGGTGTAAGAAAGTCTCCTTTTGAATGTTCTAGTCAGACAAAGTATGGCCATCTTCCAGCTGCTTACCAGCATAATCAACCTCTGTGGATCCTGAATCTTGGCCTTTATATTTTCTATAGTGTGCGAGGGTTCAACCTGGAGCACAATGGTCTTCCCTGCAAGGGAAGAAAGTGTGCGTTCTGTTGTAGTTCTTCGAAGTTTGGAGAACTTGTAGTTGGGAAGGCTGGAAACCTCTGGTTCCTTCAGGGACTGGCTGAGGAAAGAAAACCAAGCTAGGAGAAATGGTTTGCTACAGTGTACATCCTTGGTAGAGCTGTGATATATGCTTTTTGAACATGGCTGGTTGTGAATCCAAGAGATGCATGTGATGGGGATGGAGTGGGGATGTTGAAGTCTGGTCATCTAGTCTTTAGGTTAAGCCTTTTGTCCACTTGTTAAAATTTTATCATTCCTCTTTGGCTTGTGCCAAGGGCAGTCAGATGCTGTTCTGAGTCAAATATTTCAAATACCTTTCTTTACATAATACTCAATTTGAAAAAGAGCAACTCTATTTCAAACAAAGACCTGGAAAAACTATGGTTAATAGGGGCAGTGTTGAGAAGTAGATCCCAGGACCTGCCATCAAAAGTGTAGATTCCAACTCTGATGCTGGCATTTTGATGTTGGGCAGGAATTTAATCTTTGTGGAAGTCTATTACCATACTTACCACGTTTGTATGATGTCTGTGTTCCTGTACAACCCTAAATAAAGGGTGAAGCAGTGGACAGTTAGATTAGTAGATAGATTAGGCCACGTAGTACCAACAGCCATATAGAGATACTTAGGCAAGGATCAAATCATTACACAAATATTTATTTTTATTGTTAAAAACTAAGTGCTGTGATGGAGTCTGGGTATGAAAACTGGATTTCAGGAAATAAGACCTAGTTGGAAGAGGTGGCCACTGATCCTGTTCTCTGACAGACTGATGGTTAAGGTGAAATCTAAGGAAAAACAGATGGTAAAGAGATAAAGGGAGACCATACCGAGCTTATTTAATGACTTTTAAAAAACGTTTTATTGAGCAGGGTCGGGGGATGGAGGGTGGTGTGGTGCATACCTTTAATCCCAGCACTTTGGAGGTAGAGTCTGGTGGATCTCTGTGAATTCAAGGCCAGCCTGGTCTACAGAGACAGTTCCAGGACAGTCATTGCTACACAGAGAAATCCTGTCTTGGAAAAAAATTAAATAAAAAATTAATAAATTATGTCTGTGGGAATTTTGCTTCCATGTATATATGTGACTAGTGATTGTGGAGCCAGAAGAGGGTGTTGAATCTCCTAGAACTGGAGTTATATAGATGGTTGTGAGATACCATGTGGGTGCTGAGAATCGAACTCAGATCCTGTGTTAGAATAGCTAGTGTTCTTAGCCTCTGAGCTATCTCTCCAGCATCCTTAATGGCATATTTGAAAACTTAGGGACAGAAGGAACTCATAAGGAAATGAAAGATCAGTTTATTTTGTAAAATGTATGTGGTAACCAAATACAATAAGATAGGAGAAGTATTTCATATACAAGATCTTCCAGCTGCTTACCAGCACGATCAACATGTTCAAATATTAGAAGTATATGTTGTACATCAATACACAATACACAGCTGGTTGGAAAGGGTTGCTAGGACAGTGGGCAAGCCAGTTTGTAAGTGTGTGACATTCTTAAAAAGTAACAAAAAATAAATACTAAAATATTAGTTTATTAGTCATTTGGAGGACTGAAGAGATGGCACAGTGGTTAAGAGCACTGATTGCTCTTCCAGGACCTGTGTTCAGTTCCCAGCACCCACATGGCAGCTCTCAACTGTCTGTAACTCCAGTTCCAGGGGATCTGACATCCTCACAGAGACATGCATGAAGGCAAAACACCAATGCACATAAAATAAAAGTAAATTATTATTAAAAAATACTAGTTGTTTTTTGTGGGTTTTTTTTTTTTTTTTTTTTTTATGTGTAACAGTCCTAGCTGTCCTGGAACTTGCTTTGTAGACCAGGCTGGCCTCAAACTCACTGAGACCCACCTGCCTCTGCCTCCTGAGTGCTGGGATTAAAGGCATGTGCCACAACCACCCAGCTAAAAGTATTAGTTATTTAAAGTGAAAAAGATGTGGTAGAAGATGTTGCTGAGAAAGATGGACTTATTCAAGGTCACACAGGTAGTGGGGAAACAGATTCTCTTGTGAGTGCATTAATGTGTCTGGAACATACTTGAACTCTCTCATAGGAAGTTTCTTCTTTAGTTTTAATGCTTCATATACTGACCTGAGTGTTCATGTTCCTAAGGTTAGAGACCTACCCGATTACTTTGTTGAAATTCCACTGTGAAATTCCCTGACTTCTATGCAATTGAAATGAATGCTTCAAGCATAAAGCAGTGTGGTTTATTTATAGAATTGTCTTCCGGTTCACATGTATTGGCCCTGCTTCTTGGTACTGAATTTTCTGTCAAAGGTTGTTTATTTCTAACCCATTTTAGTTTCCTGTTGCTTTGTGGATTGGTATTATGACCCACAACAGGAACTCCAGGAAACCTGTCATACACACTGTGGCCAGACTGAGACCTGTCAATTACAAAAACCTAAACTGCACATTATTTTACAGCCATATTTGGATATAAATTTGAGTTGGGCATTGCTATATTAGGTAGAAACTGAGCTTTAGAAATGTCACTGAGAGCCAAACTTTTGTGAATGATTCTTAAGTGGTACTGGACTGACTACAGTGGTATTGGTTCTACAGTCGTGGGCAGGGCCTTAATCTCTCTGAGCCTCAGTTTCAAGGTCTCCAAAGTGGGGACTATAAATGCTTTATCTGTGGCATTATTGACAGGAGAAAATGAACTAATATGAGTAAAACAAGCAGGCCAGGCCTGCATTTGTGTAGACCTGGCATGCTGATTGCTGCTGCTTGGCAGAACTTGTTAAAAATCCCATCAGAAGGAAGTGTTTGCCTTTGCTTTACTCATTTCATTTCTTTTTTGCATGTTTTTAAAGACAGGATCTCTTCTAGCTTGAGCTAGCCTCCAGTTTGCTGTTTAACTGAGGATGGACCTTGAACACCTAACTGCAAGAATTATAGGCATGCCTCACCACATGTGGCATTATGTGTTGCTCATTTTCTTTTCACTAAAGAAAGTAATGCTGGTAATAATAGTTCATAATAGTTGTACATCTTGAGCAGTTAGCGTGTGCCAGGTACCATATGTACTCAGTGTTTCATTTTTAAGTGAGGCCTATCTTTCTCATTCATAGGGAAAGGATGAGTTACCCCAGACAGAAATTTACATCCACATCTGACTGAATCTTTGCCACTTTACACATTAGTTCTGACATGTGTACAAGTGCCCTTATCATATCTGACCCTAGCATAGACTTCCTTGAAATGAAAACTGATAACAATCAATAAGTATTTTTTTTATGTCCCTATTACCTAGTAGTCACCATGCCAAGTGTTTTACCTGCCTAGCTTCATTATTCCCAACTTGAAGAAATAAGTACCAGTCCCATTTTACAGAGAAGCAAGTGAAGACTCAGCAGTTCTTATTTAGTAAGTGGTGGAGCTGAGATTGGGTTTTATGTCTTTGTGCTGCAGAATGCCTGCTCTTGTGCATCGCATTATGCTGCGTCAACACTTTCGCAATTTTTTTTTTTTTAAATGAGATGTGGTTTCCAAAGATAGTGCTTCCAGACACTTGGTACTAATTGTTCTTAATTTTTAGCTAAGTAATAACCAGATTCTTGGCAGAAGCTCTTAGTGTGATATTTGTTGGCTAGGACTGTGTTCTGTCTCAGAAGAAGCAATAGTATCTTTGTATGGTCAGAGACCTCAGAAATGTGTATAACTTGTGTTAACTCAGTGGATGTTGGCATTTCCTAGTTCTAGACCGTGGAAGACCTCAAACCTCAATCATACTTCAGACTCAAATTAAAGTGGATTCTAATTGGTAATCAGTGCATAAGGAACCAAAGAAAATTTTAATTAAATGCTGCCATGTAAATTTTCCAGTCATTTTATGCCTATTAAAATGTTTTTCTTACTTATAGTCCCCTTCTAGTACTCTGCCTTTCCTCTTTAAACTTTATCAAGAGTTTGTGCTTTTGCTCATATAAGGGTTTAATTAACATCATCATAGATTTAGGCTGCTGCACATTTGGTTAACAGACATTTAGATGCACTGAAAGAACTCCTCAGACTGGGTGAGTCACTTAAGTCTCCGAACACCAGTTTCTTCATCCTGTAAGATGAGGATAATAGTTCTTTTTGAGGCTATTGGGAGGCGGCTTAGAGGTAATGTATGAGTTCATGGCTCAGTTAGAGGACTTGCGTGGTAGTTGGTATGAATTGGTTTTGGAAGTTGCTATGGTTTTTCTTTTATTGAGATCTTTTGTCTTATTCCTTTTAGTGGCTGTTTCTGTGGATTCTCTTTCATCATGGCCTTGGGAATAAAGTGCCTCCGCCTGCTGCACCCTGCCTTTTGCAGTTACCTTACTACATTGACCAGACCTGCTCCAGAAATTTCCATGAAGCCTGTGCATGGAAGACAATATGACCAAAGGCAATACTTAGCCTACCCAGCCATGCCAGTTCGCCAGTTTGCAACCAAGAAAGCCAAAGGTAGGTGACCTCCCTCCCCTCTCAGCCCTTTCTTACATTTAAGAGATCTCAGAGATGTCTCTGACGTTCAAACACAGACTGTGTTGAGCCCAGGGCTTGTTTTGTTACCCTTATACCTCATTTATTTTCTTGTAGGCTCATAAAATGCCTACTTTATTTCATTTAGATACAAAACTAGAGGTAAAAGTATCAAGCCTACAGGAGTGCTTGTGGCAGGGATCAGCATACACTCATTCTTTAGGAAGATTTGAATTGAGGGTATAATTAAAGCCAGAAGGGTTTTCGGTGACATGGCATTAAAGCCACGGGTTTAGATGGATGATCTTAATGGCTTATGTCATCCAAGAATGAGATTTTGATGTACCGCAGGTCTTAGCTTAAATGCCACTTCCTCCAGGATGCCTTCCTTGGCCTGAACCTGGGTCAGGTCCCCTGTTACATGCAGTCATGTACACTATTATTTTACTCTTGACACACTTAGAACTGCAGTAATTAATTAATCAGTTGTAAAATTGATTATTGTTTGTTAGCTGCCTGCCATGATGATCATATCTCTCTTTGTTGTTTAGCACTCTCCAGGGCTGTATTGATATAATTAGATTTTCAGAAACTTGGTTGGGGAAATGGATGACAGAGGATGATGAGGCAAACCTGCTGTTTGGGGTGGGTCAGGAGTTCTGCTGTCCGTGATGGTGGTAGAATGTGCTGCTGAGTGTTTCCACTGGGACTTTCTTTTTCTGCTTTCACACAGATCTGCTTTTATTGAAAGAAAGATTAACACACTGCTGAAAGAAAATTAGCCCTTAGAAGACTTATCTTGTTAATGTTGGATTTGTATGTTATTTTTAACGTTTTCTAATCTAATCCTTAGCATTATCTATTGAAAACAATTATAATTTTCCAGTGAAGAAATCCTTACAATTACCTAATAAATATACATGTTAACAAGTTGAAAATATAGAAGTCAGGATATAGTTGTTTGAAAAAAAAAATTGCCCATGGCTGCCTCCAGATAGAGGAAGAAGAGGAAACCTGGGGATTCTGATGCCGTGGTGTCATAGTCTTCTAGATGCTCAATATGCCCTGCAAGCAGGATCTTCTTCTTTTTGGTTGCTCCTCAAAGAGTTGACTGTTTTAATTCTCTTAGAATCCTTGGAGTTATTCTACAATAGGATACTGTAGTGATAGTTCATGTGTATTTTAATAAATAAAGCTTGCTTGAAGATCAGAACACAAAACAGCCACACTAGTCAGGCATACAGGCCAGACAGTGGTAACACACACCTTTAATCCTAACAGCCACACTAATTAGCCATAAAGACTGGGTGGTGGTGCAGGCCTTTAATTCCAGCACTGGAGAGGAATACAAGGTGCGAGGACACAGGAGTTTGTTGTCTTCAGTCTGAAGATTTCACAGAGGTGAGAGCTCTCTAGTGAGTGACTGGCTGCTGTGCTTTTCTGATCTTTAGGTTGAACAGCAATATCTGTCTCTGGGTTCTTATTCATACTGCATTTGGTGCCTAATGTTTGGAGTACAAAGTCACAAAAAATATCTGTCTCTGGGTTCTTATTCATACTGCATTTGGTGCCTAATGTTTGGAGTACAAATTCACAAAAAAGCCTTTTGCCTATAACGTTTTAGCTGCACGTGGGGCTCTAACTCCACCCAGGTGGGCTTTTTTTTTTCTTTTTTCCCCAAGCCCATGAGTAAGTTTGGGATTTTCCTGTTGTAGCCTCTCTGAAACAGTCTCCAGCTGCCACCCAAACTCCAGGAGCTCCTGGGTTCCAAAGGCCACAGGACACACCCACCCTAGACTGCCTGGTTCTGGCTCCCCACCACACGTGGTTTTTCCAAACTATCCTGTGTGTTTTTTTTCAGACAGCCCCCTCTCTCTCTCCACTGTGGGTTGCTGGCTCTCCTTGAACCCCCTTCTTGGACTACTGCCAAACTAGGTAGCTGCTTTGAAGTCCAGTTAGGCTTTTACTGCTCTACGCAGGAGCAATCAGTCTCATGTCTTCCCCAACATCATAGATAGATATTGTAACACAATCAGGAATCTTTTTGTTTATTTTGATTTGTTGAGACAACAACAGGGTTTCTCTGTTGGCCAGGTTGGCCTTCAACTCACAGAGATCCGCCTGCCTCTGCCAACTGAGTATTGGGATTAAAGGTGTGCACTACCATCACCAAGCTAAAAATTGGGAATTCTTTTTTTTTATATTTATTTATTTATTATGTATACAATATTCTGTCTGCGTGTATGCCTGCAGGCCAGAAGAGGGCACCAGATCCCATTACAGATGGTTGTGAGCCACTATGTGGTTGCTGGGAATTGAACTCAGGACCTTTGTAAGAGCAGGCAATGAATGCTCTTAACCTCTGAGCCATCTCTCCAGCCCAAAATTGTGACTTCTTAAAGGGAGGAATTAGTTAAAAGGAAGAGTTTTTTTTTTCTCACCACACTGAAAAATGGGAAAACCATTACGATGGAGGGATTTGGGCCTCTGTATAATAATGTGCTGAACAGTTTGAAAATGGAACAATTAAATGAAAGGATATCTAATTTAGATGGGATTTATGTAATGACAATTGTAAACATTATCAGCTTTATCATTTTTGTCATATCACTAAGAATGTTGGTTAATCTGATACAGGCCTCAGAAAAACCTAATAAAACAGATCACAGAGATATTTAAATTCCAGACAGAACTTAATGAAGAACCAAATTCAGCATTGCATTATAAGAATAGAGACAACCAACTTAAATATATCCATAACCTTACCTGAATTGCCAAATGACAGAGGCTCTGTGTTAAGTGGACTCCAATGTCAATGTTAGATTTAAGGAGATTCAAGGAAGCAATAGTCGTATGGCATGCATTCACCTTTTGTGAAGCAAATGTTAAATTCGTGGCTAGATTGTAATAGAATTAATTATCCCTAAAGATTTAGAGCCTGGTCCACAGGTACAGTGGATTACCTCGTTCAGAGAACAAAGCAGAGTGCAAGATGGATCAAATGTATAGGGCCAGAAGGGTAGATAGGATTATTAAAACCATATGTGGTTAATATAGCAATGACTCTATGGGAATGTGATTTGTTACAGCAATGGAATACTTAGATTAATTTATACAGGTTTGTCTGTCAACCATTTTAAAGGTAGGGCTGTCAGTGCCTTTGAAATATCAGCAGCTGCTGTTTCCTGTTCTTGTACAACCTGAATGGTTGGTGACTGTTCTCTACAATATCTTGTAATATTTTCCCCAAAAACATACATTAATTTTTGGTTTGTTTATAAGACTGGAAAATGGATGGAACTAGAAAACATTATTTTGAGTGAGGTAACCCAGACACAGAAAGACAGTTGTCACATGTACTCACTCATAGGTGGTTTTTAAACATAAAGTAAAGAAAGCCAGCCTACAAACCATAATCGCAGAGAACTTAGACAACAATATGGACACTACGAGAGACTTACATAGACCTAATATACATGGGAAAGTATAAGAAGACCAGATCTCTTGAGTAAATTGGGAGCCTAGGGACATTGGGGGAGGGTTGAAGTGGGGAGGGGAGAGGCAGGGAGGGGAGCATAAAAAATGTAGAGCTCAATAAATATCAATAAAGGGGAAAAAAAGACTTTGAACTCACCAAGATAGGTTAGATAAGGAGTATTTTCTCTGAATTTGTCAATAGACTAGACATTGTTGATGTGTTTATTGCCTGTATATATTGTAGATAGTTATTGTAATTATTGTATATAGTTTTTCTTATATTAGTTACAGCCTTTTATATTTTAGACAAAGTATAATGTAATGATATTTTATTTGTATTTTAATATAAATATTCTTATCTGTTTGTTTTGGTGAATATGCCTGCACATTCATCCCGTTACCCCAGTACTCTCCTTCCCTGCACTCTAGTCTAATTTGAGTAAGTATGATTGGTGATTACGGGCATTTCTCTTTATTCTTGACTTTAGAGGGAATTTTTTTTTTTTTTTTTTAAGATTTATACAGTGTTCTGCCTGCTGTATGCTTGCAGGCCAGAAGAGGGCACCAGATCTCATTCTAGATAGTTATGAACAACCATGTGGTTGCTGGGAATTGAACTCAGGACTTCTGGAAAAGCATGCACTGCTCTCTCTTAACCTCTGAGCCATCTCTCCAGCCCCTAGAGAACACTTCTCATATGTTGGTGTAAAGAATGTTTCCTTTCTATTTTTCATTGTCTAAGTAAACATATCTAATCCTTGAGTTTTTTAAAAAGGCATTAGCAACTTCTTTGTTGTTGTTGTTGTTGTTACTAGGCAAAGAATTTTATTAACCTTTTTCCGAACTTTAGTCCCAGGCTTATTCAGCTTAATTTACTGCAAAGAATGAATTGTGTTTAAGCAAGAACAGAAAAGAGCTGCAGTGTCCAAGGGACTTGGGCTTAAAAATATTAGCACTCTTGATTTGATCAAATCCATAAACAAAAGACCTTTAAAAAGCAGCCATGATATAAAACAGTAGCTCACTTCTTCAGAAGTTGCCTCCACTCAGTTTCCCCCATTCTTAGAAGCTTCATCAGCATTCTCCACCAGATCTGGGACTTCATCATCATCCTCTCCAGTAGCAAGTGGTGCTTTTCTATCCACAGATTGTTTGGGCAGAGCTCCAGCCAGTCTCCTTAAACTAGTCAGACTGTCTGCCCCAAGCTGGTTTAGAATGCTGGGAAGCATTTCTGTCATTTGTTTTGTCTCAGGGTGGCCTGTAATGGTGAAGGTATTTGCTACCAGAGACATCTGAACTTTAGGGTTGTTAAAATGGATCACTGTTTTTGGTTTGTAAACATGTTCACCTCCTCAATACCAGAGATAATGTTCACCCCTAGTTTCTTTAAGGAGAACTGCAGTTTTTTATCATCTGCTGTGACTGTTCTGTGAACCCCCTTCTTTCTGCGCACTTGTGCCTGCAGTTTGCTGTGTTCCTGGTTCATGATCACTTCTTTCATCTTGTCGGAGTGGAAATGGGGCCACGTGGGGGACTAGGGTTTGTGCTCAGGAGGTCTCGTGCCGACCAGTTGAGATAAGATGTGTATACACGTGGGGACATAAGATGGCCAAAAGGCACTAACTTCTAATCAGATCATAGACTGTGTTTATTTAGTTGATTCTACCTCCTCCTTTAATTTTTGCAGTACTGGGCATTGAACTCAGGGCCTGACATGTGCTGAGCAAGTCCTATACTCTGCCAAATCTCCAGTACTCCCCTGCCTTTAATGTGTTAATAGAATAATTCAACAGCCATAGCTTTTCTGATGTTAAATCACTCTCTGCAGTTTTGATAAGAGCCCTGCTTGGTTTTGATAATTTAAATATATATTGTGCTTGATATATAATCTGTGTATTATTACTGGATTTATCAAGTTTGTATATAGGATATATATTAGACTCTTTAGTCTGTGCTTGCATATGTAAGTTTAGGCTGAATGTAATCCCACATAATGAAGGGCTTAACTCTGTCCCTGCCCTTGTTAGGTCTTGTTGTTTACATTAGCCTCACCTCCTGAGATGAATGCATATTGGATGTAATAGGATGGTTAAAGTTCCTTGCCTCCTTGGTAGAACCTGCCTGTAAATTCATCCGGATCTGGAATGCATAAATAAACTTGAAATCATAGATTTAGTCTCTTTAATAGTTATGAGACTGATTATATTTTCTATTTTAGATTTTGTTTTTCTGTTTTCAAAGCTGTTGGTCTAAAACTATCCTAATGGCCTCTTAAGATTAAAAGTTTTTAGCACTCGGGAGTCAGAGGCAGGGAGACCAGGCCAGCTTGATCTACAGAGCAGGTTCCAGTATACCCAGGGCTACACGGAGAAACCTTGTCTCAAAAACCAAAACAAAATAAAAGATTAAAACTTTTACTGTTTTGATAACTCTTTTATGTTCTCTTTTTCTTAGCATCTTTCATATCACCATCATTTTGCCAAAAGTTTATCAGTATTACAAGCTTTTTTTTTTTAAATCTCTTTTTTTGTTGTTTTTTGTTTGGTTTGTTTTTTTGTTTTTCGAGACAGGGTTTATCTGTGTAGTCCTGGCTGTCCTGGAACTCGCTCTGTAGACCAGGGTGATTTAGAACTCACAGAGATCCTCCTGCCTCTGCCTCCTGAGTGCTGGGATTAAAGGCGTGTGCCACCACCACCTGATGCACAATTAATAAAAGCTCAGAGTCAGAAATTGGGATTCAACCTGAAGATATGAAAAGCAAAGCAGCTAGCCACTGGCTCTTACCTCTACCTCAGTCTGAAATGGCGATCCTGCCTCCAGGAATCTCAGAATGACACTGTGACTAAAAGCAGTCTCCTCCTGTTTTATAATCCTCTCTAGTTCTGGGATTAAAGGTGTGCGCTACTAGGATTAAAAGCATGCACTGCTTGGTTTTGTGGCAGACTAGTGTGGCTACTGGGATTAAAGGTATGTCTCTAAGACTAACCAGTGGGACTGTTTTATTCTCTGATCTTCAGGCAGGCTTTATTTCCTAAAACGCAAATGAAATGCTACTACAAACGCCAGGCTAAAAATCTTTTGCTTCTTATTTTGTTGACAATAATATTTATTGTGTTTTCTACTTATTCCTTTTTGAGACAAGGTCTGTTGTAACATGTAGCTCTAGCTGGCCAGGAACTCACTATTGGTCAAGCTGGCCTTGAATTTACAGATATCATAGCTTTAATCCTGATAGGATTCATAGCACCCTGTACTTAGGATCACATTTTCTATTTATTTAGCTTTTTATTTGCTTTGCTTACCAGTTACTGAGAAAGGTGTGTTAAAATCTCATGGTGTAATTGTATATTAAACAGTTTCCCCTTTTTAATTTTGCAATTACCTTAAGGATATATATTATATATATAATATATATGTTATTGTTATAAATTGTTATAAATCTTCTGATATTATTTTGAAGTAGCCCTCATTTCTAATAATGCATTGTCTTAAAATGTTTTACTTACTATTATAAAACCTACTTTGTTTCCATTAATAGCTTTTAGATTTATAAAATTTCACTATTGATTAAGCCTGTCTTTTCACATATTTATTTATTTATTTGGTTTTTCGAGACAGGGTTTCTCTGTGGCTTTGGAGCCTGTCCTGGAACTAGCTCTTGTAGACCAGGCTGGTCTCGAACTCACAGAGATCTGCCTGCCTCTGCCTCCCGAGTGCTGGGATTAAAGGCGTGAGCCACCACCGCCCGGCCCTTTTTACATATTTATAAAGTTTCTTGTATATTCTATATGATTAAGTTAAAGTCTTACTGAGAACCTTGAACTTTTAGCTAGTCATTTTGATTCATTTCTGTTTATCTTATTTGTTAAGTATTTACATTTTAATTTTGTTTTGTACTTTTTTGTGGCTTTCTAGCTTTTTCTTCCTTTCTGTTAAGTTCGGGGTTCTTTATTCCCTTTCCATCTCTGCTGATTTGCAAGCTTTATGTGTGTAATCTATCTTTACTTGGACAGTTAGTTACTTTTTGTTGTTGTTGTTTTTTTAACCTTTTCATAGAAATAAACTACAACTTTCTAATTTTTCCAAACTGAAATCACCAGTGCAACCAAGACTCCCCTTACTCCTCAATCAAAACCTGGTGTTGGGAGAACCTGTGCATGTAATCTTAGCACTCAGGGGGCTGAAGCAGACATACATACATATGTACATACATACATAGAAAGACATTGTCTCAGAAGCTAGAGGCTGGGGATTGTAGCTCAATGGTAGAACACTCAGGTCCTGGTTTTGAATATTCTCAGCACATGAGAAGTTCCTTTTCATCCACATCTAGTGAGTGCCACCCTCTCCTGGTACCCTTTACAGGTAATTATTATTCAGATGTCTGGTGGCATGTATTGGTTTTGTCTGTTTTACTGTTCTTATATGTGGCTCTTTAGCTGTAGTATAGATCTTCTTTGTGTCTTGCCTTTTTGTTCAACATGTAATTTTTTTTCTTTATTGATATTTATTATATTTTATTATTATTATTATTTTTTGGTTTTTCGAGACAGGGTTTCTCTGTGGCTTTGGAGCCTGCACTGGAACTAGCTCTTGTAGACCAGGCTGGTCTTGAACTCACAAAGATCCACCTGCCTCTGCCTCCCGAGTGCTGGGATTAAAGGCGTGCGCCACCACCGCCCGGCCTTTATTGATATTTATTGAGCTCTACATTTTCTCTGCTCCTCTCCCTGCCTCTCCCCTCCCCACTTCAACCCTCCCCCAATGTCCCTATGCTCCCAATTTACTCAGGAGATCTTGTCTTTTTATACTTTCCCATGTATATTAGGTCTATGTAAGTCTCTCTTAGTGTCTGTATTGTTGTCTAAGTTCTCTGGGATTGTGGTTTGTAGGCTGGCTTTCTTTGCTTTATGTTTAAACACCACCTATGAGTGAGTACATGTGACAACTGTCTTTCTGTGTCTGGATTACCTCACTCAATGTTTTCTAGTTCCATCCATTTTCCTGCAAAATTCAAGCTGTCGTTATTTTTTTCTGCTGTGTAGTACTCCATTGTGTACATTCTTCGGTCGAGGGGCATTTAGGTTGTTTCCAGGTTCTGGCTGTGACAAACAAAGCTGCTATGAACATAGTTGAGCACGATTGAGCATCCTTTGGATATATACCTAAAAGTGGTATTATTGAGTCTTGAGGAAGGTTGTTTCCTAATTTTCTAAGAAATCTCCACACTGACATCCAAAGGGGTTGTACCCGCTTGCATTCCCACCACCAATGCAGAAGTGTTCCCTTTTCCCCACAACCTTTTCAGCATAAGTTGTCATCAGTGTTTTTGATCTTGGCCATTCTTACAGGTGTAAGATGGAATCTCAGAGTTGTTTTGATTTGCATTTCTCTGATGACTAAGGATGTTGAACATTTCCTTAAGTGTCTTTCAGCCATTTTAGATTCCTCTTCAACATGTAATTTTGATTCCTTGTAGATAAATCTGTCTTTTCTCTCCAGTTTTTAAAATTATCTGTATGTTTAGATTTTCTTTATTTGCAATCTGTCCAGATACAGATTTGCTTCTATTGCCCTGCTTGTAATGAGTTTTTCTGAATTGACATCTTTTATTAGTTCCAAAACTTCTAAGCCCTTAGCTTGTTTACTCAAAAGCGGTGGGGCTTCAAGCAGGATGGTGACTTGAACAAACCTCTGGAAAAGTTATCTTGCTTCTTGGTTGCTGGTTACTTTGGACAAAATATTTCAATGGCCTGCACCTCAAGTTCTCATTTTCCTACCTCAGATCTATCTTGAATATCAAATGGAAGAGCATGTTTGAAATTGCATTGCAAATTAGAATGTCAAACACAGATAGCACAGAGTTAAGCTGGCCACAGATGCTGAAAATTGCTGAGTGGATTTCAGTAATGCTTTGTTAAATGTTTAGTGAGTGAGCATTGCAGTCTTCATTACTCAGATTCTGTCCATTTCCATCTTTCCTCTCCTTCCCACACCTATATAGAAACACAAGAGTATTTGTGTTACACGCACATTTTAGAATGTATGTGAAAACCCCCGATGGTTTAGGTGTGAAGTCAGAATCCATCTGTCTCTGTAAGCCAGTGTGCTCTGGTGGGTAGGATTTAATGTCTCTGCAGTTCATTTTGTCTAGATCAGCCGTACAATGCTGAGCATAACCTTGTCTTAGTATGCATTTGAAACTGAATTAATGTTTCCTTTCTCTTCATTAGATTTGTGGAGATTGTCTTATGAAAAGTTCATGGGCTTAAAATTAGACAGATCTGGGACCAAATCTTGACTTGACCATTTCCTGACCTGTGACATTAGGCAAGTCACTTTACCTTTCTGGTGTTCCATTTTTCTGAAAAATAAGGTATTAATTTATTTTTGGATTTCATGGATATGTAGAGTACTCTTTTGGCTGTGTAAGTGGCTTCATTTTAGTCCTGTAACAGCTTTATAATACAGATTAGTCCTCTTAAAAGTGGAGAATCCAATATTCAAAAATAGAATAACTTGTCCAAGGTCATACAGCCCACATGCACTGCGGCAGGTGTAGCTCTGAGTGTCTAATTATAAAGCCTATGGCCTTAGTACTAGATAAGGCTTTTAACACAGACCTGGGAGCTAGCGGACACTCAGTAGATGTGAGCGTTTGTGGAGGGCAGAGATGCTCTTAGAAACTTCTAGCACTTGATAGCGCCCTGTACACAGAAAGCACTTAAGAAAAAGTCAGTGCTTATTATTTCTGTGTGTGCTTCTGTTCTTCTGTTCACTGTGTGTTCACTTTTTAGCTAAAGGGAAAGCACAGCCCCAGGCCAGGGTGAATATTAACACAGCCTTGGTTGAGGATATAATCAACTTGGAGGAGGTGGATGAAGAAATGAAATCTGTGATGGAAGCCCTCAAGGATAATTTCAATAAGACTCTCAACATAAGGACTGCACCAGGTTAGTGGTTAAACCCATGTTTCAGGGACTGTTACAGTGGGATAGAGCATGGGCCTGTCAGCGTGTCAGTCCCAGATTTGGCACGACTAACTGGTGTTTATGAGCAGTTACTTTTCTGTAACTGAGGAGTTTCCTTGTCCAATTCCTGCTGTTAACTGTATCATGGCTCTGGAATCGTGCTGCTTGTGTCCATTAAGTGACTGTCTCCCGTGGAGTAGCATTGTGCTTGCTTGGCTCACGGAGAACCAGCATAGCAGTGAGCAAAACCTGTTGTGATCAGTGCTTGTGGAATTACACTCTCAAAAAGTAGTTTTTTGTGGATACTATAAGCATATGTGGGTATCTAGTCTCATAGTTCTATGTCCTTAGTCTGCTTTTTTAAATTTGCCCTATTTGGCAGTTCTTATCCAGCACGGAAAACCAAATTCTGCAGACTTGCCTACCTGAGACCCTTCTCTGCCCATGAGCTTACTAGAAAGATTCCGTTTAGGTTAATAGCTTCCTGAAAGTGGCTTTTCTAAGTGGGAAACGTCAGGACTGTCTAGGAGAACTGTTTGCAGATGTGATAGAGAAGTGGGCTGTCAGCTAATGGTGCAAGCAGGCAGGAAAATCCAATTGCTGTTAAATTGGTCTTTTGTGAGTTGTCATCATCCTAAGTCTGAGACCCCCTCTGAAGGTGTCTTTGGAAACTTCAGCCTCTCCCACTCATGTTTTGATTGGGAGGTTTGTAAGGAAAATAGAAGATATTTCATGAACTTGTTTCTGAAAAGTACTTAGTTCATTATAAAAATGATCAGAACCACGTTGAGTTCAAAGATGTGATCTGGTGTGAGGCTAGAAGGCAGTTCCTGGCATTTGTTAACCTTTGTGCTGGATTGTTTCTGCCTTTGCTGACAGTAAAGCGTGCCATTCAATCTTTCCCAACTGTTTATTTTAACCTTGCTTATTATTTTAGGTATGAAACTGATAAAGTGCTCTGTCTCCCCTGTGCTTTCTGCCTGTTAACATTCTGCAGCCGAAACCAGAGAGCAGCTTGAGAGAAGCCCAGGGAGAAATGTGATACTTAAAATGAGCCGGCCAGTTTCACTCTTGTTGAACTTATGAAGATGATGGGCTCGGAAAGAGGGTGGGAGTGTAATTTGTTAACTGTTAACCTCTGAGAAAATGAGGGACAGGAGTGAGCTTGAGGGAGATTCCCACTGGGGACAGATTGAGGGGAAGGGCTTGATGCATTATGTTGATAAGGATTGAGGGATAGGCACCACCACAACTGCACACTGCCCATGTGAGGCCTTCTGTGGCAAGGCTCTTAACAGCCAGTCAGGGAGGCGGAACTGAGATCTGTCTTCAGCAGACCTCCCTTTGGAATCTCCCCTTCTTTTTCTTGGGTTCAGTTTGTGTAATGTTCTGTGTAGATTTTGAGGCTGTGAAGAAACTGGGTAAAACAAGCTACACATAGCCCATGCTTTCTGCTAGACTGGCTCTTCTATATCATTTCTTGCTGTTACCTGGACCAGCAGCACTTTCCTCTTCACTTCCTTTCACCCTGTGTCTTTCTCAGAGATAGCAGATGCCTGTCAGCACTTGTCTGAGATGCAGGTTTGTTCTCTCTTTCTTGCTGCTTCCCCTTTGTCCTTCATTCATCTGTTTGTTTGCCACAGTGTACTGAGCACTACTGTAATAGATATGGACATGGAGAGGGAAGATCTGGTTCCTAATGTCCAGGAATTTAGAACCTCATATGAAAGGGCAGACAAGTAAACCAATGTGTATAAAAACGACCTAACAGCAAAACAGTGGAGGCATGGCTTTGGAGGAGGTCTTGGCCTAGACTTGGATTTAAGTTCTGTTATTAAGAGCTGTTGTGATGTTGGGCAAGTCATTCTGTTTACCTCAGTTTCCTCATCTGTAAAATGGTGGCAGTTCTTATAAGATAATAAAAGCAAGTAATATTAAAAAGCATTAGCACTGGAGCTATGCTTATAGGACATATTCAGAAACTTAAGACTGCCATCATTATTATTGAGACATGCTTAGAATGCTTGAGGGCTTCTAAGAAGGGTCTGTAATACAGTTGAGGATTCAGACAGGTTCTTGAGATTAGATACCACTACAGCAAGACTTCAGAGAAGGAGCAAGAATTATCGCAGTAAAGTAGACTGGGATCTACCTTCCCACATAGTAGACTACATAGTGAGCTTCAGGCCAGCCAAAGCTACATAGTAAATCCTGTTTAAAAAAAGAAAATAAAAGTATTGAGGAAAAAAAGTCACATTCTAAAATTTTATAGCAGCCGTCCTCCCATAGCTTACTGTCAGCAGACCCAGCTTCAGATATGACTTGTTCAAAGGCTGTTGAGGAAATGATTAATGAATCTAAAATACAATGAATTGAGAGATTCAGTGTTATTAAGATACCAGTTCTCTTCAGCTTGATTTATTGATGTATGGAAACCTGAAACTAACATTTCTAAGTGATTATAGTTACTTTGTTGTTGTTATTGTTTGTTCATGTTTTTGTTTTTCCAAACAGGGTTTCTCTGTGTAGCTTTGGCTGTCCTGCAACTCACTCTGTAGATCAGGCTGGCCTCAAACTCAGAGATCCGCCTGCTTCTGCCTCCCTGAGTGCTGTGATTACAGGCTTGTGCTACCACTGCACAGTGATTATAGTTAACTTTAAAAGATGAGAAAACATTAAAAAAATTATAAAGTGATTTAGTCAACTATTTATGTCAATCAATGGCTGATTCTGTAGATCACTTTTGGTGATGTGGTCAGTTAAAAAATTGTTAGCTAGTCAATGAATATGGTAGATGTTTCCAATCTTGTGAGTCTTTCAACTCCTTTAACCATTGCTTTTTAATTTTTTGTTCGTTTTTGTTTTTCAAGACAGGGCTTCTCTGTGTAATTCTGGCTGTCCTAGAACTCACTCTGTAGAACAGACTGGCCCCTAACTAACAGATTTGCCTACCTCTGCCTTCTAAGTGCTGGGATTAAAGGCGTGTACCAACACCACTAGGCTGTTTTGTAATACTTAAAGTAGACATCTATATATTTCCTAGTTAAGTTTAATCTTGTTTTTAAGTTATGGTGAATTAAATAGCTTTTATAATTTCAAAAAAGGAGAAGTATATTCCTAATAGAAAGAAAATTATATGCAAGGATATTAGTTTGATTAAAATACAAAAGTTCCCAAAAAATAGTAACAGCACTCTTGGGTCTTAGTTATAATGCTTTTCAATATACTTGTAAGTCTAATCCTCATTAAAGCCCTTGAAGTACAGTTTTGTCTTATTTAAAGATCAGGAAATGGAGATCCAGAAGGTGCTTAGAATCTGGAAGCAGTGAGCTGGTATTTGAATTTAGGTATTTGGGTTTTAGAATCATGGTGACTTTTTATTTTTATACTCCTATACTTTTGCAGGTTAAAGCCAGTTGTGTCAACCCCTGTCTGTCATGATGACACTGAGTCTGGTTGAGTACTCCAAATCAGGTCATTGGGTCATAGTGTGGTATTTACTGCATTAATCCTACATTGTATTTCTAGAATATCTTTAGTTTATTTGAAGGATAGCTTGCCCATCTCTACAACCCTATTTTCTTTGTGTCTCAGAAAGAGCCATCCACTAGTAGTAAGGGTTTTCTGCTCGTTCCATTTGCATAGGAAACAGAGACTTTGAAGAATTTCCTATCTAGAGCTGTGGGTTTATTTATCTTTTTTGATTTGAAAAAAATTGCCCAGGATTTTACAGAATTCAGGTGTGGGAAAAGATAAAATTTAGTGTGTGTGTGTGCGCACGCACGCGTGCATGTGTGTGCATGGTACTTGTTTCTGAAGGGGGTCTCAGGACCAAAGGCAGGGGTGGCAAGAGGAACTTGTTCTAAACTGGCTATGTGCTAGAATTGTGTGGTGAATTAAAACATTACAACAGAATCAGGATTTCTAGGGGTGCAAGAGTCTGGGCTAAAGCCCTGATGATTCTGTGCTCAGAACTGTGTAGAGAAGGGAAGGACTTCTGAAATCAGACTGGAGCACACTTGAGCTTGACTCTTGGCTCTTGATTGTTTTTCACTTGATAACTCTGATCGTGGTCCATTTATCTTCCTCAAGTTTCATTTTCTCATTTCTAAAGTGGTGGTAATAATAATAGCATTATTATTAGTAATACTGAGGGGCAGGAGGAGTTAACTTTCCGGTGCTTGTTCTTTGGTATGTCATGTAGTTGGCCATTTCTCCAGTGACTGCTGGAGTCGTCACTAATTCTATAAGCAGCAGCTATTTTTTACTCTGAGTTGGAAACCGAGAGAGAGGGTAAGTGATTTATTCCTTAGTGGTCTTCTAGCTAGTAAGTGGCAGAGTTATTGACAGGAGGATCAGTACTTTTCAGTTTCAGCTTTGTGCTAGGTAGTTTACTATATCAATTCTACACAACTAAAATTATCTGAGAGGCGGGAACCTCATATGAGAAAATGCCTCTTTAAGATCAGGATGTAGGCAAGCCTGTGGGCATTTTCTTAATTCGTAATTGATGGGGGAAGGCCCAGCCATTGTGGGCAATACTTTTCCTGTGCTGGTGGTCCTGGGTTCTATAATCCAGTAATCAGCACCCCTCCATGGCCTCTGCATCAGCTCTTGCTTCCAAGTTCCTGCCCTGCTTGAGTTCCTGTCCTGGCTTCCTTCAGGAAAGGCTTTAAGTCCAGGCAAACCAGAATGGTTACTTACCTTGGTTCGAGTAAGGAATTCGAACATGGTTCATTGCGTACTCCATCCACTGCCTGAAAATGCTCCTGTGAACAGCCTTGTCGCATTGGGAAGGGATTCCTGTGTGTTTGTTGAATTTTAGATTAAGTTATCTAATTTAGAGAAATTAGGTAAAGAGATATGGGCTTCTAAAGTCTTTTAGAATTCTAAAACCTTCTTGCTTTTTCCTTAGGATCCCTTGATCATATTACTGTGGTAACTGCTGATGGGAAGCTTGCTTTAAATCACATTGGCCAGATCTCCATGAAGTCACCACAGTTGATTTTGGTGAATATGGCCAGTTTCCCAGAGGTAAGGTGCCTTATTGAAAAGTATCTGTCTTCAGCCTTTTGAATAGTGGAAGTTTGATCAGGTCAGAAGGAAATGTTCCCTTTTTTTGGGAAGGAATTTATTAAAGAAAATATAGGACAAGAAAAGTCTCTTATCTCCAAAGTTTTAAAAAATGATTATCTTTATTTTCATGTACATTGGTGTTTTGCCTGCATGTATGTCTGTATGATGGTGTCAGATCTCCTGGAACTTCTGAAAAAATTGTCCAGGATTTTATAGAATTCTTGTGTGGAAAAGATCAGATCCAGGAAAACAATGATATATTTGTATCACTGTATATAGTTGTGAGCTGCCATGTAGGTGCTGGGAATTGAACCCGGGTCCCTTGGAAGAGCAGCCAGTGCTCTCACCACTATTTCTCCAGCCCCATCTCTTAACTTTTTACCTATTAAATGCAAATGTTATAGCAACCAAGTAAGTAATTTGAAAAGCAATAATTGAGAGGTTGTGATTGACTCTTGGGGCAGTGTGAGGCTTTGGTAACCTGTTTTCTTAGTTACTTTTCTATTGCATGACAAAACACTATTACCAGGGAAGTTTATTAAAAAAAAAAAAAGCATTTAATTTGAGGCTCAAAGTTCTAAAGAGTTAGTCTATGACCATGATGGAGGGGGAACATGGCAGCAGGTAAGCATGGTGCTAAAGCATAGGTAAGAACTTTTGAAACCTCAAAACTGACCCCCCAGTGACTCACCTTCTTCTAGAATGCCACACCTCCTAATCCCTCCCAAACAGTTCCAACAACTGGATACGGCACATTCAAATATATGAACCCTAGAGGGGGATTCTCATTCAAATCAGCATGCCTGGAAACCATGTGGCCTATCTGTGGGGCACCTCTGTCCAGTTCTTGTTGATAATTGCCGGGCAGAAATGTAGGCCTGGTAATTAGTATTAATAGATGCTCCAGTTTTTATTTCCAAGAGAAACCAGTAACTCCAAATTTTGTAAAAGTCTTTTTGTTCTCTGAATGTTTTGGACTAGTTTACTTTTCTCTTTTTAAAATAGGGGCGTCAGGAGGACTGGCTTGTGTCTGTTATCTTAAGTCTTGGGAGGTGGAGGCAAGATAATCAGGAGTTCAAGACTAACTTAGGCTACACAAAACAAACAAAAAACCTTGAGATGGAATAAAACATTTTAATGGGCCAGATATGGCCTGAGAGCTGCCATTCTGTTACTTCTGTATTAGAATTTGGACTTTACCTTCTTTCAGACTAGACAGAACAATATAAGTAATGCCTAGCATTAGAGACTGGAAGATGAACTCATTTCATTTAACCTTGGGGCTCTATGGTTGAGAAATCTAGAAAACGTGAAATCCAGTTCTTTCTTTGCCTTTTCCTTTGGCAAGTTACTTCCTCCCTTGCCTCCATCGCCTGACCATCCTGTTCTGGTCTCTGTGTCTGTAGTTTTGTTCATGTTAAGCTGTGTGTTGGATTTGACAAACCAGTTTAACAGTAGGAGCAGAACAAACCGTTTCCGGTCAGAAGGGTCCTGTGACTGATGCAGCAGGCACACTTTTGGATTTGTTGAACCACTGCCCCTCTCCATTCTCATCCTGCAGCCACAGTGAACTTTAATGTTTCAAGGTATATGTTGGATTGTATCATTCTCACAATTCAAATGATCTTTAAGAAGTGAAAATTCAAAATGTTTACTGTGGACAAAAGGCTTTGGTGATCTGGCTCAGCCTGCATACAGTCTCTGCAGTCCTGTGGCATTGTCTTCCTGGTGCTCTGTTGTACTCAGACTGGCCTTAAAATACACCATGACTTTTACACCCTCAGGTACCCTTTGTAGGTATTGCTCTTGTGACTTGGAACATTTTCTGCTGGCTATTTGCCACTCATGTTTTGAATTACAATGTAGATGTCACTTCTTCACTAGATTGTAAGCTTGCAGTAAGAGTCATATATAACTTTTTCATTGTGTTCACATCAAACAGTGCTGGGCACATGGAATTGCTCCATACATTGTCTTTACATTGATGGATATGTGTTATTAGGTGTATGGAAGGGAAGCACTCATTCATGGTGTTACTGAGGAACATAGAAACAGATGAAAAGGAACTGTCAACTTGTTCCCTGTTGTCCCCCCTCTGAACCCCTGAGGCGTCTCTGCCCTGTTCATCTAATCCCATAGGCACTGTAGGCCAATTTAGGGACTAGTCTCCTAATTACACAGCTTGAAGACCTCATCAGGCTGATTGCTTTTCAGAGCCAACCACTTCTGTTATTAAATGGCAAATGTTATTCACAGAAGCAGCACCTGATTGGCCACCAGAGCATCTCTTATGAGGCAGGAGGAGGTATTAACTGCTTAATTTTTTTTTTCTTAGGAAGTTGGAGTATATTTTCTTCTTTCAACTAAAGTATCTTTGCCATTTCTCTAGTGTGCCATCCCCTGGGTTCTGGAAAAAGCTTACCCAGCTTCTCAGTAGAGGGCGCAGGCATAGGCACAGTGAGGAAGTGTGAGTTTCTTTATCTCATCGGTGGGTGCATAAACCAGCAGCTCTAACTAAACACTTCCTTCCCCAGACTTTAGAAGCTGCCCATAGAGTACTGAGGTTCGTGGCTTCAAAATGCTCAGCTAATCCTCCTTGTGTCTATAGAATTTCTTTCTGTTTCATGTGCAGTTGACTTTCTTTCTAAGCCTGGACATTTCTGTGTCATGCTGTTGTGACACAATGCAGATTTACATGTATAATCTTTCAAACACATTGAAGGCAAAAGCTGTGTTTCATTTGTTTAGCATATATTCTGCTTGATAAATTATGCACACAGCTGTCCTCTTCCCTAAACATGCCTGAAGCTACAGTTAATGATGGGAAAGAAGAGAAATGAATGAAAACAGCATCATTTGAGCAAAAGCAAATAACAATGACAATGGTAATACCATCAGTAGGCTCCATTATTTGTCTGTGGATGGAACAAAATCAGTGTGCACGAAATCTCTGCTGTGTTGGCAGTCACTTTCTTCAGGTTCTTACCATCAACAGTAAAATTAACACTCCTGTTCTGTTTTGTAGATGAGGCAACAGACTCAGAGGAGGGAAGTGCCTCCCCTAGCTTCACACTGTTATGCACATAGTTCTGCTCGATATGTATAAGCTTGTACTCTTTTCACCATCCTGCATTAAGTCACCGATGTCTTTTGCATCCTCCAAGTGAGTAGGTTTTATGTGGAGGGCTGGAAACTCATTGGTGGTTAGAGGTACTAGATGTCTGTTTTCAGTATCTTGTATTCTAGGGATTCACTGAGGTATAAAGAAATGGAAGGTCGGTAATTGATATGGCACTAACAGAGTTGATTCTGAATTCTCAAGAACTTCTTTACCTGTATACAGACATTTTGCTATTTTTTGTCCATTATTGTGAGTTGGCAAGGACAGGCATTGCTAATTAATTGATAGTGGAACTCTTCTCTGCCATTCCCCAGATGGGGTTAGTGATCTTTCTCAATATACAGTATGCCAGTATCCATTGCCAGTTGGTTAGTATTGAGAGCAAAGCATCTAGTCTGCCTTATGATACCAGGGAGTGTTCTCCTCTGGTGACAGAATTAAAAGCTAAAGTTAAGGAATGGAAATTGTATATGCATGTATGCCTTTTTTGTTTGACCTATGAATAGTTTAAACATACTGTTAGGGAAATGACTATAATTTCCTAAGGCCTGAGTTGTACCATGTCGAACCAAAATATACATACCTAGATAAAAGAGAAGACTTACTTTCAGTAAATTTCTTTATGAGAAATCTCAGTTAACATTTTCCCTAAATATGAAGACAAACTAAAATGTAAAGTAAGGTTTTGAAGTACAGTCAGGAGATGCATTTTCCAATTGATTTAAACGGAATTACTAAGAGTATTCATTAATCAAGCTTTTGTGCTTCACTGGCACTGCAGCTTCCACTGTGCAGGTGGAAATAGTGAGACACTGCCTAGCTTGATGTCTGTAGTGAGTACTCGTTCATCTACAGGAAAGGTTGCATGGAACTTCTTGGGCCAGACTGAAAAGGAGCTTAGTGGTAGTAGAGTGTGGTGGTTTGAATGGGAATGACCCCCACAGACTCCTGTGTTAGAATGCTTGGTCCATAGGGAGTGGCACTATTAGGAGGTGTGGCCTTGTTGGAGGAAGTGTGTCACTGTGGAGGCAGGCTTTAAGGTCTCATATGCTCAAGCTAGGCTAGTGTGACAGTCTCCTTCTGTTGCCTATGGATCAGGTTGTAGAACTCTCAGCTTCTTCTCACGTCTGCCTGCATGCTCTCATGCTTCTTGCCATGATGATGATGGGCTCACCTCTGAAACTGTAAGCCAGCTCCAAGTAATTGTTTTCCTTTAAAGAATTACTGTGGGGGCTGGAGAGATGGCTCAGAGGCTAAGAGTACTGGCTGTTCTTCCAAAGGTCCTGAGTTCAATTCCCAGCAACCATATGGTGGCTCACGGCCATCTGTAATGAGATCTGGTGCCCTCTTCTGACCTGCTGACCTCCATGCAGACAGAATGCTGTATACATAATAAATAAATCTTAAAAAAAAGAACTCTATTTAAAAAAAAAAAAAGAGTTACTGTGGTCATGGTGTCTCTTCACAACAATAAAAACCCTACCTAAGACAGCAGTGTTTCTGGGTTATGTGGTGAGAAGCTATAGACGGTTAGGTGAGAGCTAGAGCTTCCTCTTTAAAGTGGGGACTCTTCCTTTACTCTTAACTCTACAAATGATTTTATAAAGGGTGACTGTTCTCTGCAAGGAGACATTTTCTTTATTTTTTCCCCAGTTATGTGTATGAGTGCTTAGGTGTGCACTGTGTGCATGCATTATTCACAGGGACCAGGAGATGGTGTTGGGTCTCTTGGAATTGGAGTTACAGGTGATTGTAAGCTGCTGAGAGCCAAACTTGGGTGCCCTGTAAAAGCAGCAAGCACTCTTAACTGCTGAGCTCTACTTTTATATATATTGTTCATAGTCGTTCCTTATGTAATAATTACTTAATACATTGAGCTTGAGGATCTGTAAAAAGAGTAAAGACAAAGTAACAACATTAGATCAAATGCAGCTCAGCCTCACCTTACCCCTGAAAGTAACTGAAGTTTGATAGGTTGTCTCTTTTATTAATTTTTATTTATTTTATTGAATCTTTCTTGGGCTGTCAAGGAATGCTGAGTATTCTAAAGGGTGTGATTTTACCCTGTAGGCTCCTTCTTCATAATAAACAGGTGGTACTTGGTTATAGCAGAGATCCCTTCCCAACACTGAGAGCCTATGATTTAAGGCAACATTTAAAAAATTTACTGTAAATACTTATATTTTGTACACTCTTAGGTTCTGCACATATGTGTATAGATGATCTGGTTTGTTGTTTTGATGTCATACAGGTGTAGAATTAAGGTAATTGAAAGATGGAGTGGGAAAGTTTTTAGACACCTCCTCTAAAACAGGAACAGTGAAATGCTTGGAAAAGTAACATAGGTGTGTACCACCTTCCATGCCTTTCAAAGGTAAAGCTGGAGGAACTCAAGGACAGGACTGGCCTTTGAGTTCAAGTGGCATGAATCAGCTCTGGAATATGTCAGGAGCCTTGTTCTTGAGAGTTCATTGTCTTCCATCCACTTCCTGTTGTTTTTAGGATTGATAGAAGGTGCAGTCAGCATATTGTTCAAGTATGAGGTTGGATGTTAGGCAGTCTGTATGTAAGTGAGCCTGCAAGAGGAGTGCCTAAAGGATGTTAGGAGAACTTTACACGTTTTCAATACATGGATATGGTTTGTTCATATAATAGCTGCTCTTGACTGGATATTAATTCTGTGCCAGGCACTGAGTTAAGTATATTGCTTACATTATCTCATTAGTTTTGTGATGTGTAGGTACTGTATCATCTCAGATTATGAATGGTCAAATTTATTGCTCAGGGTATGTGGTCCCAAAGCTGGATCTAAACTGAAGTTTTTTTTTTTTTTTTTTTTTTTGATTCCAAGACCCATGCTTTTCTTCTGTCACTCTGCTTTTTCTGTGGTGTACAGCACTGGAGTTTTACTGCTCATTCCAAAGCATGAGTGAGCTTGGTATGAGTGTAGATGTGAATGAGTTAAATTTATTTACTCATTCCAAACCAGCACTGGTATATTTTGAGTGTAAAATGTCAACTGGAATTTTTAATGTATGAAATCTTTCATCTGTCTTTATACCAATCTTTGCATAGACCAGCCCTCCTCCCTTGAGGATTTATTGTGGTTTTGATCTGTGTTGCCTCAAACCATTGAAACCTTTTCAAAGAAGCAGAGCTGTTTTCTTTTTCTTTTTTTCTTCTTTCTTTTTTTCCTTCCGCAATACACTGGTACCAGGAGTGGACATGGCTTGCTATTCAGCTTGATCAAAGCACTCTACACCAGTGTAACTTCCTGATCTTACTGGTAACAGAACTAAATGTTTCCATGTTCTGCCAAGATGGGTTGCCAGTTATCGACAGAGGGCTTACATCTGGTAATAATTATTTACTAATTCTGTTTACCTTTTGATCTGGTTTTCAGTGTACAGCTGCAGCTATCAAGGCTATAAGAGAAAGTGGAATGAATCTGAACCCAGAAGTGGAAGGGACACTAATTCGGGTACCTATTCCCAAGTAAGTTGGCTGAAATCCATGTTTTTCAGTGACACAGAGTAGTTGTCTTTGGATGGAAACTAGTACCTTGAGACATTTGGGCCAATGGCATGGACTATTATCCGCATCTTTCATCCTGGCTAAGCTGTGAGGTCAGTTTGCTGATGCAGATTTGGTTATCACATATCTGTGTGCTCTACAGCAGTAAGCTTGCAGAACACCTTGTCCCTACACTTTCTGGCTGGGAAGTTAGGACAAGTTAGCATACCAAGTCATTACAGATTAAATGAAATAAATTCTAGGAGGAAAGAAAAGCTACCAGTATCCAGGAGGGAGTGATTGACAGGTGTGATAGTGGGAGGGTTGTTTAAGGAGTTACCATTGCTGCTGAGAGTAAATGATGAGGGGGAGTCATCAGCCTGGAGGAAGCACTCAAGGAAGGGTGAGTGGCAAGCACAAAGGCCTCAGCTCAGAAAGCAACTTGACACTTGTCAACTCTAACCCTGTGTTCCTTGTTGGATTATTTTTACATTACTCTTTGGTAATTGAAGAATTAAAGGCATAAGTCCAGAGTAGTGGGTTTTTGTTGTTGTTGTTGTTGTTTCTTAATGGATTTTTAAGTGAATAAGAATAGATCTTCCTTCCTGAATTCAAAAAGAGAAGACAAGGCTAATGAGATGGCTTAGTGGGTAAAATCCTTGCCATAGAAGCCCTCATACAGGCAGAAAGAACTGACTCTACATAGTTTTCCTCTGGCCTCCACATGTGGGCTGTGACAGCAACTCCCAGTATGCAAACTCACTTCCTGCTTCCCCAGTAATAAATGAAAGCTTTAAAAAGAAAAGATCATACTTGGGAAGTGGGGTCAGGAAGATCACAAGTTCAGGGCCAGCCTGGTCTACACAACAAAATCCTTCCTCATAAGAACAGGTAAGATGGTGGCATGTTTGAGTAAAAGAAAGCTGGTGTGTCTGAAGCACAAGGAGTAGTGAGAACAAGGGTTGGATTAGTACTGACGGTGGAGACTTCACAGGCCATGGGAGGAACTGGGATTTCTTCTAATGGTGGTGAGAAGCCATTGATGGGTGCAAGCAAAGGATTGATCTGACAGGGACTTTGCAAGTGTCTCTCTCATTGCTGATTAATGTGGAATATTGGGGACAAAGTGGACATAAAAAGAACAGTAAAATTATGGCAGTCTAGGTGAGACATGAGCCATGGTTACACAGTAGAAGAACCCCCGTTTTCCTACACAGTGCCTCACACTGACCAGTTGTGGCCAGGCCCTTTCCTACTTATTGGGATATATCAGTAAGCCAAACCACAAAGTTCCTTGTTCCTTTGGAGCTCACCTGCTAGCTGAGCAGATATAATGAACTCCATAGTGTTTGGTGTTGGTAAGGTCTCTGAAGAATCAGCATGCAAAGAGATGGAAGAGGGCTGGTGAGATGGCTCCGTGAGTAAGAGCACTCACTGCTCTTGCAGAGGATCAGGCTTCAGTTCCTGGCACCTATATTAGGCAGCTTACAGCTGTATCTGCAGTTCCAAGAGGTCTCATATGCCCTTTGGTATTGTCTTAGTTACTATTGGTGTGATAAAATGCCGTGACCAGACCGGGCGGTGGTGGCACACGCCTTTAATCCCAGCACTTGGGAGGCAGAGACAGGCGGATCTCTGTGAGTTCAAGGCCAGCCTGGTCTAACAAGAGCTAGTTCCAGGACAGGCTCCAAAAGCTACAGAGAAACCCTGTCTCAAAAAACCAAACCAAACCAACCAAACAAACAAACAAAAAAAAAATGCCATGACCAAGGCAGCGTATGCATGGGAGAGTTTATTTGGGGCTGGTAGTTCCAGAGAGACAGAATCTATCAGAGACAGAATCTATCAGCATGGTGTCAGGCAGGCAGGCATGACGCTGGAACAGCAGCTGAGACCTCACAAACAGAAAACAGAGTGCACAATGGGGGTGACAAGCCAACCCCACACTTCCTCTAACAAGGCCATACCTCTATCCTTCCACAGTCCCACCAACCAGGGACCGAGTGTTATGCACTGAATGAGGGCCATTTTCATCCATTCCACCTCAGACTCTGAGAACTTGCACATGTGTGGTGCACATGAACTCATATAGACATACATACACATAATTTTTTTAAAAAAATATTTTTAAGAAAGATAAATTTGGGGGCTCTAGAGAAGCAAGCAAGATTCAGGAAGGAAGGAAGGGATATTTAAATGATTAAAGCAATGACATCTTCCAAACAGCAAAAGGGAAATAGAATGATTAGGGTTTCTTTTGTGTCACCTGTCATCCTGTATTTCTTTGTAGAAATTGCTTCATTTGTTATATGATCCTTTTAAAGTAAGTTTTCTAATTAAGAAAGTTTAGTTTAGTCTCCAAGAGGTAAACTAGTGCTGCCCAGGTTTCCTTGGCTACCAAGTGTCACAATGACGTCTTGCTAGGCGGCCAGGTATTTGAGACCATCCTGCCTCGGCCTTGAGAGTGCTGTGAGTACAGATGTGTACCACCATGCTCAGCTGTGAGAACAGCCATAACTCTGAGCGAACTGACAGCTTCCTTGACTATACTTTTTCCTGCCATATGGCCAGAAAATAGCTGTGTTCTTGATACTATATAAAACAGAATTAACACTCGGCTCTAAAATCTTGTGAACTGAATAGTATAACTTGTGTTTAACAGCCATAAAATCTTGGGTTCAAGTTCAGTGCCTGTTTGCTTGGGAAGTGTCTTCTCAGCATGTGTGTATTCCAGTCTCTGCTGAGGGCACAGAGACCTTATGCTTGCTCATAGGCCATTTGTCAGGCTCCTTGTTTGTATTACCTCCAGCTACTTAGGAAAACTACTGTGACTCACAGTTTATAGACAAAAAGCCCTGAAGCTCTGAGAAATAGAGATTGCCATGATCATGTGACCAGTATTGGCAGACAGGATTTGAGAATCGTGGATTTTTCTGTTACTCTCTATTCTGATGAATAATTCTGGAAAGTACTGAAAGTAATTATGAATATCAAAAGCAAGATTTACACGTGGAGGGGCTGGAGAAATAGCGCAACAGTTGGGAGTGCTTACTGTTCTTCCAGAGGACTCAAATTCAGTTCCTAGCACCTTCTTAGGCATCTTACAACTGTCTGACACCCTCTTCTCACCTCATTGAGTACCCACACATATTTGGCATATGACCACAGAGACATACACACACGTTTAGATAAAAATAAAAGAAACCTTTAAAAGTTATTTTGAAATATTACAAGAGAAATAGATTGTAGGCAGCATCTTCATCCTCTGGCTGTTAAACTTCTCTCTGTAGTCTTGTAGGCCACTTCACTTTTCTGAGCTATGTCTTTCTCACGGACCAGATTAAAGGGCTATGCTCGGGTCTGTAGGTCCCTTGATGGTCCTCAAAGTCTGCAATGCTACGAACTTGTATTGCTAATGTGTACTCTTGGCTTGGGTTCTTTTCAAAGCAGCCCAAATGCTTGTTACATTTTTATTTGAAAGGTCAGATTGACATAACATGCATCTCTGCAACCCCACTGGTGTTAACAGTTGCCCTTGGTGTGTGGAACATAAGTTTGAAGTATCAGTGTGTTTAACTTGTATTTTCAAAGATGTAGGATTTGTTACATCGGTTTTTTACATTATTTTATCTTGGCTAATGGATGTAATCCAAGAGAAAGTTGACAGGCCAAAACCCTCTGCTCCTGCAAACCTCATTTTTTATATACTTTCTTCTCCTTGACAAGGTGGTAGGGTCATAAGGCCCCTTACTGAATTATGTGTTTGGTAGTTTTCCAGATAAAAAATGAACGGTTTGTTCTTTATTATGGAAGCTGTGTCATGTGAGGGGATAAAAGTTGATTTTAAAGTAAAATTACCAAAGTTTTCATTAGTTTTTGGCAGTAACTTCCATCTGACTCTAGCAGATTGCTGTGTTTAGAGTTGATTATTTGTAAAGTAGGTGAAAAAGTACACAATGATAGCCCCAGATTTCATGTGATTAAGAGAGACAATAACAAATGTGATTTCTTTAAAGAAACCACATACACTGTTCCTTCTGTAAACAGTGAATGGTAAGGAGCGAGGAAGGGGGTAATACACTGGACACCACTCTGCCTAGATTTTTCGAGTGCCCATTACACTGGGGAAACAGGGGAACACAGTGCTTAGATTACCCCCCCCCCCCCAATGTGTACTGAATTGGGAACCAGCTCTTCTTTTTGGCTGTATGACAATAGGGGCTCTTTTTACCTCTGAATCTTGGGAAGTTCATTTGTAAAATTAAATTCATGGGAATTGTTTATGTGGTGTTGGGAGATAATGTGATAATGTACTTGAAGCTGTTGATTCCCAGTAGAACCCACTTGATGGTATCAAATGCTGCTGTTTCCTGCATTCCTTTTCATAGACAGGCAAGAGCATCATTCCCATTTGGAGGTAAGGATACAGATTCAAAGAGCTGAAGTTCTGGCTCCAGGTCTCACAGCTGGTAATTGGCAAAGCTTGTAAGGATACACATACGTATACATGCACACACACGCACCAAGGCAAGTTTGAGAAATACAAGAGAAAAAGATAAATAACTAAGATCCATTTCTGTTAATAAAATTTCATGCTTAGCTCTAGGAAAACTTGTCTTTCCTGGCCATTTGTGACTTGTACCTCAGGATCACCTGTAGATTTACTTTCCACCCTGGCTCTGGTTGTCCAACTGTAATTCTCCGCAGCAGCTCTGGGCTCCCACCTCACTTCATCACACTTCTGTGAGTCTCCTGAGTACATAGCTCTCTGAGCTGGAAGGAGGTGAAGATAAACTCCTTGGGTAGGAGGTCAGACAGGAAATAGAGTAGTCCTTTCCTCTTTTTGTTGCCAGTCAGAGATCAGCTCTGTGGCCAGGGTTGTTTTGTTTGTTTTGAAATAGGGTCTCACTATATAGCATTGACTGACCTGGAGCTTCCTATCCTGTGTAGACCAGGCTGGCCTCGAACTCAAAGATAGACTGACTCTGCCTCTTGAGTGCTGGGATTAAAGCCACCATGCTTGGTGGCTGTGGGAATGTATCATGCTGTCTCTTCTGATAAATTGGCACATCCTGTTCTTCAGGAAATAGCTTTGGTACTGTTTTCTCCCTAAATGAAGCAGTCTCTCCATGTTTTCTATGAGAATTCCTTATTCTTTCTGAGACAAGATATCACATAGCCTAGACTAACCCCAAACTTGCTGATGAAAAATGACCCAGAATGTTTGATCTTATGTGCACCACCCCACCTGTTTTATTCCTTATTCTTTTGTTTTGTTTTTGAGACAGGTGTTCTCTGTGTAGCCCTGGCTGTCCTGAAACTCACTCTGTAGACCAGGCTGGCATTGAACTCACAGAGATCCGCCTGCCTCTATTTCCCAAGTGATGGATTAAAGGTGTGCACCACCACTGCCCTGCTTCCTTATTCTTAAAAGTTGTTCAGTTTTGTTTTGTTTTTTGGGTTTTTTGTTTTGTTTTTATACTTAGCATTAACTAGTTCCCAATTTCTAGATATCTTGTTTTAAATTGTTTTTCTTTCGTTGCTTTTAAAGAGAGATTTGTTTAGTTTAGTTTAGTCATACGAGTGTTTTGCCTGTGTGTGTGGGCGGGACTTGAGTGTTACTCTTGCTGTTTGATTGTGTGTGTTTGCAGCATCACTGTGCAGTGCTGAGTTGCTTAAAGATATGGACATTTCAGGTCCTTACAGCCATCTGGAGCTTACCTGGATGACCCCTCCATTGTTCTACAGACCCGAGCCTGTTGTCATCCTTGTAGAAACCTCTATAGGATTTGATGCCTCCTCTGGCCCACTGCATGGAAGGTGACAGTGTGTGCTCTTTGTTTGCCTCATTTCATCCTGCTTCCTCCTATCGTTTATACACAGTCACTGTAAGCCTTTAAGCGTTTGTTCAGGTGTTTTAAGTAGTATAAGCAGAATTAAAAAGGACCCAGATTTGGGGCTATTTCACATCAGAATTACATTTTTGCATCTATGCACTTAAAAGGGTGCTTTCTGGTTTACATTTGCTTGTTTTCATAGTCAAGGGTCCATTGATTGATATTTGAAATTTTAATAGTATAATCATTTTAGTTACTGTTTTATTGCTGTAAAGAGATAGCATGAACAAGGCAACTTATAAAAGAAAGCATTTAACAGTGGTCTTGCTTACAGGATCAGAAGTTTGATCACGATGGTGGAGACCATGGCAGCAGATAGGCATGACTGATGAAGCAGTAGCTGAGATGTAGGCTTTTGAAACTGCAAGTCCCACCCACAGTGACACACCTACTCCAGCATGGCCACACCTCCTAATCCTTCCTACAGGGTCCACTAGCTAGGGTCAAAATATTCAAGCATATGAGCCTGTGGAGGCCCTTCTCTTTCAAACCACCACAATCATCCAAACAATGTGGAATAAACTATTTTAAGGGTTTGGAGAGATGGCTCAGTGATCAAAAGCTCTTTCCATTCTTGCAGAGGACAAAGATTGAGCTCCCCGCACACAGTGGTAGCTAACAACTGCTTGTAAGTCCAGTTCTAAGGGATCGAGTATACTTTCATGGCCTCTGGACATCAGGCATGAACATATATGCAGGAAAAAACACTTATGCCCCTAAAATAAAAGTAAATCAATCTTTTTTAAAATATATATTTATTGAGCTCTACATTATTCTCTGCTTCCTACCCTGCCTCTCCCCTCCTCCCTTCAACCCTTCCCCAAGGTCCCCGTGCTCCCAATTTACTCAGGAGATCTTGTCTTTTTATACTTTCCCATGTATATTAGATCCATGTATGTCTCTCTTAGTGTCTTCATTGTTGTCTAAGTTCTCTGGGATTGTAGTTTGAGGG
>JAQHUG010000401.1:224263-280055 GCA_028555095.1 Dicrostonyx torquatus | reverse complement strand
AAAAAAGATGGTTATCAGGAAGCTGTGCTTGACTCTGTTCTTATCTCTCTAGAATCCTTTTTTTGTTAAGCTTTCTCAGGCTTTATGTGGACATTCTTGCCCCATGGTGGGTGCAATTTCTACATGGAGTTTCTTTCTGTCCCACCCAGTCCCACAGCCATTCAATCCCAAAGAAACACACAGAGGCTCATATTAATAATGAAACTGTTTGGCTTATTAGCTGAGGCTTATTATTAACTAGCTCTTACAACTTAGATTAACCCATAATTCTTGTCTATGTTTAGCCATGTGGCTTCGTACCTTTTATCAGTGAGGCATTCTCATCCTGCTTCCTTGCGTCTGGCTGCACCTTTGACTGTTCTCTGTCTTTCCTCTTCCCAAAATTCTTCTAGTCTGGTTGCCCCGCTATACTTCATGCCTGGCTGATGTGGGATTCCCTTCTGTATGCTGTGATTACTATTAATGAATAAAGAAACTGCTTTGGACCTATAGCAGTGCAAAACTTAGTTGGGCAGGGAAGAGTCAATTGAATGCTGGGTGAAAGAAAGGCAGAGTTGAAGAGAAGCCATGTAGCTGCACCAGAGCCGGATGAAACTTTACCCGGTAATCCACAGTAACATGGAGATACACAGATTAATAGAAATGGGTTAAATTAATATGTAAGAGCTAGCCGATAAGAAATTAGAGCTAATAGGCCAAGCAGTGATTTAATTAATGTAGTTTCTGAGTGGTTATTTCAGGGCTGAGCTGCTGAGCAGCTGGGAAGGAAACAAGCAGCCCTCCTTGCAACACCTGGCTACTGGCCAATCAGCATTTTATTGAACCAATATAAGTGATAAATCTTTACAGTGTACAAAAACATTATCCAACAGCAAGTGGGTCTGAGAAAAAGAAATAAACAAAGGTTAGAAAAGACACCAAGGAAGTGAAAGATCTATGTGACAAGAACTTTAAGACTTTGAAGAAAGAAATCGAAGAGGATGCCAGAAAATGGAAGTATCTCCCATGCTCTTGGATCAGTAGGATCAACATAGTAAAAATGGCAATTTTTACCAAATGCAGTCTATAGATTCAATGCAATCCATATCAAAATCCCAACAAAATTCTTCACAAACCTTGAGAGAACAATAATCAACTTTATATGGAAAAATAAAAAACCCAGGATAGCCAAAACAATCCTATATAATAAGGTGTCAATGATTTTTAAAGAGTAATCGGATATTAAATCTGTGACTTCTTCCTTGAGACCTGTCACAGGCCTTTTTAATTCGTTGTCTTGCAGTATTTGAATTAATTCTCCTGGTTAAACAATTATTGGACACAGCCTTTTTTAAAATCCTACTTATTTGGTATTAAAATCAAGGCTACTTTTTGTTGTTTTTGTTTGTGGATTCTCTTTTAGTCCTTATTGCTTTTTTTCCTCTTCCAAACTAACCTCTTTCCCAGCCACATGGTCATGGCTGTTTTTTTCCAGCTCCACTTTTAGGGATGGGAGGAGTTGAGTCATTATGTTGTAATTATCTTGGAATTTAAGTTGTTCGGGAGCATTATAGTTTGATTGTTAATAAGTACTTAGTTTATTCTTTGAATATGAATTACAGACTGGTATAGACTGACTTTATGTTTCCGGTAAAGACAGAGATCCTGGCTATCCTTGACACTCTTCAGCCAGTGCCTGTTTCTCCCAAGGCTCATTGTTCGATGTTTATCATCTCTCTTCCTCTGTACGTATTGGATGGTAGAATTGATGTCCAAAATTCTGAGGTAATCAAAAGAGAATTTCCTATAGAATCAGACCAGAGAATTCCCAAGATCACAAGAAGTCTCAGCTATCATTCCCTCAGGCTGACCTCAACATTTCCCCATACATGGATACACAATTTCTCCAGGAAATTTTCCCACAATAATAGGTTGGGTGAGGTGATTAGGATGGTCTCCAGTTGAGTTGGGTGGGGAGGGAAATTGCTTTGTAACCAGAGAAAGCTATGACAGCTCGAGTTCAACCCTAAGAAAACCAATAAAAACGTGCTGCATCCTTGGGCAAGATATACCAACTGTTTGAGCCCTACTTTCTTTGTGCACAAGATGGAATAATCACAGCATTTACTCTAGTGAAGAATGATTGGGAGAATCCTGTAAAGGATGAAGGAGAGAGGAGGGCAGGAGTCAATGGGACTGTTTGATTGCAGTGCAGGTCTGACACCAGGGGAAAAGGGAAAAGGATTTAATAAATGAGAAGTGGGTGTGGAGGGGGTATGGGTGTGTGTGTGTGTGTGTGTGTGTGTGTGTGTGTGTGTGTGAGAGAGAGAGAGAGAGAGAGAGAGAGAGAGAGAGAGAGAGTTTAGTGGAAGTGATACTTGGAGTTTTAGATTATTTTTCTCTGTGGACTATACTGTAATGCATAGTACAGTAGCTTTACAGTGATCCTGTTGGGATAGTGAGCCATGGCTCCCAGCCAGCTGCCTGATCATAAGGAAAGAGTGCTACTAAGGTGCATGGCCTGGAGGACTAGCTGTGTGAAGTAGTGTGCTTCATTAGGTTATTTTTAGTTTATAATGAGCTCATCAGGACATGTCCCCATCATAAACCAAGGAACATTTGTACTTAGTTTATGGAAATAGGATGAAATGTCTACAGTACCACAGGCTGTTTTATTTTTTTGCACATATCTTTTCATAGTTGTCTCATTTTTTTTTCAGCTGCCTAGAAATATCCTTTTGAAGTGACTGTAGTATAAACGAGGAAACTGGGCTTGGGAAGTTTAAATAACTTGCCCAAGGTCACAGATTAGTATGTGGAAGAGCCGTTTTTTCAGACTTGAACCCATCTGCTTCCGGAGCCCATGTTCTAACTATATTATCTATTGTTCCATTTGGTTCTGGCCTCGCTTTATAGATCTTGTTATAAGGTAGTGTGCATGATTGGCACATTCCAGGAAGTATTGGTAAAGCCATTTTATTACACTACCCACATGTATATAGATTGCTGGTAATCTTGAAAGGGGGCTTCAAACTGTACTTTAGCAGTGGCTGGTTCTTTTCCTGCCCTTGTGCCATTGTCCTCTTTCTACCATTCCTTACAGGACCATTTATTCTTCAGGTAAATTCAGCAAACTGTCTCTTCTTGTTACATATGTGGGTATATCACAGTGTAGAGTGCACTTGTAAGCACAGCTGCTAGATTTGACTAACCAACAATGAAGCTGTAGCAGAAAGTCTGAAATTCAGGACTCAGGCCACAATGGCTTCAGATTCCAGGTCTAGCAGGCCTGCTGCTTCATTTGTCTGAGTCCTTTGCTTTATAATCTATAAAACTCAGGAAATAGCACTAAGGCCACTGGAGTGTTGTGACGTTCACCAAGTTAATACACACAGCATGCATCAGCTTAGAGCCTGGCACTTGGAAGGAGCTCTGAAGCTGTTACTATTTTTGAAGCAGAAAAGATGTTAGAATCAGATGATAAGGTAGATACAGTTGAGCAGCTTATCCCCATACCACGGATGACAAGGTCCTCCATACATCTTTGTCTTGCTCTCTTTGCTTCATACACTTATGTCATCTTGTACATTTCTTTACTGTCTGTTTTTCCTTTGCTAGAATGTGAGTGCTTTGGGAAGATAGAGGAAGAGCTTTGTCTGTTTTATTCATCTATGTATCCCTAGCCCCAGGAACAGGGCTTAGCATGTAGTAAGTATATAATATAGGACCAGTGTTGGAGGTATAAATGAGTATGAGCACCCGCTATGTGCACCCTGCTTTTCCTGGTGCTACTGTGTATCATCTGATATGTTCATATAATCCTTTGGGGTCATCCCTGTTTTGTCACAGAGTGAGGAAGTTTTTGGTTCTCTGTGCCTAGTGTCGCACAGTCAGTAAGTGAAGGTCACTTTTCTCTAGAGCCTAAGCTTGTAGCTGCTGTGCTGTCTTCCTCAGTAGATGATAGCCCCTTTGGTTTCTTTCCCCTTTTTGGTGCTGGGTGTGGAAACGAACTTTGCACGTGCTTGACAAGTGCTTACCACTGATTTATACCCTAGACCTCCATTATTTATTTTCTCTGGTATTAACAATTTAAAATAGTTTAGTACTTACATATTCTTTTCCTTAACCAGCACCTGCCATTTGCTCTTTGTGGAAGACAATATTTTCAGAACATTTACTTTTCATTGCTTATGGTGTATGTGCTACAGCACATGTGTGGAGGTCAGAGGAAAACTTTGAGGAGTTAGTTCTCCTGTCAATGTGGTTCTAGGAATCACACTTTGGGTGTAAGGCTTGGCAGTGAATGCATTTACCAGCTAAGCCATCTTAGTGGACCAAGGGCAACACTTTTAACCTAATTCACTCCTTGTTCTGTATTTAGTAGATGAGAAAGTAGTAGCAAATAATGTTTATGATACATCACTATGTACCGTCATGTTTATTGACTTATTTAATTCTCTCAAGTAGAATTAGACATGTTTGACAGACAGGGAAACCTAGACAAACTTAGACATGGAAGAACTGGTCCTCAAATCCTGCCAGTGTCTTCAGACCTTCCTCAAGTACTTCGCCAGATGATAGCTGTAGTTCAGAGAGCAAAAGCCAGTGTCCATGGTCACTCCGACTACTGGTGGCAGAGCAGAGGTTAGAGGTCAGCTGTCACTTGTCCACTAAACCTGTACTCATTCATGTGTATGGGAGCTTCAGCAAGGGTTCTGTCCACTTAGTCCAGGGATTGGGTTCTGTTCCTTCTAGCTGAGTGAGAAGAAATGGGTGATGTAATGGAGACAGTGCAGCAGACAGCTGGAGTTAGGACTCATCCTTTTTCTTTCTGTTATGCTTACCTGGACTTTAGTCAGTGTGCAGTCTTTTGAAGGCCAGTTGTGTTCCTAGGAAGAATAAAAATTAGCATACGTGGTAGAAAGCCTTCTCAAGTGTATGATTCTCTTTGGTCTGTTGTCTTTATAAGATGTTAATGTATGCAAGATAGGTTAATGGTAGGGGGTTCTTAGAAACATAGGAAATCTGACAGGGCTACATTAACAAAAACATTTTCTTTAGGTCTCATAGCCCCAAAGCATTGAGCAGCTCCTTCCAGCAAACAGTGAAGCAGAGCATGTGTTTACTGCAGACTGTGGGGGAGTCTCCTAGCTGCAGTGACGGGATAGCAAGCTTTCTCTCTGGAACTGTCAGAGATGTGTTGTTCCATGGAATGCAGCCTCCTTCTCTGCTTGCTGCCCCCTGCTATTGGAGCAGAAGTCATGGCCTCTATGGCCCGTTGCCTGCTGCTGCCCTCTCTTTCTGTTCTTTTCCTTTCTTAGTAGTACTTGAGTACTGAAACTAGGACTTCCCACATGCTAGGCCAGTGTCCCACCATTGAGCTATATCCTAGCCCTTAGTTTTTGCTTTGAGGCGGGATCTCACGAAGTTGCCCATACAAGCCTTGAACTCTGTATAGTCCAGGAAGGTCTTAAACATGGCAGCCCTCTCATGTTAGCCTCCCAAGTAATCAAGATTATAGGTTGTGCCACCAGGCTTGGTCCTCTGTCCTTCTACTTACCGTCACTGCTCTCCATTGATTCCATGAACAAAAGCTTTAAGGAACCAAATCCTTTTCAAGTGTTTTTTCCCTCACCACTCACATCCTATTGTCCCTAAATCTTGGAGATTCTGTGGTTAGAATAATTAGTGTAGCCACCCTGTGTAGCGCTCCTGCAGTGCATATGTGCTGGCAGTGTGCCAAGGCCTTGCCACCCATTGTTTCATTTAATCCTTGCATCCTCTTCTTAGTTATAGCCATACTCATTCTGAACATGAAGAAACCGAGTCTGGAAAGGTTGAGTATAGTATTCAGAGCTCTAGAGCCAACAAGTGGTAGAGCTCTAGGATAAGCTCATTTTTAAGTAACCAAAGACATCATAAGTGGGTTTTGCTATCATGACCCAACTTAGCAGGGATTTCCCTGGGTGGTGTATAGCGTTGTACATATGTCCTGTTTGGTAGAAACAATGAGAAGTATCATTTTAGCCATTGAGTTTTTCTGTGTGTTGGTTACCAGCAGGGCATGCCCTCTGCTTATTGTTCATGGGAACATGCTCAAGGAATTCTGCAGGAAGGCCCCCATTAAGGATGTTACTGGAAGACCTGCTTGGCAGAGTTTGTACAAACAAAGTATGACCCTGCCAGCTCAGCCAAAACTCCTGCATCATGCTGGGAGGGCTGTGTGACCCTAGCGGAAAAGACTGCTGTGTTCATCACCCAGCCAAGAAGCTGCTATGGGGTGGGTCTCCAGCTTCCCTCTCTCTGCCCAGGGGCTTCTGCATAGCCTCTCTCTGCTTAGATGTGGTGTGCACATTACTGTCTATACAAAATACAGGCCCAGTCAGATCTCCTTTAGCTTCTGAGCCTCACATGTGGTGTCTCACATTGTTTGTAGAAGAATTTGCTAGTACTCCTCCATTAAAAATAATTATGAGCCAAGCAGTGGTGGTGGCACACACCTTTAATCCCAGAGGATGGAGACTGGTGGATCTCTGAGTTCGAGGCCAGCATGGTCTACAGAGCAGGTTCCAGGACAGCCAGGGCTACACAAAGAAACCCTGTCTCAAAAAACAAAATCAAAAAACAAACAAATTGATAAAATACACATTAAAAATTTGTCAGTTTGTGTCAGTGCTTTTCATCTTGTAAAGCTGAAACTGTATATCAAAGAGTTACACACAGACACACACACACACACACACACACACACACGCACGCACGCACGCATGCGTGATCCCTGGGAACCATTCTGCTTTCTCTGCCTCTGAATACTTTAGGAATCTTATATAGATGGAGTCATGCAGTGTGTGTCTGTTTGAACTGAGTTTGTCTCACTTGGGTTTATCAGTGTGTACATGTATCAGAATTACATTCCTCTTGAAGGCTGGCTAATATTCCATGGCATATGACTCAGTATGACACTGTGTGATTTTGCACTTGTCAGCCCTGCCAGCCTCCTCACTCTGGGTGTCCTTACCTCCTGCTCTCTCCACTCTATGCACAATATCTTTTTTCAGTATCTGGGAAAAGACCAGACATGCCTTTCTGCAGTGTGTGTCAACTAGCACAGGATCTGGCATGCAGCGCAAGGGCTCAGCCATTGCTTGAGAAGCAAATGGGCACAATGTAGAGCGGACAATCAGGCACCTGGAACACAAACGTGAGTCCACTCCCAGAGCCCCATGAATGTGAGTTGCAGATGATCTGATGTATTAATCACTGGACTGGAAAGGGATTAAGATATTTCCATAATATAATGTGGTGTGTTTCTTTTCTAAAACAGATGTGCTCTTGTTTCATGAGGAAGCAATTAAATGTGTTTGATTAAGACATCCATAAACACTCTCATGTATTTGAGGCTACTTTATGCTGCCGTCTCTCTCGGTACTTTCTCTCTGTTGTATCTGCTTCTCTGAACCACTCTGTGAGATGTCAGTTTTTGTCTTCTTTGATTAAGTAGCTTTCTCATGGATGACTGTCTTCAGGGTACTATTGCCCTAGGTGTCTGCTCTTGTATTTACTGTGCAGTACAAGCTCAGTATCCACCAGTGCAGCTGCCCTTCTTCCTGTTGACCCTTCCTGTGCCCAGTATCCAGCTTTTCTCACCTCTTTCCCCATTCTTACTGCATTTCCCTCTCCTTTCCCTAATATATTTTTTGACAATTGGCTGTGAATATGACTCCTAAAGCACGTTTTTTTGAAAATGTCAGTAATAGTTATACACTTTATACTTAGAAACTGCTGTTAGTTTGTGGTAATAACATTTATGTAAAATAATAACATTGTACTAAGGCTACCTTACATGTAATGATTTCATTTTTTATATAACCTTTTATTCTTGAGGCTTTTTGAGTCCCAATTTATCCTTTTTAAAAATATGTGGTTTTTTTTTCATTTGAAATATAAACAAAGCAGTGAAAAGCTAGTTAACTTTCTTTATTAAAGGTTTTTCAACAGTGGGATACCTATTGCAAATTATGTATGAAACACAAGATTGAAGTACTTTAAGAAGATCTTTTTGGAGAGGTTTAAGAGGTTTCTTTCAGCCTTAGCTTTGTTTCTTTTCTGCTCCTCCTAGTATTTCAGCAGGATTAGGTTTTTTGAATCAGTGGATCAAGTTTTAATTTTCCTGTTCCTTCTTTATACTGACATATGCTTTGGCAAAACAAAAAAGGGACCTAAACATGTCAGCATGATTTTCATTCAGTGAATTAAAAACCATAAAAGTAACAAGATCGGATCCAAATCCCTAAACTCCTGACATGGTGGTTTTGTCCTTTTCAGTCCCAAGCTTCGTATTACGACTTTGAAAGCTTTCTGCCTGGAAGCAAAAGTTCGTGATTTATTTGAAATAGATTACAAGGATACAGGCCAGAAAGATCTAGGTTTGAATCCCAGTCTTGTCACTCAAACCCATGGGCCAGTCCCTTAACATCTCTGAGACTCAGTTTTTTGTTTAGGAAAAATGGGACTCTTAATTTGAGGAGGGCTTTGGAGGTACTTAGTGATCACATAATTTAACTGTTTGCTTTATCTTTAGAGACTGTCTTTATTTAAATTCTCTTTGTCATGGAAGAAAACAATTTGTAGATGCCATGAAATATTTGCCATGTGTCCTCCCTCACCGGTACACACTGAGCGTGTACCCAGAACTTGGGAGAGTTCTGCCATTGAATCACTACTACCGTGCCTCGAACTTGAGACTGTGCTTGCTCAGCTCACCCAGGATTGTTGATCTCAGAGGCAGAGGAGTTTGTTATAAGATCAGTCAATGACTTTTGAGACAGGCCATTCTGTGTTTGACTTCAAATAATATTCCAAATTTAGGCTGGGCCTGGCAGCGCATGGCTGTAATCGTAGCACTGGGGAGATTGTGGGTGACATAGTGAGACCCTGTCTCAAAAATCCCCAAATAGCAACAAAGATACCATATTTGGTTGGATCTCATTTTCTTCACCTATAAAAATGGGGTTTGTGGTGGCTAGTGTTATATCGATTGACACAAGCTAGAATCATCAGAGAGGAGAGAGCCTCAATTGAAAAAAATGCCTCCGTAAGATCAAACTATAGGCAAGCCTGGGACATTAATAGAGGAGGGCCCAGCCCACTGGGGATGGTTCTATCCTTGGACTTGTGGTCCTGGGTTCCATAAGAAGGCAGGCTGAGGAAGCCAGTAAACAGCTCCCCTCCATAGTGTCTTTATCAGCTCCTGCCTACAGGTTCCTACAATTTGAGTTCCTGTCCTGACTTCCTTCAGTGAACAGTGATGATGAAGTATAAGCCAAATAATCCCTTTCCTCCCAAGTTACTTTTGGTTGTGGTGTTTCATCATAACAATAGTAACCTGACTAGGACAGGGCTCATGATCTAGTAAGACCATCCAGGATATAGCTTTCAAGCCTTCATCTCTTGTTACTCCTTTTATTGTTATCTGCTCTTCTGATTCCTTAAATGAAACATGGTTTTCTTGCACCTCAAAGCTTTTACACATGCTTTTTCTTGGAAATCCTATTTGCCCTGCCAGCACTAGAAACTTGAACTTACTCTTCAGATCTAGTGAGGTGTACTAGTTAGGATAGTATAAATTATGCTGCAGCGACAAGCAGTCTTCTGTCTCTATGGTTTATAACACTTCACCATGGATTATAACAATAGACATGTGTTTCTCAAACTATATATTAGGTACTCTTTATAATCTTCCTGGGCTGATGGACACTCTATCTCAGCTTGTATTTGATCCAGAGAAACAAATGTGACCTGGAAGCTTCTGCCCTAAGCTGAGGCCCAACATTTTTACACACATTTCCTTAAATCATGCAAGTTGTGTAGTGTAATTTCAGGGTAGGAACATGCATTCCTGCTTGTGCCTGTGAGCAAGAGACCCAGAGCAGTGGTGAGTTGACCTAGTGACCTGCCACATTTAGATGCCATTTCTCTAGGACAGGTCTGTTGAGCTGCTCCTCTATGGCCCCCTTTCTTTCTTTTTTTTTTTAATATTTATTTATTTTTATTATGTATACAATATTCTGTCTGCATGTATGTCCAAAGGCCAGAAGAGGGCACCATTATAGATGGTTGTGAGCCACCATGTGGTTGCTGGGAATTGAACTCAGGACCTTTGGAAGAGCGGGCAATGCTCTTAACCACTGAGCCATCTCTCTAGCCCCCCTTTCTTTTTTTACTTCAGTCATGACAGCACTTCCCACACTCTGATGAATGTCTTCTTGCCTTTCTCTTTAGCTAAATTCTGTATGAGTGGGATGAAGAGCAATAGCTTCATCCAAACCCATTATCTCATTTCATAGCACTAAGTGTTTACAAGATGGAGAAAGGAAGGCAGGACGTTTATGCTGGGCTGTTTTGCTAGGTTGTTATGATGATAAATGTGAAGCAGTAACGGCTGTTTGTGGTAAAATGCCTTTCTTAATGATTTATGCTCATTGTTGTGATGATGAAGATGCTAACATTAGAAACTGATATTTATCTTAGTGATGCACACCTTTAATCCCAGCACTCAGGAAGCAGTGGCAGGTAGATCTGAGTTCCAGGCCAGCCTGATCTACATAGTAAGTTCCAGGACAGCCAGAGCCACACATGCAAGCACACATAAGCAAAACAAAAACAGACTGGTAGCATTCACCAAGCCCTGATAGTTTGCTGAATACTTTCAAAGGTGCTTTCTGAGTCAACTGGTGCTGTGGTTGTTATGTGTTTCAGGGGACTCATGCTCTCTAATTTGGGTTTGAGGTGATTCCTAACTACTTAGTCATAGTAATCAGGATGGTGAAGGTTAGTTTTGAGGTGGTTCTTGAGTGTTATAATAATCAGGATGCTAAAGTGGTGTAGAGGTTTCGCAATAGGTTATTTTTGTAGTATCTCTCATTTGTATTGCTGTGGAATGGAAAAGAACAACATTTTAGAGGAAGGGAAAGCTAATTGTGGCTAATTGGTTGCTTTTATTGAACATTTCAAATGTGTCAGGGTCAGTGGTAAATGCTCATTTTAGTCCGTCCAGCCTGTTGGGTTCCTGGTAGACAGCTGAGATTTTGAGAAGACATGTCTGCATCTTGTAAGTAGCTTGGCTGAGTGTTGACTCTGGGTCCACCTCGCCTGTCTGGTTCCCTAATGTCTCTTACTTGCATTTACCAGATAACTCAACGGGGTCTAAGTATGTGTATTGGCATCTGTCAGGAGTGTGAAGGTTGTCAGCTAACAGATTAAAGCTGTAGACTGTTAAGCTAGTGAACAGAATGGTGTTAAATTCTTGACTGGTGGTCAGCATCTTACTAGAAAAAAATAGTTTTGTTCAACTTTTTTTTGTGTGTATATGTGTGTGTGTGTGTGTCTTTTTTCAGAGTAACCAGGGAACACAGAGAAATGCTGGTAAAACTGGCCAAACAGAGCACCAACAAGGCCAAAGAAAATTTACGGAAGGTTCGCACTAATGCAATGAATAAGCTGAAGAAATCAAAGGACAAAGCCTCGGAGGACACCATCAGGCTCATAGAGAAACAGGTACTGTTGCCAACAGATGTAGTATTTCTGTGTCTGACCCAAGGAGTCTGTGTACTCCTGTCTGAGGCAGGGACAACAAAACAGAATGCCTCTGGCCATTTCATTCACACGATCAACACTAAGTCCCTGTTCTAAGTCTAGCCTTGCTAGACCCTGGAAGGATCCACAGGAGAGGAAAAGAGGCTGTTGATCCTTGGTTGTGTGCTAGGCTCTGTGCTGGACACTTTACTTCATTTTCCCCCATCACTACAAAACGGAGTTAGAGGCTGGAAGAATAGCCAAGTGCTTAGCATTCACAAGGCCCTGCATTCAGTCCCCATTGCTGAAACAGCAGCAGGATTGTAAGAGGAGAGTGAGGAGACCCAGTTAGGAAGTTTGGGAACCTGTTCAAGCTCCTGCTGATAGTGGTAGAGATGGAATCCAGACCTAGGGTTGCTTGCCTTGCTGTCTAGCTTTCTGAGTGTGAAGGAGTGAGCAGCTGTGTTCTCTTTGTGCTCCTGGAGTGCAGTAGTAAAAGGCCAGGGCCATGCAGACCAGCAAGAGCAGAGTGTGGTGATGGAAAAGAACATTTTCCACTTGGACCAGCAGAGCTTAATCCTAGCAAGGCAATGAGTGAGAAAACAGAGGGACCACATCCTAAAAGGTCTTATAATGTGAACAAAGTCCAGAGCATTTCCACATTGGCTATGCATCTGTGTCAGTTACCAGGAGCCACAATAATGATGCATAACCAGCTACCTAAAACCGGATGATTTCATTTCTTACTCTCCTTTCTGTGGGCCACCTGGGGCCGGATAGTTCTAGGTTAGACTTGTGAGCTCAGCTTCAGACCACAGATCGGGCTCAAGTTTGCTTTATATATCACAATCTTCCAGTGTCAACAAGTGCCCAGAGCATCCTTTCTTGGCAACAGTAGGTGCCAGGACTATAAATCTAACCACCTAAGTTCATTTCAAGGACCTGCTCTTGCCCCTTCCCATTGGCTAAGCTTGTTGCATGGGTCAAGCCAGATAGTATTGCTGCTGAGAAGTGTCTGCTTACTTCATAGAGGTCTGGAGGGTGTGTGTGAATATTTGATGAATAATATTTTACCCTTAGGAAAAATGAAGAGGTCTAGGAATTAGGGAGATGACTCAACCAGTAACATGTTTGCTGTGCAAGAACAAGGACTTGAGTTAGATCCCTCTGAACCCACATGCAGAACTGATCATGGAGGTGCTTGCCTGTAATCCCAGCATAGGGATGGGAGGGCGTGGAGATGGAGGAACTCTGGGGCTCACTGGCCAGACATTCTAGCTGAGGGTGAGCTCTAGGTTCCGTGAGAGACCCTGACCCAAAGCCCAAGGTGGGGAGTGATTGATGAAAACATGGTTTTTACACTTGTGCACATACATGTGCACTTGTCCCCACCCCCTAGGCAAGCAAGTATCTGAGGCCTGCTCCCAGATACTAAGTCGGTGAGTATGGAGTGGTGCCGGGAATTTTTTAGTGCTTCCCAGGCAGTTCTTATCCAGTAACTTTCTTGAATGGTCTCATTTTTCAAACAATGAGATCACATGTGTGCCTAGGAAAAGTAACCATGGTGGCCACGTAGAAAACACTGTAGGAGGCAATATTGGAGGCAAGAAGGAGAATTTATCAGGATTTAGAAAATGAAATGAGTAATGTCATACAAAGTGTTTGATAGGCCTCAGAGCTGCTGTATTCACAATGAAAGCATCATTTCAGGAAAGCTGAAAAAAGATGGGGTAAGACTGGGGCATGAAAGAAGATGGGGTATGACCTGGGCATGAAAGAAGATGGGATATGACTGGGGCATGAAAGAAGATGGGATATGACTGGGGCATGAAAGAAGATGGGGTGTGGCTGGGGCATGAGAGAAGACGCAAGCAGAGCAGGAGAGCTGTTAGGAGCCTGGGGGAGGCGTGGGGTGAATTACTGCCCTCATTTTGAACCAACAGTTAGCGTTCTGGTTGTAGGTCAGCCAGAAATCACCTAGGGGAATTTTGGTTTCTGGACATAGTTTCTACATCTTCTGATTTAGTGTATTTCCTAGAAATGGTGTTTTTAAAAGATTTTTTATATTATATATATACATTCTTGTTTTTGTGAGGGATATACAAGTGAGTGCAAGTGCCCACAAAATCCAGAAGATATCAGATTCCCTGGAGTTGGAGTTACAGGTAGCTAAAGCAACTTATGTAGGTGTTGGGAATTGAGCTTGAATTCTCTGAAAGAGCAGTAAGTGCTCTTTACTAAGTCACCGCTCCAGCTTTGAAACAAGCATTTTAAAGTGTTTCTCTGCTAATTCTACAAAAGCATACTGGGAAAGAACCGGAAGCTTGCAATCCAAAAGGAAAAGTCATTCTGCAGCAGATGTTCTGTGACCTTGGAGAAATTACTTGACCCTTGAGGTCTGTTTTTTCTGTTAAAAAATGGCTAGAAGGTGCCATTAGGATGCCTTGCATTTTCATCTCCAATCTCCCCTCTCGCTGTCTTTCTGCCCTCCTGTGTTCGCTCAGAGGGACAGCACTGACCAGAGCTCAGAGCCTGATCCTCCTTGGTATCCTAGGGGATTCCATCTCTGCAGTAGACATTGGCCCTTGTGTTGCTTCCTGGCTGTGACTGTCAGACTCCTCATTCAGCAAGTTGGAGTCTGCCTTAGAGTGCAGAGTCCATGTTCCTTGAAGAGGAAGAACGATCAAATAATCAGTGCTCTTGTTCAACCACACTTGACGAAGAACTTGACAGAAGTCTTCCCTCACAACCACTGGCTTCTCACCCTTTTCAGATTCTACTTTCTTTCCACTGCTTCCTACTCTATTAATCTTTCTAATGGAAATTCTTTGTTCTTTGATACTAAACTGATGCCTGGTTACTGTGGGACAGAATGAAGACATTCACTGACTCACCAGCATCTCAGTGGGCTCCTACAGGTTGTGCACTGTACCTCGGTCTCTCCAGTGTAAGAGTCTGGCTGAAGAGACATCATTTCCATGTTATTCTTACTCTCTTGTTACCTTCTCTTACAGTTGTGTGGTTGAAGCTTGGGTAGGGAAGCAAAGGAGGCAGCCCTGTGTACTCTGCAATGTGTTCCTGTCTATTTGGATGGCACCAAAGGAGTTATTAGTTTTGCTTTTGCTTTGCTTTATAAAATAAAGCTGCTGGCTTATTGTTGCTTCAACAGTTTAAGTTTTTTCTTTGTTCCTAATTATCAAAGTAATATCTGCTCGTTATAAAGAATGTAAAATATGAAGACTATTTAGCAGTATGGAAGAGAATCATCCATGAACTCAGAGGTATCACTTAGCATTTTGAAATAGTCCTTTTCTTTTTTCAACATATAGTTTTAAGCAATATTGAGTATGTAATATGTGTGTGTGTGTGTGTGTGTACTTTTGAGTTCAGGTTTAATTTTTTACTCATTAATAAAGATACTGTTTATGTGTTTGAAAATATTTTTCAAATAACCTCCTAATGATTGCTAAATAGTTCATCTTGTGTCCATAACTTTTAGAATTTCTGCTTATAGATATTTTTATTTTAAAAAATTTATTTAAAAAAAATTATGTGAGTGAGGTTACAAAAGTTACAGTGAATATCTTCCTTATAAATCTTTGTGTTTTCTTGGGGTGGGACATACCAAGTGTAGATCATTGACTAGAGAAATGCATTGGTTTGCTTGTGTGTTTGTCCTCATTGCTGGGGACTGACTCAGAGCCCCACGTACACTTTGTAAGTGCTCTACCACTGAGCTCCACCCCAGTCCAGAAATGCCTTGTTTGTAAGGTTTTTCATATATACCTCTAAAGCCACTTCAGGCTTAGAGTATGTGTGCGGTTGTTTGTCTCTCCTCTTGGTCACAGTTGCATGGTTGCCTTTCTGTATCTGAGGCGAGACTCACACTCCTGATTCTCCTCTTGCGGCGTTCTGAGTGCTGGGGTTGCAGGTATGCATCACCACACCAGATTATTCTTCCTCTTTCTAGATGCTAGCATTTAGACCAAGTTTTTGTTTTTTATGAGACAGCACCTTGCTGTGTAGCCCTAGTTGGCCTGGTACTCATTATGTAGCCCAGGTTGGCCTCAGATTCATTGCAGTCCTTCTGTCTTAGTCTCTGGGATACAAGGATTGGAGTCATGTCCACCACACCTCATGTAGTCTCTGGGACACAAGGATTGCAGACGTTTCTACTGTCTAAACTAAAAGTTTACTGAACTAAAATTTGAATCCGAGCTTACAATTTTTTGTTTGTCTTCAAATAATCTTTACACATTAGAGGAATGGTTTTTAAAATGTGTTTACTTTAAAATAAACTTTAATATAAAAAAAATCACACACTAAAACTAACCAGACTAAAAGTCTATATGTCCCACTGAGCAGTTAGAATAGTCATTCCGGGAGCTGGAGAGGTGGCTCAACAATTAACTTCACTGGCTGCTCCTCCAGAGGCCCTGTTCCCAGCAGCCACAACCATCTGTAACTCCAGCCCTAAGGGATCTGACACCCTCTTCTGGCCTCCCTGGGTACCTAGCACACACGTGGTGCACAAACATACAGACAAAACACCTATGCAGTTGTTTTTGTTTTGTTTTTCCTAAGGCCATCTGCACGTCTGGTGCTTTGTGTTGTATTTTACATTTTGCATTTTTACTGTGGAATTTATTTTTATGCATTTATTAACTGCCATGACAGATTAGAACTAGAAAAACCATTAGCTTTATATCCCCTTTGTAATTTGCTTGTTCTTATAAATCTTTATAGCCTTCTTAAAGGATAGTATGACAGATGCCCCAACCATTTATTCCTGATTTATAACTTAGGAACATATTTAAGAGAAATTGTCAGCCTTGATCTACAGAGCTGTATTTGTCATTGTCGTGTTATGTCTAACACGGCATAACATAGAAAACTAGGAACCAAGTTCCTGAAAGTCATTGTTTGTGTCCGTTGGAATTCAGTTATTGGAACCTATATTGAAGTTACGAAAAGATTTCATTAACATGAAAATTTTTTAGAATTATCTATTTTTTCAAAACAGGGTTTCTCTGTAGCCCTGGCTGTTCTGAAACTCACTCTGTAGACCAAGCTGGCCTCAACCTCAGATCCGCCTGCCTCTGCTTCCCAAGTCCTGGGATTAAAGGTGTGTGCCATTACACTGGTAAATGTATTATTTTTTAAAATAGTGTACTATACAATAACATTACAGTTACATTTTTATAAAGACAAGCTGTAGCTGGAGAGATGGCTCAGTGGTTAAGATACTGATTGCTCTTACAGAGGACCCAGATTCATTTCCCAGCACTCATATGGTGGCTCCCAACCATCTGTAACTCTAGTTCCAGGGGTTCTGACCTCTATGGGCACCAAGCATATATGTGGTGTACATACATACATGCATATAAAACACACACACACATGCTGGGTGGTGGTAGTGTATGCCTTTAATCCCAGCACTTGGGAGGCAGAGGCTGACAGATCTCAGTGAGTTTGAGCAATCCTGGTCTACATAGTGATTTCCAGGACAGCTGAAGCTATTACACAAAGAAACCTTGTCTGAAAAAAAACAAAAACAAAGACAAAAAACAAAAAGAAAGAAAACCATGCACACATAAAATGAGTAAGTCTAATAAAGAAGTTTTGAAGATATACAGGCATACAAAGATGGGTAGCTTGTAATTATCAAAATATCAGAAGTTATTTCAGTGATGGGATTGTGAACAGCCTTTTGTTGTATGGAATTGACCTTTTCTTATAAAATCATTTTCAAAATTCTTTGGTGGTCAGATTCTTTTGAAATATTTTTATAACAATATTTCTTTCATCTTTGGTGTGTAAGATTGAAATGGTTGAGCTATAGGTTCTGTCTCAGTCATTGTATCTGATCCCTGACTCCCTTAGCTCCTAACCCAGGCCAGCTCTGATGCAGGACCAGGGATGTTCCTGCTCAGGACTCCTGACATCTGCCAGCCTGCTGTGGTGCCTTCATTTTAGTTTGCCATAAATGGGCGTGCTGAACATTAAAGCATTTGGCAGAAACTGCCAGTGCCTCTGGCCAAGATCCTTTCACTGCTTTTCTTTGAGAAGCAACTCTCTCTGGAATGAGTGAAGCCGGGTGCTAGTGGAGCTCAAGGAGGGGAGGGCTCCTTCAGGCAGGCAGCAGGCTGGGTGCTACACCGGATAAGTTGGTCTTCGTGAAGGATGACTTGTGTGCAGGTGTGCCCAGAGCTATAGTCTGTGCTCCTGTCACCCCATGCTGTGTCCTTAAAGTCTTCCATTCTCTTTAACTAGTAACCAGGAAACACAGTGGTGGCAGTGGCCCTGGTGTTGTTGGTGATAGTGTATAATTATAAGGCGCAGTGTGAGAGTGGAAATGCTTCTTGCTTTGGAGTCACACCCCAGCTCTTTTACTTCCCAGCTGTGAAAGTGAGCAAATGGCTACACTCACCTGTGAGTCTTTTTGCTCATCTGTGAAGTGGAATGGTCTGTGCCCATCTCACAAGAGTGATCGGAGGATCAGAGACATATGTGCTTAAACATGAATAATATTGATGGTCCTTGATAACCTTCACTCTGTTTGTCTACTGTGGTTCCTGGCCTTGTGATTATAAAGGAAATGGAATTAAGCCTCTCAGTGACCCTAGCACAACATGGCTACGGTGAGGAAGGAATAGGCCAGGTGCTGTGGAGTAGGACTGTCAGTCAGGAGACCACATCACATAAGTTAGTGGGTAGAGCAGAGTGGGCTGAGCAATCTTGCCCAAGATTACCTTGGTTTAGTTTTCTGTAGAATGGGTACAATACTGTCCACATTATAGGGGTTCTGTGGGATGGTCGAATTTCAATAATGAGTTAACAGAAAGATTTTATACAGTAGAAACTCCTATGTAGCTGCTAGGTGAAAACATGCTAAAGGAGACAGCAGCATTTCAGGTGCCATGTGGATCGTTAACCAGTGTCTTCACGTGGTGAGTGCCCAGCAGCAGGAGCTGCTGCTGCTGCTGCCATTAATCATCAGTGTTTTAGAGCCTGATAAAGATGAAAATGGTGAGCCTGTAGGCAACCTGTGCCTGGGGCCTTTTGTACTTTCCAGCTGCTAGAACACTAGTAAATACTTCTGTTGATGGATTAGCTTGAAGTCAGAAAGTGGTGGTAAAAGCCACAGTAACATAGCCAGCATTTGCATAAAATAATATGCTTATGGCAAGCTTGTTTAATCCTGTTTTTACTTAACTGTTAGCTGAGGAAGGGACTTGCACCTTGATGGGTGAGGAAATAGACTTAGAGTAGAAATGTCACTTGCTCATGTTTTCCCGTGTTACCAGATTGTTAGCCTGGGTATTCCCCTCCAATTCTCAGTCCTTCTACCCTGATAATCTTCACCCTTGGGTGGCCCAGGCTGGCAGCCTGCGGTGCTGGTGTTTGCTGACCACTGCTTCTGGCCTATGAAGGGCAGCTCCAGGGACCAGAAGCATCTCAGACATTTGTGACTGACTACAGAAGAGGGAGCAACTGCCATTCTGAATCCAGCCATTCTTCCAGAATGTCCAGCAGTCCCAGGAGCTGTGCTTCTCCAGCTTAAAAAATGTGTAGCTATGGTGAGAGCTCTCCTGCCTGGGACCAGTTGCTGCAAGCCCTGTTTAGTTTCTGTTCTTTCAAGCCATGTATTTAGTTCCTAATTCCTGGCCAAGGCCTGTGGTCGGCAAATAAAGATGTCAAGCAGCTGCTGTGCTGCTGAGCACACAGATCTGCATACTGGGCTAGCCCTCAGAGCTTCCTGCCAATGCTGCCTGCCTTCATCTCAGCCCCACTTAGACTTAGAAGGAAGACTGCAACACCTACTAAATCATGTTTTTATTCTTAGGAAGGCATGCATACTTGCTACAGAAAAATTCAAAGATCTTTAATAATTTTTCTGTTAATAAATACTCTCTGACAGCTTGATATGTGCTGTCTTAGGTGGTATATGTCCAGTACAAACCTAAATAACCTTTTATCTTCCTGTCACTAAAAGAATGTTAAGATTTTGGCATGTTATATACATATATGAAAGAAATTTAAATGGAATCACCGTATAATGAGGGAGACAGTGCTCCAGCTAGACATCATATGCCACCAAGTAAAAAGACATTTATTTTTTAAATATTTATTTATTTATTGTGTATACAATATTCTGTCTGTGTGTACATCTGCAGGCCAGAAGAGGGCACCAGACCTCATTACAGATGGTTGTGAGCCACCACGTGGTTGCTGGGAATTGAACTCAGGACCTTTGGTAGAGCAGGCAGTGCTCTTAACCACTGAGCCATCTCTCCAGCCCTAAAAAGACATTTTATGCCAGCAAGTAAAATCTCCAGTCAGAAGTGAGTTACATCTTGTTGAGTCCTTGGCCAAAAAGGTCCCATAGACCAGTCCCCCAACCTCCTCCCAAAAATTCACAGGCTGTTGTTCAGACTGTTGATTACTCTCTATACCCTGATGGTAGGGCCCATTGCTGAAGAAAACTTATGTCATCAAATGTGTAAATCGAGGTGGTGCCCAACTAGAAGCTTCACCCCTGCCCACTAGTCTTCTTGGTGCTGGAAAGTACTTTGCATTGTCCCCGAAGAGAAAAATAATCACTTTCATCAAACTACAAACCCTGTGACCTACAGCAGAGGCTGCCTGCAAGAATTACTCATGCCATAGTGACCACATTGTAGGAGTAACCAAACTATTCCCCTTGTTTTGTATTTGTTTGCTTTTGAGTCAAGGCCCATTTCATGTAATGAAAACCCATCCATGACACTGATAAAGTGGGGATTAAATAGTATGAGCATTTGCATCAATTTGAATTCTACCTGTGATGTGGGAGCTTATTCATTCACTGTAGCTTGCAGTTTCTGAATGTTGTAATTAGAAGCTGTAGCAGCAAGTTTTGTTAACAATGATAGCTGAAGGTGTATCTTGTAATTTGCATTTTTGTGTCTGTTGAATTTTCTCTGTTGATTTTTTAGCTCTGGGGTCTTATATTCTTTCTGTCAGTTCATCTCATATTTTCTGAAATGGGGTAGCTGAAGTGTAAGACATTCTAGAGCAATGGTTTTCAACCTTAGGGCTGTAGCACATATGGGACTTCAGCAGCTCTTTCACAGGGGTCACATAGCAGATACTTACATCACGACTCATACCAGTAGCAAAATTACATTTATGAAATAACAGCGAAATAACTTTATGGTTGGGATCACAATCACGTGAGGAGCAGTGTTGGGAAGTGTCAGAACCACTGCCCTAGAGGTTTATTAGGTGGCAGCTTGGCTGGCTTTTCTGTATTGTATAACAGTTTTAAATGTTGGCTTATAAGATCAGATTACTATGTATTAAAGTTTGACATTATGGCTTTCTGACTGTGGACCCTGAATAAATGGTCTGTCTTGTTTTTTTTTATCTGAAAAGGGAATAATCTCATCTACCTTGCCTGACTGTTGTTGAGAACCAGTAATAGTGTCTACACACTTCTTAGTGCCTGGGTGGCACTCAAGTTCATAGGAACTTTGTCACTGTCATTATTTCTCAGTATCATTTGCATGTTTCAGGGACGCTCGTTCCCCCATCCCAGTCACCAGACTTGGCTCTTGTTCTTGCAGATCAGCCAGATGGCCGATGACACTGTCGCAGAGCTGGACAGGCACCTGGCAGCAAAGACCAAAGAACTCCTTGGATGAAAGTCAGCAGTCACTTTCTGGTCACCCTGTAAGTGACAAACTGATGCCTGCCACTCCCCTCTTCATCCATAGGAGGCTGTCACTGCTGTTCCACCATGGGAGGCTCAGACTCACTGAATCTCTTGTTTCCTTGGAATCTGGTGTGGCAGTGACCTTGACTCTGAGGTTACCACAGGACTGCTTCCTTCCAGGCCTGTATCAGACCCTGCCCTCATTTCTAGCTCCTTTGGACTAATGTGGGCCTTCACTCTGAACCACAGAGGAAAGAGGGTGGTTTGGGTGGGAGAGTAGTTTGCCTCTGGGTTGTCGTCCCACTGCTGCTCAACGAGGACTGAGTTCAGTGTGGCATCGGTCCCACCCCTGGGCAGTCTCCCTGCCCCTGCTCTTGGTCCCATTTTGAGCTCATGGGCTCCTCATATGTTAACCTTTGTTTTTCTTTTCTGTTTGTCTGTAATGACAAATTGACTGAGGAGAATGACACAGAATAATGCTTGAAGTTGTCCGTGTATTTATGTTGTGAGTAAATTGGTAGCTGCCCACCTAATGCTTTTCTTTCTGTCATTCCACTCTCTCTCTCTGTCAACATTTATTTGGTAATGAGCTCCATTTGGCCAAGGCCTGTCTTCCTGATAGACAGGTGCTTTGCTGTGGCCCACCTTTTTTGTATTTCTGTATACATTCACATTCACACACATGCACACACGTGCACGCATGAATGCACATGCCATAGTGCTCATGTAGAGGTCAGACAACTCCCAGTAGTTGGTTCTCCTTTTACCTTGTGGGACCTAAGACTAGAACTCAGACTTTCAGGCTTGGCACCAAATGACTTTCTGCTAAGCTAGCTCACTTTAGTATGGCTTTGAGTGTCAAGTTAAGTTAGTCTTTTTTTCTTCTCCTACAATCATTTTTTATTTATTCAATTATAATAAAACCACCATGAGCTATTTTAAGGCATTCTTCCAAGGAAACTAAACATATATGTAGCACCTACACTTACAGATATAGAAGCAAACATGCCTATGTTAAGGTAAGGAATCCCCCCAGACAGTGAAGTAGGGAAGTAGTGGGTGGGGCTTTTTTCTTTTTCTCTCTCCTCTCCTCTCTCCTCTCTCTTCCCCTCCGCTTCCCTCCCCTCCTCTCTCCTCTCCTCCTCTCCCTTCCCCTCCCCTCCCCTCTCCTTCCCTCCTCTCTTGCTCCCCTCCCCTCTCCTGTCCTCTTCTCTTCTTTTTATTCCCTACAACTCACACAGATCCTCCTGCAAGCACTTGGATTAAGGACATGGGCCTCTCCGTTTGACTAAGGAGCATTTTTATTTTCATTATCAGCCTCATTTCACAAGTTGTAAAGTTTCCCAAGCAGTGTCACACAGCTAGCAAGCAACAAAGCAGGGATAAAAAGTTTTATCTCTGATTCCAAAGTCTTTTCCTACCAATGATGTCAGGTAAAACCTTACCATTTTCCTGCTGTTCTCGCATGCTCATCATGAACACTCCTGTAACATGTGTGTGCAGCTTTCCCCACATGGATACCAACCAGGTGTCCTGTACTGACTCAGTTCTGAGATGTGACTACCATAGACAGGTTCTGCACTCAGCCCGGAAAAAGCCCCATTCCTGATGATAGTCACAAGTTGGGACCACATGAACATAGCTCCCAGCCCCTCCTGTGATCTGGGTCATGAGCCAGGATGTTGTAGGTTTACTGTCTTCTTTGAAAGCATGCTATGAAGGATACAGGTGAGTAGGATGGGGCAAGATGCTGGAAAGTGTGACTCCACTCCGAGGACACACTCCCAGCATTGTCAGGTTGTCAACCAGAAGAAGCCACTGCTACCTGCTGTCTTGTAAGGATCTAGTGGACACCAGCAGTTTGTTGGGTGCTCCTGAGGTGTAACCTCTGGCTCTGAGTGCTGCTTTGCTGAGCTGGTTGCCCTCACAAGTGCCTCAAGCAGGAAGGTTTGTTCCAGTTCTTAGTGGTTGTGACCTGGCCAGGCTGGCCTGTGCTACTTAATGAGCTTCCTGCTGCTGCCTCTGCCCACATTGGTGGGACCTGCTGTGAAACAGTCAGTGAGAATTTAAGGTTAGGATTGGGCCAAGGATGGAAGGAGCTAACATGACCTCCTACCTGGCCTCCCTACTCAAAGCCAGAGATGAGTGGGAAGTTAGCCAGGGGAGCAGGGCAGGCCATGCGGTGGCTTGCAGCTTGCAGAGCTCTAGCTCTGTGAATGGCAGAGTTCTCACTGCAAGTGTGCTGCTCAAAGATGCAGGATTTTTTAATAAACAGAGGAAATGATAAATTATGTTGTAACTCCACTCCAAAGGCATTTGGTTCTTAACAGCCAAATCCTCTGTAGTCTTTAAATAAACAAAACTTATTTGGTGAACAGACGGGGGGGGGGGGGATGAAAGATTTTCAGTACTTGTGTTCCACATGTCAACAATTTCTCTCCTGTGTGTATGTTGGCCAAAGCCATATATCATGATAAATGAATAAAGGAAAGCCTGAGCCCAGGGCGGTGAGACAGCTCAGCAAATGGCTTTCAGCTGATTGCTCTATTTTAGTTGACATTTATCAAAGAAGCTCTGCTGTCCTGTGTGTTAGGGATATGTTGGTGGCAGGGACCTGGTTGGGTATGCTGAGATATCAACATGCAGGAGCTGGTAACTTTTCCCCTTCTCCTGTGACAGGCTACCTTAAGAGCCAGCTGGGCATGGAAATTCTCATGCTAGCAGAATTAACCACTTTCTATGTTCATGGTGACTCCCAAAGTCCCATGAAAAACTTGGTTTTAACCTGCTTAAAAATCTCCCGTTTGGTGTATGTGTGTGCACGCATGTGTGCAGATCTCATAAAAGAACCATAAAAATTTGAAAATGGCATTTCTCAGGACTGGGGAGATGGTTTGCCTGGTAAGAGAGCTTGCTCTAACTCCTCAGCACCCACAGAAAAAGCCAGTTATGAAAGTCTGTGCATTGGGTGGACAGGCAGGTGGACCACAGATAGATAGGTGGCTCCAGGCACTCACTCACTCCAGCCCCACTAAAGCCAAAATAGTGAGAGAGCCTGTCCTGAGAGAATCAGATGAGAGATGGGGTGACTCTGGACATCCTGCTCTGCCTTGTGCGTGTGCACACTTACCTGCGTGCACCTCCCCATCACTACCACATACAGAAATTTTAAAAATAATTTCTCACAACTCTCCAGTCTTAGCTCCATTTGAAGGGAAGTGTGAAAAGAGCTGTTGTGTTCATTTTCTGCAGTTTACTTTTCTTAACCCTAAAACTGCCGCAGGCATCTGTCAGTGTGGACATACCGACCACCCCTACCCTGCTGCACTACTGTTATTTATTTGGCTATTAACCCATGGTATTTTTTTTTAATAATCCAGTGCATTGGAAGTTTTTACTTAAAGTTTATTTTTTCCCTTTTTGTTGATTAAAGATCAGTATTCACCAGATTTGAAGGCTTATGAGTGTAACCTGACTCTTGAGAGGCTGAGGCAAGAAGATCACCTTGAATTTGAGGCCAGCCTGAACTACAGTCCCATCTTTTAGAAAGAGTGGGTGCAATGGCTCAGCAAATAAAAGCACTGAGTTTGATCCTAGGGACCTACACAGTGGAAGGAGAGAACTGACTCCCTCAGCTTGTCTCTGACCTCCATGTGTGTGCCTTGATTCACATAGTAAAGAAGTATTAAACTTTATTTTAAAAAAGGACCCCTATTCTCAGATGATCTCGTAAATTTTGCTCTTCATCCTGTAGCTACTGACATGTTTGTTGAATGTCCACTGTGAACTAGGCAACATGCTAGACCTTAGTCTGCATCACTCCACTGACCCTTGTTGGTGTAGGCTCTGCTGTTTGTGTGTTTGTGTGTGTGTGTGTGAGAGACAGCCCATAGTCATACAGCCTAGCAAGGGCTGGAGTGAAGTGTGAGTCCCAGATCAAACTCAGAAGCGGGTCTTTAATCTATGTGTTTCATGGACAGTTATTCCCAATGTGTGTGGCGCCACCATTGGCATAGACTGACGGGAAGAAGCACCTTGCGGATAAAGCAGCTAGTCAACTCTGATGAAAGACCGTCTAAGATAGCATCCCAAGAGAATGGTAGGATTTCAAATCTACACCCCATATGTTGGCATCTTTAGATCATTTGGAGAACCTGGGGTGAGCAAGATGACAACCACATAGTCAATAGCAATATAGTAGTAGTGGCAGCAACAGGAACCATTTGGTTTGCAGAGTGTATCTGCATCGCATCTTTACCCCCTGTGAGCCATTAAGCCCTACTCCTGCTAGCAGTTAGGAAAGAGACTTGAATGAAGGCTCACGCTCCTGAAGCCCCATGTAATGCTTTCTCTGCTGTATTGGAGCTCAGCTTCCATGGTGCACCGCTTAGGAGCAGACTCCATATTGAAGACAGCATTGATTTGCACCCAGGAAATGGAGTTTAGAAATGGTGTTTTTAATCTGAGTGTTTTTAATCCCATCACTCAGGCAAAGGCAGGTAGATCTCTGAGTTTGAGGCCAGCCTGATCTACAGAGCAGACTACACAGAGAAACTGTCTTGGCGAAAAGAGAAGAAATGGTGTTTATTTCTGGAGTCTGAATTTTTGGCCTTTTGGTGAGTCTTAGACTGGAGTGGTCTGTTAGCCTTGTTAATAGCATTTCTTCATCTTCATGCAGCTACTCTGTCTGGTGCTGAGGCTGAGCTGGAGTCCAGGCCAACATCACTTCATGTTTTGGGTCACCCCTGTGGAGTATGTGTTTTGATTTGTTTGTTTGTCTTGCTGTCCTTTGTGGTGTTTTCATTCTCTATTTTTCCATTTTAGAAAGCATTTCAGAGGCCCAGTTTGCAATGTGCTTCCTTTCATTATCCTGAGCCATCCTGAAACTCGCACCTAGCCTCTCAGCTATTTCTAAGTGCACAGCTGTTGAGTATATTTGCATTATTTTCTAACTGATCTCTGGGACTCCCCACCTCAAAAAACCGAAACCTGCCCCCCACCAAATAAACACTCCACTGTTCCCCCTTCCCAGCCCCCTTCTCTGAGTTGGAGCTCTCTAGGATCCTCCTATAGAGACTTACACAGAACCTGTCTGTGACTGGTTTATTTCACTTGTGTTAGGGTTGTTAATATCCATATTACATCATGTGTCAGAATTTTTTATTTTCAAGAATAAAGAATATTGTTCTGCAGGGCAGTGGTGGTATACACCTCTAATCCCAGCACTTGGGAGGCAGAGGCACTTGTGAGTTCAAGGCCAGCCTGGTCTACAAGAGCTAGTTCCAGGACAGCTAGGGCTGTTACACAGAAAAATCCTGTCTCAAAAAACAAACAAAAAAAGTATTCTTCCATTTCTTCCATTTATAAGTTATATTCCGGTATTTACAAAACTCTTTACAATTATTTTGCTTTGATTGGTAACCCTGATGTGTTTAGAGAATCCATTTGCTCTGTAATATCAACACTGAGTGTTAAGACTTCTGCTCCGAAAAAGGTGACCACTGACTGACTAAGCAAAAGGTCATGACCGTTGTCTTTTGTTTCGTTCTGGGCCACTTCGGTCCCCCCCTGTGCTGTTAAGTAAAATCAACCTGAGGAAAGGGCCCAAATTTCCCCAGACCCTTTTAATGTCCCCACCCAACCACCCAGCAAATTCTACAATCTTCTGCCTTGTGCCTACTGGCTTCTGACTGTGCACCTCTCTAGGATGTGACTCTTACAACCACTCTGCTACAACTGCTGCTCAAGTGACCTTGTCAGCTTCCTCAGGTGGCAGGCAGCTTGCAGCTCCCAGCCTGGCCTTCAGCTGTTTTCTCTGCCTAGTATGTGCTACCTTAATACCTGCCCCAGCTAACGGGCAAGCCTTACCTAGACTTTATGACCCTCTTTGTCCCACATTCATTCACCTTGTTCCTCTGCTTTCTGGACTTGGAGCTGCTGCCTCTTTAGCATCTCACACCCTCACATTCAGCAGACCCCACCTTCTGTGTATCCTCACCTAAATGACAGACAACACCCCCACCCAGATGCCAAAATACATTTCGAACCATTTTTAACACCCTCCATTCTCTATCCACTGTCACTTCTCTCTCCATTCAAGGCATATCCTTGGGAGGTTCTTACCAGGGCAAGGTGTGTCAGCTGTCCCAAGCAGGCCTCCACAGGGGCTCTGAGCTCCTGGCTCCACCTGTGAGGCAATTGTGCCTAACCCTGAGGGAGCCTCATGCAAGTGTCTTACAAGAAATCTCTTTTTCTTTTAGGGTTTGCATAGCTGCCCAGTACTATGTTTGGTGCAGAGCAGGGCTGGAGGAAACATCTGTCTGCTTCCAAGGATCTGCTAGGCCTTGGAGACAAATAAGTCCCATTTCCTTCAATCACCTAGTCTCTAATAATCCTTTGAACTTTTTCATCCAGGGCCTCAGTCTTGTTGGCTAAGCCTGCCACAAGGGTTTCTGGGCTACTCTGAAGGGCACTGTGTGGTGTTCCCAATGCTGGCATATACCATAATGCTCCCTGTGCAGGCTCCTGTGTCTGGCCACTGTGGCTGCAATGCCCATTGGCAGGCTTCACTTTGCTCCCCCTGGGAGTGCCCTCGTCCCTGACAAGAGTGCTAGTTCCTAGGCTTGGGGTACAATGTGCTAGAGATATCTTTGCCCTAATCCTGTGCCTGCCTCTTGACCTCTACATTCCAAGGCATCCTGGGTGGGATCCCAAGCCCCAGTCTAAGTTTTCCACTATACTAGCACCTCTCCAAACTGACTCATTCTCTGTTGTGGGGCTTCCTGATTGTCCACGGGCAGTGCTGGTCACAGATGTCTTCTTTCCAGGCTCTGGTCTTAATGAAAATAGCTCCCCCACCACTACTTCCTTCCAGATAATAAGAGTGGCTTGAATGTCCATCTGGCAACCTGGAGGCTAGGTTAGTATGTGAATGAGGATAGGCTGCCTTAGGGGGAGACACAGGGGCAAAGGATACTAGGACCCCAGGCAGTCTGGTGCCTGACTCCCAGCTAGGCACCCCCACCCCCAAGTTAACTGAGAGACCAATGGGACTGGAAACGGTCCTGTGAGGTGCTGGGTGGCCAGCAAGAACTTCCAGGGTCTGGTCCAGTTTGCACTTTCTACTGTCAGGGATCCTAACTAAGGCAAAATAAGTAAAATAAAGGCAATACAGCAAACAATCCCATAAAATTACATTCATGGACTTGGTCTAAATTTAGTTTAAAAATTAATTAATGATGATTGTATATCCCTGATTCTTCTTTTGATGTTAAGCATTCTATTGTGCAATAAGTTGATGCTTTCTTATTATTTATGTTAAATTGCATTATTTTATGTGTGCATGCATGGCACACATGTGAAGGTTGGAGGACAACTTTCAGGAGTCCATCTCTCCTCTACCTTGTGGGATGTGGGGACTGAACTCACCGGGCTGCGGGTGCCTTTGCCCGCTAAGCCATCTCTCTGGCCTTTATTTATTTCTTTTTAACTTCTGCTGGTTCCCATTTGTTTGTCTATTTTTAACTCTGCAGATGCCCAAATCTCAGAGTCTGGGTGCTATAGGACCTCACACCCACTCCTGGTGCTAATGTCTCTGAGGCTGACATCCAAGGGGCGCTGGAGCTGTAACTAGGGAAAAAAGGCGCAGGTGGAGGCGGGTTAACCCATGTGGTGTGTCAGGAACCCCGTGGGTGAATGCGCAGCAGTAGTGAGGCTGGGGTTGGAAACAGGATAATAGTCAATCAGGAGGTTTAGCTGGGGCAAGCGAGGAACGGGAGGAGGGTGGGTGAGGGAGGTGAGTCAGAAGCAGGGGGGATAGAAAAGAGTGCTGCACACACAGGAAGTGGGCAGAGACAATCATGGAGATGTGCAGGCATAGGCTTGCACACATGCCAGCTCAGATACTTCCAGGTAGAGACAGGCAGCAAGATGGGAGACTGCGGAGTGTGACATTGAGACAGAGACATCGTGTGTTACCGTGGGAGGCACTTACATAGACACATGGAGATAGAGCCAGAGGTGACAGAAGCCTGAAGACAGAGCAGAGTAGTCAGCTTTTTAAAAAGAAAAGGGGGAGAGGGTGGGTGGAGGCCTTGGGACCTTCGGCAGCAGGCTCAGGAGGGATGTGGGTGGAGGAAGCTGCCTCAGCTGGGGCTGGCAGGCTGCAGGACTAGATAAGGCTGCCTGCCAAAGGAAGGCAGGGAAGGAAAGCCTGGGAGGCTGCCCCTGTGCAGAGAACAATGGGTACTTGACTTCAGCAGGTCATTAAAAAGACAATGAATACAAAGAGCAGCAGAGGCTTCCCCAGGGAGAGCAAAGAAGTGGGATTATTGAGGGCCTGTCCCCACACTCCCACTGGCCCAGTATACCACAGGAATGCTCCTGGTCTGGGGTTCAAGTCCCCCAGTTTTTCTATGGTCCTCCCTCTAGGGTTGGTAGTGATTACCCTTTGTAGGAATGAATAAATATGGTGTATCTAAGGTCTTGCAGCAGGATGGTGGGTTTTAGCTACAATGGAGCTTTTAAGCATGAGAGGCAGTAGAGAAAGCAAGCCCTTGTCATATACACAGCATCACACACACAAACCAAAGTCTCACATAACTCTTCCTAAAATGATTGCTGACTTTTTTTTTTTACATTAGAAAATTTAAAAGGAAAGTGGGTTGTGAAGGATACTTACTAAATTATAATGGTGATTGTCACTAAGGTAGTGGCACCCTGGCATTGCATATGGTGTGTAGATATTCATGTGTACATAGTTGTGGATTGTCTGAGGTTTCTGTCCTGCCCGGTCCTGCAGTCGTTCAGTCCCAAAGAATCAAACTGATTGGCCCAGTATCTCAGGCTCTTCTTATTAACTAATTCTTTAAACTTACATTAGCCCATAATTCTTGTCTATGTTGGCCACGTGGCTGTGTGATTCCTTTGGGACTGAACCGGGTGGGACAGAAACCTCTGTCAATGTTTGTGTGTACTTACACATGCTGTGAAAACAGAAATGGTTGTTACTATGTATCCCTGGCTTTCTTTTCTTGTGTTACTTTACTTATTTGTTTATCTATTTATTTTTTAATGGGCGTTTTGGCTGCATATATGCTGGTGTACCATGTGTGAGCAGTGTCTGTGGAGGCCAGAAGAGGGCATCAGATCCCCTTGGACTAGACTTACAGAGGGCAAAAGCCTCCATGTAGGTGCTGAGAATCGAACCTAGGTCTCCTGGCAGAGCACCCAGTGCTCTTAATGGCTGAGCCATCTCTCTCCTCAGCTGCAGTTTTGGCTTTTGTTGTTTTATTTTTGAGTCAGGGTCATACTTATTTTTCAAGACAGGATTTCTCTGTGTAATCCTGACTATTCTGGGACTCACTATGTAGACATGTTGACCTTGAACTCACAGAGATCTGTCTGCCTTTGCTTCCTGAGTGGTGGGATAAAAGGTGTATGCCACCATGCGTGGTCCCAAGGAATTTTGTTTGTTTTGAGATAGGGTCCCCCTCTGTAGTCTAGGCAGCATCATTTCCAGTTTTATTTTTCCCATCTATCTTTTTTAATGTTTTATTTATTCATTTGTTTATTGTGTGAGTGTGTGCACATGTCTTGTGCATGTGTGGAAGCCAGAAAACAACCTCTGCAGGTTCATTCTCTCCTTCCACCACGTGGGTCTCCGGCATTGAGCTCAGGGTGTCCGGCTTGGCAACAGTCATGTGCTGAGCCATTACTCTTTCTGTCAATCTAGACTTTGAAATTTTTTCTCAGAAAAGAAAAAGGAGGAAGGAAGGGAGAAAGAGAGAGAGAGAGAGATCGCCTCGCTCTCCTTTAGGTCTAACCTAAAGGCTCCACATGCAGGAAATCCCCATTCCCGTGATTCCCCATGGTCTCCTCTTTGCAGCTCTGAGGGCTTAATGTCCTCCTGTGACATTACCAGCAAGGCTCTCATCATACCTCAGGTCCACAATCAACTGAGGGTGGGGAGGTGGGGTGTAGACTCCTGAAGTTCCAAACAGGACTTCTAGAATGGGAGTGGGGTCAGGGGCAGCTGCTGTAACGATGTTGGGAGGAATAAGAAAGCACTGGACACAATGTCCAGGGTACTGTACCATTGTATTTTAGCTAGTTGGTTGTAGCAATGTTGCTAAAAAGACCTACAGCTTTGGGGCATATTGAAAGGGCTTAGTGAGTAAAAGCAGTTACCACCAGGCCTGGAGACTTGAGTTCCACCTGTGGACCCATATGGTAGAAGGAAAGAACTGATCTCTGCACGTGCTATGCTGTGCATGCATTCACACATATACACACACACTTAAATGTTTCTTAAGACCTTCAGTCTTGCCAGCTGGTGGTGACACATGTCTTTAATCCCAGCATTTAGGAGGCAGAAGCAAGCAAATCTCTACAAGTTTGAGGCCAGCCTGGTCTACAGACTAAGTTCCAGGACAGGCAGGGCTGCACAGAGAAACCTTGTCTTGAAAAGAACCAAATCAAACCAAAGCAAACAATCAAAGATCTGCGGTCTTCAACCTCCAAACTCTACCACCTCCCAGAGAATCGCAGCTACTGATAAAGTGAGGCATCTGTGGAGGGGAAAAGGAGAAATGAGTCCTCCCCTCCCTCACCTCAGACAGGATGCTGGCCAAAAGCTAGCTAGGTGAGTCAGAAAAGCTGGCTGGCTGCCTCATATAAAGCTGTAGCTGACAGTAACTCATGGGACTTGGGACTCGAATGACTTGTATGAGGGTAGGTTTAGGAACTGACCACTTACTTAACTCTCACCACTTCTAGGACCTCCTCTGGTGTACCGAAGGTGACAGTGAGGCATAGGTGTGTGTGTGTGTGTGTGTGTGTGTGTGTGTGTGTGTGTGTGCATTTTTGTGAACACATGGGTGAGTTGCCCATCAAAAGCAAAAGTGAGTGGCAGAACTGAGACTTGAGCCCACATTTTGAGTCTGCTCCCTGTCCCCACACCCTGGTGGAGTCTCATCCTCAGTCTGTCAGATGCCACATTAGGATTTTTAAGGCCCTGAATTCAGAGATGTTCTTATGTCTTCATCAGGCATTAAAACCACGGGATGGAAAACAGGGAATATTCCCAAAGGTCATCACTTAGACTCCCTGTTTTTAGTGAATTTAAGGCTTGAAGTATGCAAGTGACTCACAAAGACCCTTTGATTTGGAGTTCCTGCTTGGGGTTAATTTAAAAAATGTAGTTTCATCACAATTTCTCTTGGATTCTCAGAACCAATAGATTCCAACTTATAACAAGCAACTTGGTGTCTTGAGCATACATTAGTATGAGGAGAAGGGCAGCCTCCCATGGAGATGCACTGAACTGTGGGTGGCTGCTGAGGCCCCTGCCTCTGACCTGCTTTCTTTCCTTCCACTCCATCCCTTATCATCTGGTCAACCTTCCTTGGACAGCCTTTGCGGTGGGGTGGCCCTCCTCAAAGCCTCCAGTGACTCGGCCCATCTCCATTCCAGCGCCCCTAGTTGGTCTTTCTGTATTTGACCAATTCTTCGAAATGCAAACCATGTCCTCCCTGGCAGAGATTCCCTAGAACAAGACTCCCTAGAACAAGAAATTTGGCCCCAGGGACTGAACAGAAAAGACAGGTAAACTGGGCTCTCCTCCTTCCAGCTGGGTCCCCCTTGCTCTGCCCTCCCCGCTCTACAGAGACTGCATTCTGTTCCTTCTTCCCAGAAAGCGCCAGACTTAAGCAACCACAGCTGCTTGGAGTAGCATAACCATCAATGATTCCCCTGGATGAATTAGTGGGGCAGGAAGACAGAGAATAAAGGAGAAAACTCCAGAGATTGGCACACAAAGGCGCGCGGGGTAGACTGGGAGCCAGAAGTTACCTGAGCACCATCAGCCCAGAACAGACCCTGGAAAGCCCAGGTCGCCTGATCGGGAGAGGCGGGTCCTACTGTGAATGACTCATATCTGAGGACCTGCTTCACTGCTGTCCTTTCTTGCCTCCTTGGAGTCAGACCACAGGGGAAGAAACACAACAACTTCCTCCGCATCTCCCCTCTGAGCTCCATCCCCTCCATTTCCGCTCCTGTCACCCGTGTGTCTCCATTATGGTTCATTGTAAAGAGGCGCGGAACCTGGGAACCCCGGTGCCTCATCTATAGACTCAGGTCCCAGCCTGATACCTCAGTGCCCATTGACAGCTGTCCTACTGCTCCCCAACCCCCATGACTGATCTGATTGTGTATAGTCTTTAATCCTTCTGCCCCGACTATGAGTACTGAGAGGGCAGGAACCTTTTTAACCTGCCCAGCCTGCTTTGTGCCAGGAACCAAGCCTCACGCACACTGCACACTGTCCATTCGTTAAGGATCAATGAATGAACGGATTTAACACATTTGGCTGCTGGATGGGATGAGCTTATCCATTCAGCAGACGCTTCAGCGCCTTGTCGGTGCTTCGTGAGGATCTTCGGAGGCGGCTTCACAGATTCCAGAGGTTGCTGACCTCACAGTCTGATGGAAGAGACCGACATTCACCAAGTAGTCATAAGACAATGCCAAGGGTAGGAAGACTAAGCCTGGAGCTAGAAAATAGAGGTGGTATCTCAGTGGGTTGAGTCCGGGCTTCTGAGAGACACCGCTCTCCCCTGATAGGGGATGGCTGGACCAAGGGGCAGCCAGGTGTGGCAGACCCAGATTCTCCAGCCCTTCCCGCTGGAGCAAAGACTCAGGAGGGGGCCTCTGTGCCGTGGGTGCAGCTCAAGCTGCTCTTCGCAACAGCTGTGATTGGGTTCTTTCTGCGTGGCGAGAGTCGGTTGCTTTGTGCACCGAGGCCTCAGCTGATTGTGGCCGGTGCTTGGCACCCACAGACCACGACCGCCAGGGTTTACCACGCACCCCCAGCACCCGGGCGGGCCGTGCGCAGCGCGCCAGCCCAATCTCGCCTCCTATATTCAGAGTTGATTAGACGCTATTTCTGCCTGGATTTTTCAGAAGGCTCAAGAGCTTTTTTAATCACTACAGTGGCTCATTACGCTTTTGCAGTGACACTCATGTCCTTCAGTTCTCTTCTTAGATTAGATTCTATAGTCAGATGAATATTGGATGATTTCATTACATACAAATGCAATCAACAGTTTTGCATAAATTTCTTCTCTTTTCTTGAGTTTCAATTGACCCCAGCACCCATAGTGGCAGGCGCGATCCACATGCAAATGAGCTAGGTTTGCAGCCGAGGGGAGGGGCTGAGAGGAGGCGGGCACTAGCTCTAGCCTGGGAGGCTGCCGTCTTGATTGCTCAGGCTTTGGGAAAGGGGCTTCGAGAAGCAGGAGGGTGGAGGGACGGTTGTAGCTAGCCTTACGCTGGTACAGGACTTCCAGTCTGCACGAAGTTCTTCAAGTGACCTGAGGCACAGGCATGCTCAGAGTGGAGATTCTCTTCCTGGGCCCAAAATGGACAGTGGAGCGCCTGACCTCTGCACCTGGGCTCGTGGCGGGATGCTAGAGGTGACTGACTCGGTGGAGGCTCTTTAACACGTGTTTTAGTGTCCTACCTAGCTTATGGGTTGCCCCGTACATTCCTGCTACATGGTGGTTCTGACCAGATGAGAGCCCACGGTGCTGTTATAGCATCGTTTCTGTGGGCAGCTTATGCTGTGCTTCTGAAAGCGATCAGCAAACGGAAAAAGCCAGCCTGAGGCACAGGCAGAGTTTGGAAGCTGTCTCATAGCTGTTCTCAGCGACTCTTTCTGGATTTCTTCAGTCCTTTTGTGATGGAGGAAGAGTCTGAGACCCAGAAAGAGTCATGTGGACACTCAAGCTGTCGGGTATTCATCGGCAATGTGATCAGATCGACCATTATCCTGACACGAAGGAACCAGCTGGGGCACATAAAGAGGACCGAACCACGGCTGACTGCTCTCTTGTCCGAAGGGTGGGGCTAGGAGAGCTCAAGGCCCTCACCAGTAAGCACTTGGACTAGGGTGATGGTGTCTCTCCACCTTCAGGTCTGAGCAGCTTTGCCAACTTCTGATACACATTCACTCCAACTCCAGCTCAGAGGGGCTGCAACTCCCCCCCCTTGAACTGTGCTGCACTGCACCTGTTGCACCCTCCCTCCACCTTGAACTGTGCTGCACTGCACACTCCTTCTCCCCACCTTGAATTGTGCTGCACTGCACCCTCCTCCCCCCACCTTGAACTGTGCTGCACTGCACACTCCTCTTCCCCACCTTGAACTGTGCTGCACTGCACCCTTCTCCCCCAACCTTGAACTGCAGCGCTGCACCCTCCTCCCCCCACCTTGAACTGTGCTGCGCTGCACCCTCCTCCTTCCCACCTTGAACTGTGCTGTGCTGCACCCTCCCAACTACCTTGAACTGTGCTGCACTGCACACTCCCCCCCACCTTGAACTGTGCTGCACTGCACCCTCCCCCCACCTTGAACTGTGCTGCACTGCACACCCCCCCCCACCTTGAACTGTGCTGCACTGCACACTCCTCTTCCCCACCTTGAACTGTGCTGCACTGCACCCTCCTCCTTCCCACCTTGAACTGTGCTGCGCTGCACCCTCCCAACTACCTTGAACTGTGGTACATGTAGGTACCTTCACTACTAACCCTGTGACAGTCTTACAAGGAAGGACTCTGTCCGGTACAGCTAGTGGTCTACCACAGGTCAGCAACTTCTCTGAGCCCATCTCTTCCTCTGTAAGATGCAGGTAGCAATCCTTCCTTGCCGGCTGTCATCTGGTTAGCTGTGTCCCGATCTGAGTACAAAGTAGGCATTCATTTGCTAGGAATAAGTGGCTGACTCAGTGGTGAGTTGCGGAACTTAAGCATGTGGACCTGGGCAGGAGTGGCATGAGAGACAGGTGCAGCTGCAGCCAGGGATCCCAAGTAAGTGAGACAGCAGATGGCACAGGCTGCACCTTGCAGTATGGGGAGCAGGCTGGAGGGCTGGGCTTGTTTTAAGTTTGGCACTCTCTGCCCAGCTCAGGGAAAGGAATGACCGAGGCACTTACTGGGTGTCAGTAGTACTCCAGGCAGTGCCCACAGCAGCCCAGCCGCCCTAGGTAAAGGCCTTGCCTGTCTTTCACACTGGCCCATTAGCTCCACTTTCAGAAGTGCAAACTGAGGCCCAGAGGAAGGGAGGGCCTGTCATGGGCCACACAGCTGGGCAGTGTCCTATCTGGGATCCAAACCCTAGTTTACCTGGCTTCAGAACTGGGTGCTCCTATGACACTATCTTCCAAAGACAGGGCCCCGCATCTCTGGGGAGGAGGAGCTGTAGGCACAGAGTGAGGGGAGTAAAGAGGGCCTCACCAGAAACTCTGGATGAATAGACCGGGAGCCTAGCTTGGAGGAATCATGGAAGACTTTTCTGGGGCTTGTAGGGAGGGTGATGGGGTGGACCATCACCAGGGCCTGAGGACAGTGGCTATGCTGCCTGGTGACCTGACTCTGGGGCTTCTGACCCTGACCTGTGTTTAAGGAGGTCCATTTTTTCCCTCCCCATTTGGTGTAGTTAATGCCTCTATCTTGGTTCCCCAGAAAAGTCCCGGTGACATCACACTGCCTACCTTTTGCTGTAGGACGCTGACCAAGTAGGCTGTACCATTTTCTGACCTCTGTGTACTTCAGCTGTGAGGTGGGGCTGGCAGTGCCCACAAGCACAGGCTGGGTACAGAGCAGGTACTGGTCAGAGGATCTGCACCCCTGGACCAGGCCCAGAGCCCATTTCAGAATATCAAAAGGAAAAACTGCTGTCTCTGTTCCCGTGTGTCCCCTCATTGAACCTAGCCTGTGATGGTTCCTCAGCTGTAGACTGAGGATTGCCCATTTACAATGCCTGCCCTAATCAGAGAAGCTTTGAATTCTTTAGGGTATAGTCTAGGAGAGGACTGGGAATGGCACACTTGGGAGAGCGCTTACATAGCACAATGAGGCCCTGGGTTTGATTCCCAGCACTAATAAAACTAGGCACAGTGACCCACATCTGTAATCCCCAGCGCTTGGGAGGTGGAAGGAGAAAACCAGAGGTCCAAGGTCATTCCTGGCTATACAGCAAGTTCAGGGCCAGTCTGTGCTACCTGAGATCCTGTTTTTCAGTCAGCCATTCAGCTAGCCAGTAAGTCAAACTGAGGCCCAGAGGAAGGGAGGGCCTGTCCTTCCCATCCCCTCTGGGCCTGGGCAGCTCTCATGAGCAAGCTCACACTAAACACAAACACCAGGTCGTGAGAGAAAATATCCAAACAGCCCCCTCATGCTGGGTCAGTTTTAACAGACACATGAAGACCACTGAGGCTTCTGAGTGTCAACACTGTGGAGAAGATGGGCTTGTGGGGCTGATGTGAGGGACAGCTGAGTCACTACAGCAGGGAGTTTGGATCCAGGCCTGGCACACCTCAGGTGGGTCCCTTGCTTGTTCAAGACTCTCCCATGGCTCCAGTGTCCTCAGGATAAAGCACTGCCAGGGCCTGGGCCCTGTCTTAGGTGTCACTTTGTCCCCCCAAACTCTATCTTCAATCATCTTATTGTTCCTCCTGTTTCAGTTCCTTCCACACATGGTTGGGTCTTCCATCTGGAGTGGACCTCCCCACCCCATCCCTCCTAACTCTACATGACCCTGTAGGTTGAATGGCTCTACCCTAACACATAGCAAGGACTGTGAAAGCCCGCAGGTCTCCCCTTCAGATGGATCTCCCAGAGGGCAGTGGCCTGGTGTGTAGTCTCCTGACACGCAGCTGGTGTGCAATGGACGGACTCCTCATCTAGCAAAGATGTTTCAGTGCGGGAACTGAGTATGGGCTTCTTGAATGAATAACTGAAACACAGCTTTGGAAGGAGGATCCCCCTTAGAGACCCACTGTGTACCCCAAGATTCCTGACATGCTTTTTTTCCCTCCTGGAATTCCTTCAGTGCATTTTATAAAGGAGATCATGTCTGCGCAGAGCCTGCAGGATCGGTGCGGTAGTATCGGTAAGTCAGTCAGAATCCACAAGTCCAGGTTTGGTTGAGGCCTCTAGGGCCTGAGAGGCTGGAGTGGGGCAAAGGAGGCCTCGGGGCTCTGGGGCAATTGCTATAAAGTAAACTCCATAATCAGGTAAATGCATGCATGCAAAGGATGGTTCCCCTGCAGCTGTGGGCGTCCTCTGGCCAGCCGGAGGGGACCTGCCTAATCTCAGTGTAATGAAAACGTGGGTCTAATTACATCAGCAGGCCAGGGCCAGGCTGAGACTGGAGGGGGAGTCCGTCCTGGCAGCGGAATTAGAACATTTAAACTGTCAGGCCGAATCTGGGAGAGGCCTGATTACCTGGACTGCGAAGACGCTGCTTTGGTTTTGTGTCGACTATAATTTCCTGGTCATCAGGCGTGAAGCCAGTGGCCACCTTCTTTCTCCTGTAATGGGGGTCTGCTTTGCTGAACCCCATTTCCATGCCAGACCCACCCAGAAGAACTGGCTTGAGCATCAATAAGGACAGGGAAACTGGCCCACAAATCACCAGTGCCGGCGATGTGTGTTGTCTGCCTTTGGTTTATAGATTGTTAGGAATGTGTGCACTAGTAGCATACGAAGACACAGTGAAGGACCTGCGTATGGCACACGTGGTATGCACACTGTATGTGGGGTACATGGAATGCAGGTGTGAAGATAGCTGTGTCACAGAAGTTTTTTGTGTGAACTATGTGTAGCTAATCCATCTATTTGGCACATGGGGAGGGGGGTCACAAACTTGTGCAGTATATTCATGTTGTCTGAATATCAGTTATAGTACATATATGAGCCATGTGTACATAGGTTATACGAGGTGTGTGTTCACAATGCAATGTGCTGGGCTTTAAATGCCATGAGAACATGGGTCAAATCCCTCTGTTCCAGTGGGGTACAAGATATATAGCTAGTGAATGAGTTTATATAAAAGGCACCTGAGAACTGTGTGATGCATGTTTCAAAGCTGTGAGCATAGACTACCTGGAGTGTGTTTGTGTGTGTGTGTGTGTGTGAGTGTGTGTGCACGTGTGTGTGTGAGTGTGTGCTATCCTACTCTGTCATCAGGGTCCTGAACTGTGCATCAGTACCTGGAGTACTTCAGAAACCTGACCTGTCATGTGATGCAGATTTGGGATCACCACTGACTGGTTGTGGAGCATGGATGTATTTTTTACTTTCTCTGTTTCTGACTAAGACACTTGATAGAAGTAACTTAGCAGAAGGGTTGTGACCAGTGAGGTGGCTTGTGCTGACTTGGATCTGATCTCTGGAACCAGCATGGTAGGTAGATAGAGCAGAGCCACATGGGCTGGCCTCTGATCCCCATGAGCAAATTGCATGCCCCCCCATCACATATACAGATAAATGTAGAAAGACCCCTTTCCTCTTATTCTTCTTGTTATTGTTTTATATTATTTTATCTCCCAGTTTGGAGGAACAATCAACCATGGTCAAAAGGCGTGGTCTCCAGTCAGGAAGCAGGGAGTGATGCTGTTGCTGCTGTTCTGTCCCTGCTTCTCCACAGTCCTTCCCAGCTAACCCACCCAGTTAGCCCCATCCACCAGCTCCCTCACAGACAAGCCCAGAGACTGGTCTCCATGGTAATTCTAGACAGCATCAAATTGACAGCGTCAGCCAGCAGGGTAGGTGTGCCACTCCACTACTCCGAGCTAGACTCTCTCAGTTACGTGCTGAACACATAGATGTCTGGTGCTGTACCATGTGCTCATTACATTTAACAGATGGGGAGACAGCCCTGAGCTGCCTAGGTAACAGTGAAGCAGGCAAACCCCGGTCCGACTGTAGTGCAATGTTGCAGATGCATCCTAAGGACTGACTGACAGACTCCACTAAGTTCCCAGTTCACCACACAGCCAGAACCCAGTAATGTCATGGGCACGTGATATGTGCACATGGGGTGTACCAAACAGCTTTGAGAATGTGTGAAAAATAGGCACAAAGCTCATCTATGCTCAACACAGAAATGTGTGTCGATTACATTTTTAAAGGGCTTATGATCCATAATACATTTCACAGGAAGATCACAAGATGTGCAAATTCATGTAGAATGATGTCCCAAGATGTCTGTCATGGACAAACACGTATTCAACATAGATGAACCTTCTCAGGGTAGTGACATTCACGCAAGGAGCAGGCATGGCCCTGGCTGGTATAGTCAGAGCGGGCACACATGTTGTACATGTGTAGTGCTTACATCTATGTGGCTGTATGCATATATACAATGGCACAGTGTCTGGATATGTTGGCATGTTGTATCTACTTTTGAGATGCATCTGTTTATTAGTGATTCATGCTACATGTCAGCTTGTTAACAACCTCTGTATCTAAGACAGCCCCATCTCCATGCCAATCCTCTCCTTATTGTGTTCTATAAAATATAACGTAACTTTAATGTGAGGCATCATTCGTTCTGAGTCTATTGTGTATGTTTTTATGGTGCAGTGGTGTGTGACCATGCAGCTGTGCAGAGGTCAGAGGGGAATATTTTTGGTGAACTTCTAGGAGCTTCCTGTCTCTGTTCTCCAACATAAGTTGCAGAGGCCCAGGCACCTAGATGGCACTATGTAGATGCTGGGGATTCAAACTAAGGCCCTCGCGATTGCACAGTGACTGACAGCCCATGCCTTGCTTTCTTCCTCACTAGGTTCCCAGTGTCTTGCAAAGGGCCTGGCTTGCTGCAGAGGCCAGAACTGCGTTTGCTGAAGCAGCAGGGCCAAGGCTTCGGGCGCTGCACAGCAGAACACTTCCCGTGCCAGGAACAGGGCCGGTGCGGCATGCTCACGTGACGGGCGCAGCGTAGCAGCGCGCGCGCAGGAGAGGGAAGTCACTCCTGCGCGCTGCCTGGCGGTCAGTGGAGCCTCCTCCCCGCGGTCTCCAGGGGCGCGACCTCGTGTACCCGCGCGGGGGACCCGGGTCCTGCGCGTTTCCCGGCGGCTACAGGGCAGGCAGGAAGCAGCACATTGTTCCCTGGCTGAGGCCAGAGGGAAGTTCCCGGCCGCACACAGAAGGGGTGATAGCTGTGCCCGCTGCGACCTGCACCCCGCTGACTCCGGCTTACTTTCTGTCCCGAAACCGGGGATCTAGGTTCGAATCCCTGTCTGAAGTCTCCCTTAATTTTCGGTGAGATGCCCTTAACTCCAGCGGCCGGCTCCCTTCAGTCCACTGGCTAGGTGGAATTTTAACAGTCGGAGAGAAACTAGCAGTAACACAACTCTATTGAGGTTTCTTGGCGCAAAAGAGGCTTCTCACACTGGAACCTAAAAGACCCTCGTCTGGGCAGGATTTTGCTTGTGAGCATTGTGGTGGATGGGGAAACTGAGGCCTGGGGGAAGACAATACTGGCTTAAGGTCGCCTATCACAGTCTTGCTAGCTGCGAAGTTTGACAACACTAGGGACCTTCTCTCTTGGTATGTGTGCCCACACCTTTGTCGTTGTAGGGTGTAGTGGATCGAATTAACACTAGCCCCCGTGAGAGTGAGCCAGCTGCACAACGCAACTCCCTGAATCCCATACCTTCCACAGTGAGGCTGGGAGTGTCTGAGGCCCAGAGAGGTCAAGTGAATCACAGCCAAACTTGGTTGTGAAGTAAGGCTCTGACCTCCACCCGCACCTTCGTACCTGGACGTCCTTTCTGGATATATCCTTCCTCCTGCCTATTGAAATGTTGGGGACCTGTCCTGAAGTTCCTTGGCTGGCTGGGCCTAGAGATTCTGATTATGGAGGAACTGCCTCCTTTCCACCCCTGCCCCCACCCGGCAACCCTACACCGGAGGTAATTGAGATCAGATGTGGTTGTGACCTGAGGAATGCTCCCGGGAACCTGGAAGCATTTATTGTCTGCAAGGGAATCCAGGTCTCTCTCCCTGCTACCCTCTTCCCTCCCTCCCTCTTTCTCTTCCCCACCCCCACGGTCCCCTCCCCAGGTGGAGCCTCGGGTACTGCCTGGGGTTAGAGCTGGGCCCTGATGAATAGGGCTGCTGAAAGCGCCGTCCCGGCTTCCTGCTTCCTGGGGATACTGTTACAGGGGGCCAGACTTCCTGCCCCTCTCCACTTTCCAGAGTGGATCTGCAAGCTCTCGGGGTAGGAGCTGAGCAGCTGGCCCAAGTTCAGTCAGACAGGCTCAAATGACACCTCCACAGGGAGGCCCTCCCTGACCACCCCCTAGGAACCAGCCCACCTACGGGTTATGCTGGCTGTGTTTACCTTAAGGGTGGGCAGGGGCTTTGCTTTGTTCACAGTCAGGGGTCCTAGTGCTGTGCCCACACATAGTGGGTGCTCAGCAAATACCAACTAAATGATGGAGCCTCTGCAGGAGTGACTCTTTGACCTCTGACAGAGGGACATGACCTTGAAGCTCCATTTCTGACCTCCAGACCCCAGCTCAGCACAACTTCACCCTTTTTTGGTTCTAAACTCCAGTTTCTGTGGCTTCCTGCTCTACCAGTGGTCCACTGTCTCTGGCCCCACTTGGGAGCTCCAGACTCCCAATCATGTGAATGATTGTCACCTGCCTTGTCTTTTCTCATTCTGCTGTGTGATGCTAGGCAAGTTGCTGCTTTTTCTGAGCCAGCAGAATTCTTCAAACAGCTGTGGTGAAGGGTGGATGGTGGGAGGGTTGATGCCTGAGTGCCCGGCCTTCCCTGTGTCCTCCTGCTGCCCCCAGGACACCCCTGCAGATCCCTAGCTTTGATGGACATAGTTTGAAAACCCAATTCCTTGAATTTTTTCAAAATAATTCCCCCCCCCCGTGTGTGTATGTGTGTGTATGAGAGAGAGAAAGAGAGGAGAGAGAGAACGGTTTGCAAGAGCAGCTTTTCTCCCTCCACTACGTGGGTCTGGAAGACTAAACTTAAGTGTCAGGCTTGGCAGCAAGCACTCTGTCTGCTGCTCCACCTCACCAACCCTGGTCTTTCTCACTGTTGTTTTAGGCAATGTTGAGTGTGTGACTGCAGTGTGTCCATCCATTACTTTCTCCCTGCACCAACACAACTGGGCTGATCTTGGTGCTAATCCTTGGCCTCTAGCTTCTCCTCTCCATTTGCTAGCAGCCTGGCACAGTTGCAGGTGCACAGGCATGGTGCCTGGCAGCAGAGCACTTTGTGTGACTGTGGGAGAGTCCCACTGTGAAAACACAGAGCTCGGCCAGGCTGCAGCTTCCGTGAAGAGAAAGGGCCCTCGGCTGAAGAAGGGACGGACGTCTTTCTGGCCGATAAAGCCTTGTTCCTGGATGCCTGTTGTCTGGAATTCAGCCCCCACCCCCACGTCTTCCTCACTGCTGATCCCAGGCCCTGGAACTGTGTCCTGCGGCTAGTAACTGCTCATGGCAGCCATGGCAGTTTTCTGCATTTGACCTGTGATGAGTTTAACAGTCCTCGGCCACCATCTCAGCACTGACAGCGATCCCTGCACAGAAAGCGCACATTCCATTTGCACAGGTCTCTGTGAGCTCTCTGCTACCTTCCACGTGGGTGAGGCCGGGCACGCTCAGGATCTGCTTGTTCCAAGGGCTTGGTATCTGTTGGAGGGCCAAGGTGCAAGTGACAGACAATGTGGGAAGGGGTGCCACTTTCCTCAGAGGCTTTGGGGGAAGCCTTCCGGAGGAAGCTGCTGCTGGTGCTGGTGGGGGTGGGGTTTCTCACGCTAGGTAACACTAAGGCTGTACCCAGATGGCCCGGTGGTCAGTGGGCCCGAGATAGGGGTGAGAGGTCTCAATGGCAGGTGACGGGTTTTCAAGCTTCTCAAGAGGATTCCATTCCAACAATAGCAGGTCAGCGTAAATCTGGTCTCAGTTTCACACTGTGGCTCGAGTTGGAGTATGGGCTACTTTGTTTAAAACAAAAACGTTGCCTCAAAATCTGTTTCGAGTCCACAACTCTTGGAGATGAACTCGTAAATTCCCTAAGGAGCTTCTCAGAGTAGAACACCTACTGTGGCTAGGCAGTAAGGAGCCCCCAAATCGCCTGCCTTCTCCACTGGGTCCTTTGGACCCTGTGCCTCCCAAGGGGCGCTGGTGGAGGTCCCATCCTAGTTCCTCTGTGGTCGGGGCAGACAGACCGCCCAAAGCTTGGCCCCTAGGAAGCCCTTCTCCAGCTTGCCTTGATCGAGCATACCTGAAAAAGGTGGCCTATGCTGCCACCTGGTGGTCACTCCACAGCAATGTTCTGTGCAGAGGATTTTGCGCAGTACTGCCCTTAGCGACTCTGGAGATCTTTACAGTAGAAGGATCCTGTCACGTGGTTTGCTTTCTGCATTTCCTAAGCCTGGGTACTGGGCACCCTGGCTGTCTATGCAGCAGCCTGGAGTTCATTCTTGGTTCCCCTCTCTCCCTGCATTGCAAAATTCTGTCTGTCCCCGTGGGAAATGTAAAAGAAGCACAGTATCTTTTCTATCCGAGGGTTAAACAAGACAAATTTCATCTGAAAAAAATATAAAGAACCTGCTAGGCAGAAACTCAAATTCCTTCAAGGTCAGCATTTCTTTTCTCAATTTGAATTTTTGTTTGTTAGTGTGTGTGTGTGCTGCCTATAGTGCAGTGCTCCCAGTGCCCAGACAGGCCAAAAGAGGGCGTCGGATTCCTTAGGACTGGAGGTGGTTGTGCCTCACTATGTGGGTTCTGGAAGTCCTATCAAAGTGCACTGGTGCTCTTAACCATAAAGCTTTCTCTACAGTCCCAGGGCCAGCACTTTCTGAAATAATAATAATAAAAAAATGTGTTCTAGGTGCTCACAATTGCTGTTTTTAAATGGTGGTACTTTAAATTAGCCAGTCAGGGAAGACTATGAGGAGGAGCTCTGATGCAGGGAACTCCACCCTCTGTAGTGGTAGTGAAAACGCAGCCCAAACCACATAACAGGTGCTCTCCGCTTGTCGGTTAGATGAGGCTACACACCCCCTGCAGAGTCGGTTAGATGAAGCTGTGCAGTCTCTGCAGAGTTGGTTAGATGAGGCTGTGCAGTCTCTGCAGAGTCGGTTAGATGAGGCTGTGCAGTCTCTGCAGAGTCAGTTAGATGAGGCTGTGCAGTCTCTGCAGTCGGTTGGATGAGACAGCACACCCTCTGCGAGTCGAACTTGCTTACTCTGGACTGTATTGCTGTTTTCTTGGGACCCCAGACCCATTAGGCAGATACTGAATGTGTCCCTTGAAGTCCATCTTCAAGACCAGCTCAGCTCCACCCCCCACCTCTCCCTGCTCCTTGCAGCCAGCCTTGGTTGGGCAGTGCCCCACAATGGCTCATGCTGCATTCCACTGCTTGGTTCTCACTTTCAGAGCTTACTTTTGTCATTGGACATCCCTGTGACCTCAGTCAGGTTGCTTGACAGTGTCCCAAACTGGAAAGCAAGCTGGAAATGAAAATCGTGCCTTCTTCAGGGGGCTATTTTTAGGGTACCATATAAAAAAATTAAAAATGCCATATAAGAAGTTGTGTTGAGCTGGGGCTGTCTACAAGATTGGAGGCACTGTGCTAGGCAAGACCACCCTCACATGACACCCCAGCTATAAGCTGGGACGCTCCTCCAGCCATTCTCAGGTTTAAGACTTTTCTAGAAAGACTCAGAACTCCCCTTGGAGCTGATATACTCAGGTTATGCTTGGCGTCAGGGTGTATGTACGTGAAGTTGGCCAAAGGAAAAGATGGAGCCTGGATGTGGTATTCCTCAGCATGGATTTGGTATTGTTCATGGAGTGTGACCAGGAGGCCTCCATGTTCAGAGTTGATGTAATATGGCACAACTGGCCCACATTCAGTCTGTCTACTGACAGACATAGCCTGGTCCAAAACCAGGCACTCTGCACAGAATAAGCACTAGGCAGCCAGTTGTTACATTAATTTTTAAATTCTCCACCATTCTTAAAAATCAGATTAGACCTGGAGAAAGGATTTGAAGCAGGAGATATGAGTCTAATACAGAGCCTGTTTCTTACATAAGTACAGAAATTCAGCTAGGAGCTGAGTGCAGGGGGCAGGGTGGTTCAGGGTCAAGGCTGCCTGTGCCAGCTTGGTTCTCATTTAAATTCTTGTGTGCCTTATCGCCTCTTTGTTAGAGAAGCCCGGGATGTGAGTTTCCCAAGGACAGTTGTTAGGCTCCCTCACAGTCTTTTTTATTTGTTTGTTTTTCTGAGACTTGGTTTCTCTGTATAGCCCTGGCTGTACCAGAACTTGCTTCGTAGTTCAGGCTGGCCTTGAACTCACAGAGGTCCTCCTGCCTCTCCAGTGCTGGGGTTAAAGGTAAGTACCACCACACCTGACTTATGGCCTCTTCAAAGGAACTTGGTGGCAGCCTGCCTGTCTCTAATGGGCTGTGGGGCAGAGGAAGTGATGGTCCGTGGGTTCTGGAGATTAGAAAATTAGACTACAGTTTCATGTGCCCCATGACCTTCCTAAGATAGATGCTGTGTGCTGAGGGGTTACTACAGGGTAACCCCACCCATCTGCCCAGGGTAGGGACCTAGGGTGTTTTGAGGTTCAGGCAGTTAGGGAGGCTGGAGTTGGGACCCAGGGTTGCGTGGGAAGACAGGGCCTGGAAAAGGGGAAGGAAGATCACCATAGGCAGAGGTCATCTTGAGAGCAGAGGGAGGAGGGAGATAGACCCTGGGAAGGAGCCATGATTCAGGGTTACCAGGCACAGGCTGATCTCTGGCTCTGAGAGAAAAGGCTCTCCAGGGTCGGGAGTGGGCCGTAAATTTGGTCCCCAGGACAGGTGGAACAGAAATCAAGGCCTCAAACAGACTCCATTCTGAGAGCCTGCAGGAAAAGTTCTGGGGACTAGAAACTCTGGGCTCAGCTCTGCAATGTGTCCTGGCTAACTCCTCGTGTGTGTGTATGTGTGTGTGTGTGTGTGTGTGTGTGTGTGTGTGTGTGTGTATATACAAGTGTGCGCGTGCGCATGTGTGTGCTTGCACACTCTCAGTCTCCTAATGTGTTGACTAGAAGTGTAGGTGGGTAACTGGTCTCTGCTTACTCAAGGGGTGCAGAGCAGGTGGGGAGGAGCCTGGAGGTCAAGTTGAACGGGTCCCTCCAGCCTCTGCCCACAGACTCGGGCCTTGCTTGCCCCACCCCCACCCAGCTTCTCTTCTGCCCACTACATAGACCATATCTTTGTCTTCTCCTTTTCTATTTTCAGATATCCTAGAGTTCTGAGGAAGACCCAGGCTGGCGAGGGGAACCCAGAACTCAGTTGCCGTGGAGGCATCTCCAGAGCAGTGGTGTGGTGCCATGTGTGGAGTGGCATGGGCTCAGGAAGACAAAGTGGCTCTCGGTGTGGGAAACAGTGAGGCTAGGCCCAAATGCCTCTGGAGGGGGAAGCACAAAGGGCCCTTTCTCTGTCCTGGTCCGGTCCTTGCCCTTGTCCTGGGGAATAAAGTTTCTTGTTGGAACCTGGCTGGTGTGAAAGGCTGGTGGTGGGTGGGGCAGAAGGAATGCAGCTCTGGCCCTCAGCCAGAAGCCTGCTCTGCCTGGAACAGCCTTGTACCTGGCTGGACCGGGAGCCTTGACTAAGGACTCGGAAATTCTGCACGCTAAGCTCTGCCCTAGCCTGAGGGGAAGCCCTCAGCTTGGCTTTCTCCTCTGCCTCAGGGCAGGGGTCTTCTTTCCTGTGCCCTCACCTCCCACTGTCCAGAGAAGGCCTTAGAAAGAGTAGAGGGGAATTGCTCCCAAAGCCACAGCGGGATTCACAATCTCTGTATGCTCTGCCGTGGCTTTGGGGTGAGCACTATGCCTCTCCTCATAGTTCCCTGCTCCCAAGTCTCCTTCCTCTGAGTTCCGAGTCAGCACTGTGCTTCCTCCTTCTCATTGCACTGACTGAAGACGGCAGCGGGCAGCCCCTCCTAATCTCTCTCAGTGTTGAGTGGCCAGGGGGCGAAGCCTTAGCTCCAGGGTTCAGTACACTTCAGGTGTAGTGCAGCAGTCTCTAAGGACTTCTCAGACTGGTTCCCTGGCAGGGGAATGCTGAAGGAGAGGAGGTGGGGAGGTGGAGCAGAGAGGGGGTTGAAGGAAGGAGGCATCTATGATCAGAATACTTCCCAGGGAAGTGGGCAACATGGAACAGCTCCTGCCATAAACAGACAGACACAGGCAGGAGCGGAAGACAAGGAACATGAGAGAACACAGAGACAGCAAGGAGGAAGGGTCCAGGGTAGAGATGCAGACGTTGACCTACCCACAGGCGGAGTGAGGGAGAACACAAGAGTAGAGAGAAAATGGCAAGAAAAGGGGGAAGAGAGACGGGATGGGGAACAAGGTGCATGTGTGTGGCCAACAAGACAGGGACAGAACAGGTGACTCCGGTAGTTGGAGGCAGACTATGCCCTACAAGGTTCCTCTGCTCTCTAGGAGGCCTCCTTGGGGAGGAATGACCCCATTTTCTCTGACCTTTGCTATCACTCTCCCTTCATTCCTCTTAAAAAATCAAACTCTCCGTAGCCAGTGATTTGCCCCAGTAGAACTCTTCTGTGCAGCAGTGAAGATTCCAGACCTGAATTCTTAGGTGGGGTATGCCATACTATGGGAAGTCACATATATACATGCTCACACTCACATGTGTACACAGGGGTAGACACATGTTTGCACACACAAGTGTTGGTGGAGGCTGCTCTTTCATTCCTGGCCACCCAGATCTGAAATAAATACACAGAAACTATATTATTTGCAATACTGTTTGACCAATAGCTTAAGCATATTGCTAACTAGCTCTTAGATCTTAATTCATTTCTATTAATCTGTGTATTGCCACATGGTTGTGGCCTACCGATAAGGTTCTGTCCAGAGTTCGGCATCTGTCTCCTGCCGCAGCTACATGGCTTCTTTCTGACTCCACCTACTCTCTCCTCCTCTATCTGCTTGGAATTCCTGCCTTGCCTTAGTCAGGGCTGCAATAGGCTCAAAGTAGCTTTATTCATTAACCAATGATATTCACAGCATACAGAGGGGAACCCCACATCACACATGCACATGTGCACACAGGTAAAGTCACATGGACACACATATACACATAAAAATACATAAAACACACATGAACACATAAATACATAGATACAGATAAATTCATGTGTGTTTACATGTGCAAATTCATAAACACACATTTAGCTTCACACAATGAGCACATGTACACACACACTTGTGGGTGTGTGCAAATAGGCATGTGCACACATTTGCGAATACATGCTCACCCACATACACATGGAGACACACTAAATGTAACTGAATGTATAGACATAAGCACACACCCAACACATATACAACACAGAGGCATACGAATACACATGAACAGACACATGTAAACAGATATGTACATAAACATGTATGGATCTGCACATGTTTGGTCATACTTATGCATGTCCACACATAAGCATAAAACATAGTGCAACACCTTGTACAGACACAAACATACATATGCACATGCATACCATACACAAATGAATATGAATATATATTTGTGTACATGTGTATACACTCACCCACACATGTGTAAAAAACCACAAATGTATGTATACATAATTGGATACATATATACAAACATAAATTAATGCAGTAACATGCATATAGGCAAGCATGTACATATATATTTGCACAAATACTCATACACACATGTATACATAATCAGACATATACGTATACACACAAAACCCCTCACATACACACATATACACTGGGAAATGTTGACACACATGTTTGATGCATGGGCCTTTTCACACATGTACCCTCAAAAGCTTGTGTATATACTTGCATACACATAAAAGTGCACATTCACATACATATATGTACACAGAAACAGCCACATATGCAAACACATGGGCATGTACAGATTCATACATCCATTCATATCCACCCATTCACATATACATAAATGTTGGTGGTGTAGGGTAAAAGGGACAACTGGAGCAGAAAACCAACCAATCACTGAGCACCCTGACTCTGAACCCAGAGTCAGTGAAAGAAACATGCCCTGTATTTAAGACTGGGGCCAAGGAAAGAAACATCGTTATCACTGAACCCAGGACTAAAGACATGTGCCCTGGCTCTGAAACTAGTGTCAAAGAAACATGCTTTGTCCCTAGAATCAGAATAAGTGGAAGAAATATGCCCTGGTTCTAAGATTAGAGTCTAAAAGCTAAAAAGAACCAGAGAAAAACATACAGTTTGACCATGAGGTCAGAGCCATCTCTGCCCCTGGCCAGCTAAACTGATCAATTCCTGAGCAGGCAAAAACTAACCAATCCCCCTTCTCCCTGGGAAAACTCTGCCCCTAAGATAAGAAGCCCTATATAAGCCTCTCCACCCCTTCAGAGAAGATTGTTACATTTCTGCAGGGGGCTTCCCTTAGCAGAGTGTTAGCAGAAGAAACATCTTGGGCTGGAGAAGAAGCAGATAGCTCAGCTAGGATGCTTCCCTCAGGGAACAGAGTAAAACTCAGCTGTAGCTGCCCTCCAGGAGAGGAGCAGGATCCCTATATCCTTCAGGGACACCATCCCCCACTGCATCCCAGCTTCAGGTAGCCTGGCTTCCCAATAGTCAGGACACCTTTCCTCCAGGGCTGAGCTGTCCCATTGCAGCTCCAGCTCCTATTGTGCTCTAAGTATATCCTGGCTTCCCATCAGTCAGGATATCCCAACACCATTACTGAACCACATTCCCCTACAGGCAGAGGCCGCCCAGACCCAAAGTAACCACACAGAAACTATATTAATTAAAACACTGCTTATTCTATTAGCTTATGCACATTTCTAGCTAACTCTTATATCTTAAATTAACCCATTTCCATTAATCTGTGTATCTACATGTGGTTGTGGCCTACTGGCAAGTTTTCATCCAGCGTCCGGCGTCTGTCTCCTGTGTCAGCTCCATGGCTTCTCATCGACTCTGCCTAGTCTCTCCTCCTACATCTGCTTGGAACTCCCTTCTTGCCCTATTTTGTGCTGCAATAGGCCCAAAGCAGCTTCTTTATTAACCAATAGTATTCATAGCATGCAGAGGGGAATTCCACATCACATATACACATAGATAAAAAGTAAGCAGATGCAAACATACACCTATACTCACATAAATAGGTATATATATGTATGTACAATACATATTCCGTGCACTTACTGGCATATATACAACAAACATGTATATATACAGACACATGTGTACACACATCAGAGATGCACATGCATACTCAGGCACACACCTGTTCATGCACAGATCTGTGTATACAAGCATGTACACACACGTATATGTATGCATACACTTGAAGGAACACATACATGCACAAACTTTCACACCCTCACACATGTACCAATAGATACTTGTGCCCATGTGTACACACACTTGCAAGCACATGTATACACACTCATGTAAATACTTGCACACACATGTATGCCACATACATTCTTACACCTATGCTCACAACAAATATAGGCACATTCAGTGACATGCAAGTACACTGACATAAGCACATATACATGCATAAGCACATATACCTGAACATGTATGTGCAATACATGAATATGCACACATGTGCATATTCACATGCATGAACCATGAGATTCAGGTACCCTGCAGTCCATGGTAAGGCACAGATCCCAGTGTGAGCTCCATCACTAGTGGGAGCATGAGTGTCAACAATGGAGAAGCACTGAGACAGATGATTTATTTACATCTCTCTGATTTACAGAGGAATAGCTCTGTAAATAGCAATGTGGGCCCTCCCAGGCATGAGGCTGCATGGCCTTGGGGCTCTGCTTAAGAGCTGGGGTAAATGTTAAGGCTGGATGTACACATTTATTATGTGAGGATGTAGTCAGGGTTGGGGAAAGAGCAAATCCATGGATATTTCAAAGGAACAATTCCCAATCTTTCTTTAACTCTACATTTCTGTAAGTAAGTGAGGATGGGGAAGCTGGTAGCAGGGGTGGAGTGGGAGCAGAGCCCTGTGGCATGGAAATGGCCCCTTAGGCTCAGATGTTTGACATCTTGGTTCTTAGCAATGGAACTGTTTGAAAAGGATTAGGAGGTGTGACCTTGTTGGAAAAGAATGCCCTTTCTCCCTCTGTCCTTTCTTCTTCTGAAGAGGTAGAAGCCTCATCCTCCCTTCCTCTTTCCCCCTGCCCCTCTTTCTTTCTCTCTCTTCCCCCATTCCCCTACCCTTTCATACCCTCCCAATACCCACCAAATAAACTCTCCATACCCAAGCTCTCTCTGCATGGCATATCTTTCTGTCTCTCACCTGCCATGGGATCTGACAGGGCCACCTGCGCCATAAATCATAACAGGAGGCTGAGATGGGCTGAAATGAATTGAATGAGATTGGCTTGGCTTGACAAGAAAGTTAAAAGAGTAAGGAGGGACCTGGATCCAGGTGACCGTAGGCCATGAAGGAGGAGTACAGTGACAGAGAGGGCACCTAAGCAGGGATGTCCCCAACCAAGACTGAAGTCAAACTGTGAATCTAGAGGCTTTGGCTTGTAGTGATCCGTTTCAGTGTTTCTCCGGTTTTTAATCACTCAACATTTCTACTGGCAACGAAGCTCACAGCTGTTGTTTATGTCTTAGTATAGGAAGTGGGGAATAGGGATCTTATGAATGCCTGCATTGTATGTGTGAATGTGTAACAAAATGCAAATGCACAGGTGATTTTTAAAAGATAGATTTTTATTTATTTATGTGTGTATGTTTGTGTATGTGGAGGCCAAAAGAGAACATCAGATCCTCAGGAGCTTGAATTACAGGTGGTTGGGACATGGGTTTCAAACCAAGGGCTAGCCCTCTAGAAAAGCAGAGAGTGCTCCTAGCAACTGAATAATCTTCCCGCTCCCTAGGGTAGTTTAGGCACCTCTTGGCTAAGACTTGCTGCATCTGATAGGAGATCTAAGAGATTCTTTCCTCCTGTGGGAATTCTGTTTGGGTGAATCCCTGTAGGAGAAATTTTTGTCTATGTGTGTGTGTTTCTTTTTCTTTCTTTCTTCCTTTTTTCTTTTTCCTTTTTTTTTTCTTGCGGTAGGGTATAGCTCTGTTTGACCTGTCTGCCTGACAAGTTCTGGGACTCCAGGTGCCTTCGGCTGGAGGGTTCCTTTGAAGGCTGAAGAGAGAAAGCAAAGGTCAGAAGACCTCCTCTCAACTTCTTAGCCCTTGGGGAAAATGTAGTACTAATTGAGCACCTACTGTGTGCTTAGTATTTTCACACCTACTGTTATATTAAATCTTTCCATCTTTTAGAGAAACTAAGACCCATGAACTTTAAACAACAATGCCAAGAACACACTGTGTGTCAGAAGCCCAAGCAGGCATGGTCTTCTATGGCAAGAGAGTGAAAGAGGAACATACAGGCTTGGATGGGCAGAGCTCAGAGGTAGTGAAGAACCAGTCAGGAAAGGGTAGACTTGGGTAGAGACAGAATGTGAAAGGAGTCTGGGTAGGAGACTTGGTGAATTTAAGGGCAGCAGGAGAAAGGAAAAGGTGAAAAGTAGGCACCCCAGAGATGCCATTGTTATTAAGACCTCTCCATGGAGTCTGGAACCCATGCTGACTTACGACCTTCTGCACTGGGAGCTGGGACCCTCTTAGGATTTAGGTTGGAAAGTTCTTGCAAGGCAGCCCTCAAACTTTTCCTGACCCTTTGTCTTTTGTTCTGGATGCACACCCCAATGCCTGCTAGATCTCTGAGATGACTGGTGTTGGTCTCAAAGGCTTGCCTAGCAGCTGGCTCAGATGCCAGCTGAGTATTTCTAGGATGGGTGGAGTGGAACAGAGCTGTGAGGTCCCTCCTGTGTACTATCCAGAAGGTGGGTGGCATGGGGAGGTGCTGTGAAGTAATCTTCTTGTACACTGTAATGATTTATCACTTGAATTGGTTTAATGAAACACTGATTGGCCAGTAGCCAGGAAGGAAGTATAGGAGGGAAGACCAAACTAAGGATGATGGGAAGGAGAAGGGCAGAGTCAGGGGTCACAAGCCAGACACAAAGGAATGAACATGCCATGGTAATAATGGTACTGCCACATGGCAGAATATAAATAAGGAATACAGGTTAACCTAAAATACAAGAGTGAGTTAATAATGAATGTGAGCTATTGGCTGAATATTTATGATTAATATAAACCCCAGAGTGGTTATTTGGAAGCAGCAGCAGGACAAGGAAAATATTGTCTACATATGGTGCCCGATGTATTGTGTGATGTTTTACTCCTTTGACTTTTGGGGGGCCTGCCACCCAGATCCCAAATAAATCACACATGGAGGTTTTATTCTTAGTTAGGAATGCCTGACCTTAGCTTGGCTAATTTCTTGACAGCTTTCCTTATCTTAAATTATCCCAACTATCTTTAGCCTCTGGGCTTTTATCTTTCTCTATTTGTTTATACCTTTCTTTCCTTCTTTCTCTGTGGCTTGCTGTGAAGCTGGGTGGCTGGCCCCTGATGTCCTCCTCTCCTTGTTATCTGGCTCCTCTTTTTTCCTCATTTCTCTTTATATTTATATTCTCTGCCTGCTAGTCCCACCTATCCTTGCTCCTGTCTTGCTATTGGCCATTCATCTCTTTATTAGGACTATCACAGTAGCACAAGAGTTAAACAAATGTAACATAAACAAAGTCACACACTTGAAAATATTATTTCCCAACATTTCCTACTTTTTTCTTAACAAAAATGAAAAATTTTAACTTTAACATAGAAAGACTGTACAAAATAAGAACAATTATCAAATAAAGATTACATTTACAATGTACTAAATTCCAATTCATTTGTTATCTGGTAAATTTAAAGGAAATATTCCATTATCTATTCTATCTTGGTAAATCTAAAATTTTATACCTAACATACTTGTTATTATATCTAAGGAAAAACTACAACTATAACTATCTAGTCTTCAATTCCATCAAAGGCACCAGAAGGATATGATATTATTTAAATAAGCAAAAAAGTGCATTGCAAACAACTTCTAAAAACTCTAAAAAATGACAGAGACATCTGATTACCAAAGTTCCTTTGCAACATTGGGGCATCCATCTTCAGTGTACAGGCCCATAGTATCTGGCAGACTTTTCAATGAAACAGGAAATTTTAAAGACTGTCCTGCCTATATTGGCTGTTTGTCAGTCACTTTCTTCCACGTCCTGCAGAATGTCTGACAGTTTCTTCTGTGAAGCAGGAACCCTGAAGGACCATCCCATCCCTCCTTGTTTTTGCAAAGTTCAACGGTCATTTTCCTGTGGGTCCTGCATATCCAGTTTATACAACATGTTATCAAGCAGTTCAGGCAAGAACAGTTTTTGTGTTCAGTGGCTAACCTTGTCACATTGAAAGAAAATTCCATAAAGAGTTTCTTCAGTGCTCATCACCTCTGAGGTAAATTGGTGCTGCCAGTAGCAGATGTGTCTCATTGTCATAAAAACCTTAAATTAGCAAAACATTTTAAATATCATATTCTGTTGGTCTTTGAATGGTTTGAAGCCTATCTATCTATCTATCTATCTATCTATCTATCTATCTATCTATCTATCTATCTAAAATATATCTCCATATGATCTGGAAAGTATACCTAGCATACCTACAAATTTCATTATTATAGAAGACTAACTACTGA